>OZ010591.1:25481963-25624463 GCA_963932145.1 Acanthosepion lycidas
TAATATTCTTTACATTGTTATGTAGACAAAGGAATACTGCCTACCAGACAGACACTAGAATGTTTTTTGAAAATTACTATGATATTCGAAAATACTTTGTGTGTGTGTGTATATATAATTTTTTATTTTTTCTGGAAAAACTAAATAAAAAATTACTTAAATATTCTTTGTCTGTCATATTCAATGAAACCTGTTTAAAAGAAAGTTTGCTGCCCAAATATATATATATATATATATATATATATATATATGGTGATAAAATAAAGAACAAATAGGAAACGTATATCAATCTGATGCTTCACTTTCATTAAAACTTTGTAAGAGATTGAGAGAGCAAACAGAAATTCTGATATTTTCAATTTTGTTTGGGTTAGTTCTTATTGGTTGTTCATATATTACGTGCATTAAAACTGTAGATAATTCTATATGTATGTAAGTTTGTGAAAGTGGGCATTGGATTGTAATGTGTGTCTGTCTAATGGGAGTTCTAATGTATTCACCTTTGTGCGGTCAGCCAGCACAAGGGTGGCACTTCATTCTAATCTGTGGCTGATCTTTTTAAGCATTTATTCTTTGTATTAGTTTAGATTCTTTAAGAATGAACTCAAAGAAAGATGGCAATGTAATGTTGTTATAGTCATGTGTTTGTAGTTGGTAATAAGTTTTCAAAGTATTTTCTAATTAAAGAATTGTACTTTTTTTAATTAGAGTGTCAGGAATGAAATCCAAGTTATGTCCAGCATTGTTTCTATGGAATGTGAGAGATATTGTTTGTCTAAATGCAAATCTCTCTTGTCTTTGTAGATGTTGGTCATGTTTTTGCATTGTAAACAATTTATTTAATGAATTCCAGCATTTGAATTAGTGTTGGGTTTAATTATATCTTTTATTGTCTTAGAGCTGGTGGTAGTGATCCTAGTATAAGGGATGACTAAATTGTTTGTGAGTTTAGTAGAAATTGTGTTAGAGAGCAGGATTCTGAATTTTGTGTTATTGGTGGTGTCAGTTTTTTGGCTCTGTGGATTTTGTAAACCCATTTTTTAACATTGAGGATGGAATGATTATATATATATATATATATATATATATATATTTATATATATATATATATATATATATATATGATACAATATGAACAAATAGGCAGTGTTTATAAATTTAACATCTTTCACTTTTATTTAAGTTTCATTTAATGTTAGAATTGTTTTCTTATTTGTTTCTTAGCTTGTCGTTCTGTTGGCTTCTGATCTATATCTGATCCCAACTCATCCCCCCTGTTTAATTACCACTCTCAACCCCCCTGTTTAATTACACCACTCTCAACCCCCCTGTTTAATTACAAAAATTACACTACCCATCAATTTCTAATTCATTTTTCCTCTCATTTCGTTGTTGGAAGTGTTACCTGATGATCCGGAGTCCTTTAAAAATGATTTTGGTGAAATAAATTATTGTAATGGTACTTTAAAGTGGTCTGTTTTTCATTAAATAATTATATATATATATATATATATATATATATATATATATATATATAATAGCTGGCCACTCATATTTGAGGATACCCATTTACTAGGGCAGCTAGCCAATCCCTATTGCAGACGCTCACTCAGGCACATTTGTGTTAACTCAGCACTCATGGAGCCCACCTGTAGTTTATGCTGCAACTATGCTCAACAGACCTTAGTTACAGTTTCTGGGAGAGAGCATGTTATCTAGTGTGATCAACAATTTGAATAAAGCCAGCCTGCTCAAGCCCTCGGCCATGATGACTTGTAGCTCTGCTATCAATGGCCCACAAGAGTTCCATCTACCCAATTTCACTGACAAGGCTTGGGTCAACCCATTGTATGGTTTTTCAGGCTCTTTCCAAAGGTGTCACATGCTGGGATCAACCTCAATCCAATCCAATAACATCAGGAAGTCGCCTTCCTGACAAATCAATCATGGTGGGATTTGAGCCTGGGTCTCATGGTCAGAAAGCAAACAATCTAACCACTCAACTACACTCCCATCCATATATATATATATATATATATATATATATATATATATATATATATATATATATATATATATATATATAATGAAAAACAGACCACTTTAAGGTACCATGATAATAATTTATTTCACCAAAATCCTTTTAAAGGACTCCGGATCATCAGGTTTTTTCCTTTCATTTCATTGTTGGAAGTGTTACCTGATGATCCGGAGTCCTTTAAAAGGATTTTGGTGAAATAAATTATTGTGATGGTACCTTAAAGTGGTCTGTTTTTCATTAAATATTAGCTTTGGATTCACATTGAGCTCTCAGGATTTCATCCTCCTTGGAATTACCCATACGGTTTACCAAGTTCTTTGTAACTTATATATATATATATATATATATATATATATATATATATATATATATATATATATATATATATATATATATGAAACTGTGTACTGACTTGAAGTTTAACTAAAATATGTTACTACATATTCAGTGTGACTCTTACTAACTATTCCATATTTCATAATACAGATTGACTCCCCAATAAAGTATACTTTTTATTCTTCTAACATCCGTTTTTGAAACTTCTTACTTTTGCTGCTGATTATCTTGTCTTGTCCTTCCCACCCCAACCCCTTCCAGACTTTTTGTTCCAAGCATATTATTTTGGTTTGTTGATCTCTGCTGGGTATTTAGCTGCTCTGCCAACTGGACATTGTGGCCTGGCAGAGGATCAACACTGCCATTTTCCTTGCCGTTGTCTAGTGATGGAGACCGACTCTCTCATTTAGACCCTTGATCATGTTTGAGATACCTTGGGCATATAAATGGAACTATTGCTGGTTGCCAAGATAGTCGAATTTCATATCAGGGATTGGTTTGGCTCGAACAGTCATGTTGGCCAGACATTGACCACTAGGGTGGGGGGTGGTGCTACCAGGTTAGAATGGGAACAGTTTTATTGATCACTCATTTGGAAACAATTATATCTTTGTACATTGGTACAAGTAAGTGAGAAAAATATGGGCTTGTGGGTGGGAGTTAGAAACTACAAATATAAGAGTTCAATGCCTTAGATTAGGTTTCTTCATAAGTACTACTTCTCTCTTTCATTCTTTCTCTCCCTCTTTCTCTCTCTATTTTTTCCTTCTCTCTCTCTTTTACTCCTTCACTCTAGCTTTCTTTCTCTCTCTCTCTCACTATTTCTTTTTCTTTCTGTTCCTTTTTTTCTTTCTTTCTCTCCTATTTTTCTTTTGCACTTTCTCTCTTTTGCTCTTTCTCACTTTTTCTCTCTTTCTTCCTTTTTCTCTCTTTCTGTCTGTCACTCATTCTTTCTTGCACACACGCACACACACACAAGCTGAAATATTTGTCAATGCCTGGTCAGGGTACAAGACTGCTTATGATACAGTATAACAATTGTTTGGTTATGGTAATAAGAAGACGAACCGTCTCTGTACCGGAAACATTTGACATTTAACAACAGTTAACATTAGTAACTTAGTAAATTGAAATTTATAAAATCTTTCTCTTAAAAATAAGCTTCTCAAGTTTACTATTATTACTATTTTTAGTATTGATGTTTTCTTATCAGCTTGACAATCCCCACACATACAAAAAAGAGTTGAAACAAATATTATTCTACAGAAGGATGTTGAGAATACCATGGACTGAACATGTGAATTGAAGACAAAGTTTTATAGAAAATAGAAACAAAAAGGACACTAATACTTAAGATCAAGAAGAGATAGTTGAAATTTCAAGGGTACATAATGAGGAAAGGAGGCTTGGAAAGTTGATACTCACAGGACATATTGAAGGCTAAAAGGATAGGGGAAATCAAAAATCAATGCATAACCTACATAGCAAACTTGTGTAAATAGATGGTGAAACAAGACTTAGGAAGGATAGCCATAAGACAAAAGTTATTGAAATCTATCAGGAAATTGTGGAGACCCATGATTGCCAGTGCTTGAAATTAATGTGGCACACAGAATAAGAGCCTTTTCCTTCCTAACACTTTATTTTTGGTAAAGTGGAAAGTCAGCATCTTCATTATATCATTATTTTCCATTTTAGTTACATGTTCTATCCATTTTAACTGTTGCTACTCTTGGAAGTCTCCAAGTTTTTTGTTTATGATACTGTAGCACCGTTTATAAGATCTCATGAAGAACTGTCTTTAAGACCTAGAGGAATCATTGAGTTTATGCCATTTTTAGTTATTGATCTGAGAAAATAGTTGTACATAGTTTTTTTTTTAAATCAAGTTCATCCCATGCAAGGCAGTAAAGCCACTAAGACACAAGGGGTTAATAGGCGTAGAAGAAACAGAAACATTACTAATGACCAAGAACAAAAAGAGCAATCAGGAGGACAAAAGATAGCGATTGACATTGTATTTAAATTTTTGATGATTAAAGTTGTCTGGAAAGCATGGAGATGGAAGGGAACTCCTCAAGCAAAAAGTATGAGAAAAGTAATTTAACATAAAATTTACAGTTATATCAAGCCAACTCAACTGTAAATGGATGAGAGCTCGATGTCAATCTAGTACTGCACTTAAATAAAATAATTCTAGGTGCCATTGTGAAGATTTCATCCAAACAATTACTGTGAAAGTATCAATAGAAAAGGCACAGAGACAATTTGACAGTGGTGGGGAAGTGACTGAAGCTGAGTTACTAGATCAAGATCAATAATATTGCTGATTCTTCTTTGGATTTTATTATAGATATATAGCATAAGCACCAGGCCATATTTGGCAGGTATATTCTAAGCATGGGTAAATGGTAAACTTACAGATATTTAGGATACTGATAATTTAGAAATTTCTGAATAATAAGTTCAATGCCATGCGTAACTTCCATATTAGAGGGATAGAAGGGGGCATTTAAGAACTTGACTTGAATTCTTAACACTGTTTTAACATCTTGCAGTATTAGAAAAAAATTACTCTTAGTGCAGCCTATCCTATATTCAATTTCCTTATCTTCAATACTAAATTTGTTATAACTGATCCATACACCAAGGCATGGTCTCATCATTTTACAGTTCAAACTACCTCTAGTGCAGCCTACTCTATATTTAATTTCCTTATCTTCTATACTAAATTTGTTATAACTGATCCATATACCAATGTATTTGAAGTGTTTAATATTTATTACTTCCACATTCTGAATTTTTATGTTGGATTCAGGGCATGTGCTATCACAGCTTTCATTTCAGTATAAGATAATAGATTATTTTTGGAAAGGTATATTTTGAGTTCATGGAATTTTTGTTAAAGGATGTTGATTTTTTGTTCAAGATAATTCTTATCCAAACTATGGAAATGTATGTTATGTGAAATTCCTTTCATTGAGGCTCACAAAGACTTTTCTTGCTCAGGCATTAAAAAATAAAAGAATTATAGCTTTATTCTGATTGGTTACATGAAAGATAAATCCATATGAGGAATTAATTAAATTCTCTCCTCATAACTTCTTATACCAAAGACCAAGCAAATAAAATGTATAACTACAAAATCTTTCTTTTTAGAATCTTTGTTGTTAGCGAATACATTGGTGTTGTCAATATTCATTTGCATCAGGTTTTTTACATAAAAGAAAAAATAGATTTCATTTATTCATTTAAGTAACCAGTGAAGAAATACAATGAAATATAGAACATGTATTTGTGAAAAAAACTTGTTTTATTTATTGCTTTTTTGAAGAAAATATTTCTCTAGCTTATTCATTGATATTAAAAGAGAAATTATAGCCTTACTCTAAATGGTTACAAATGGTAATTATTACTATAAAAGATCAATCCATAGACAGAAAAAAAAAGTTGACACCCTCCATTTCCCTTGAAGAGCAGTTTTTGCAAAGTTAAAATCTTCCCCTTGGTCTAGTAAGTATGCACAAGGCCAGCACATCTTAATACTGAAACCCTGCCCTGAGGGTGCACCTGCATATTTTGGGGCCCCGTTGTGGCTTCTGCACTGTTTTATGGTCATCCACTATGTTTTTATATTATTTTTAAACTGATGTTACATTGTCAGTCATCAACTGATAATATACATCTTGTATCTGCATGGCCGGCTTTAGTGCATACTATGCAGGAACATCCGACAAAGTTGGAGCCACAAAAGGGCTAGTTTCAGCAGTGTTTTTTTGCTTGTGTACTTTTTGTCAATCATCAACAAAAATAATTGACAGGGCCAGTGCTTACTAGCCTGAATCTCTCAACCATGTGGGGGCTCCATGCCTACGGGGGAGAGGCAGAAGTCATAATTTTAGTGGCGCTTATTTTTTTAAATTATAATTTTCTTTCCACACAGTTCTTTTAAATCAATTACGAGGGTAATATAAATTGGTAAAATGATTTTTATTCCAAGATCATCCACTATGGAGGATCTCTGATATTATTTTTTTAAATAGTAATACTAACCAGAAATCCACAGCTACTAATTTAAATAAATTTTTAGTCCCTATTTTTTACATTTCTAGAAAGATAAAACCGAGAAAATGATCTCTCAAAAAATAAAAATGTTTAAAGATTTCAACATATAAAAAATTTTCCTGAAAACTGAAATACTGTTTTTAAAACAAATTTTTAAGACAATCCTGTCTGTGTTGTTGAATCTTTGTAAAACATTTTTTTCAGCAGAGATGTTTCAAAGATTAATCTTAATGGAAATGTAAAAATTTGTGACACATTTTTTTGGGTAAAATTTAGTCATGAAAATAATAGTAGTTATGACAAAAAAAAAAATTTTCTCAGATTTTTTTTAAATAAAAAAAATTCTATTCATTACAAAAATAAATAATTAATGAATATGTAGTGAAATTTTCATTTAAATTAGAAAATACCCTGATTTTTGGTAATTTAAAGAAAAGTGCTGCCCTTCCCACCAAATTTGCTTTCGAGGGACTGTGAGGCTCCCAGGTTGTGAAATTTTCATATTGTCAAGTAGTAGAATGCAGAAAACTTAACACCAGCCGTGAGTATGCCTAACAAATTTGATTGTTCCACATAAAACTGATGAAAAGAGTAAACAAACTCTTCCCAGTTATATCTGAGGGAATTGAAAAGTTCTTGGCCTGACCAAGATGGGATTCTGAAATAAACTCTTCTTCTGTACACCTTCTCCATACTTGATCCTTGGTGATCATGGTTCTACAGCTTTCTATTTTTCATAGCTCTCAGCAATATTTGTTTGTCTTTTTACATAACGAGGAAAGAGGCTTGAAGAATTTGCCACCTACAAAGAAACAGGGACAGAAGAAAGCAGCAGATAACACACCTCATGAGCTTTTATAAATGGGTGACAGAACAGGGACTGGATGGACAGTAAAAAGATAAATATTGCTGAGAGGAAGTTGTGGAGAGTTATGATTGACCACATTCCATTGGAGAAGCAGAAGTTTAGTACAAAAGTACAGTGTCCAATGACTGTTTCCCCTAAAATCACTGTCCACCCTGGTTCATACCTAGACGGATCTCCGCTTGGGAATACCAGGTGCTGTAAGCTTGGATGTGCAGGTGGTGTAGTGGATAATGGCTTGGAATTGTTAATTGGAGAACCATGTTCCAATTCTAGTTGGGGGTCATTATATTCACTTATGCACAGATACCTTTGGTAAAGGTAAGAATCCACTTATTCTCCACTTAACTATGGTATAATTAGTAAGATTGTATCACTAAAAGATTATTTTCACAAAAAAAAATTTCTACAATCTCAAAATATTTTCTGGCTTTATATAAACTGCAAAGAGTTGATAAGCTGTAGAAAAAGAATCAGTCAGTCAAGAAAGCTCTTCTCCCACAGCTATGGGTTAATTAGTAAAGACTTTTATCACTAAGACCATTATCATTGACAAAATAAAAACACATTTGCGATTATTTAGATTTCAGCAGTAAATAACCCATGGAGTTTGATATGCAGCTAAAAAAAAACAACCAACAGTGCCCAGTGAGAATCAACTTCCCTTTGACATGCCATGATATCATCAAATTGCATTCTACTGCTGGGGCAAAAGCTACAAAGTAATTTTGTTTAAATATTTATGATGCGTACTGCGTACAGTGGGGCTATGTGGCTTTTTGCTGGTAGGTTTGTATTCAAGCTGTTGAAATGTCTTGGCATAATGGAAATAGTCATAGGAGAAGTTCAGAATCAATTTGCCTTTTGAAGTTAAAACATGAACTTCCATTTCTTTTAGTGTAAATGCCATAATCAAAGTGCTCTGTGCTACAACTCCCCTTGTTTGATTCCAAGATATTTCTTTTTATGATATTTAAACGTTGATGTAAATGTTAACAACATGGTGTCAATTGTAAGTATCGGTGAATTGTTCTTAAAACAGTCAGAGGATGCAAATGTAACTTAGCTGTAATGAATGAAATCAGCTCCACCTCAAACATGAAGAATCAATGATTTAAAGGTTATATATAATATATATATATACATAGATAAACACACACAAACACACACACATACATATATATATATAGATAGATAGAGAGAGATACGTGAGAAATAGACATATAAGTATATATATATATATATATATATATATATATATATATATACATAAAGAAAAAGACATGAGAAATAGACCTATAAGTATACATAGTGAGAGAGATATCTATTTGTGTGTGTCTGTGCACACACACATATATATATATATATATATAAAGACAGATACATATATAGATGAAGATATATATATATATATATATATATATATATATATATATATATATATATATATATATATATATAGAGAGAGAGAGAGAGAGAGAGAGAGAGAAATAGACAAGTATATATAGTGAGAGAGACTTGTATATATATTTATTAGGTTGGTGCAAAAATAATGACGTAATAATGTCGTTTTTTGACGTTAAAAAATACGTCAAAAAACAACATTATTACGTCATTATTTTTGCACCAACCTAATATATATGTGCATATACATATATGTATCTATATATATACATATATAGAAATGAATACATGTGTATGAATGTACATTTATCTGTGTGCGTGCCTCCTACTTACATTTTTGTATGAATACAATTTGGAACATGTTCATATGTAAATAGACATTGTTAATAAATTTTAGTCTGTAAACCTTTGTATATCCATGTAGATGTATATAATATACTTAAATATGTCATGATATTATTTTATAATGCCCCCCATATCAGTGGATTGCTCCACTATCATTACAGTATGATATAAACATGAATATATAAATACAAAGTTAGCAAAATGTTGCCAACCCCTTGTCTTAGACCATAGTTCTATTAGGACCTATTTAAATCAACATGAAAATTTACCAATTTTTATGTGTAACAAACTCATTGAAAGTACAAATATAATACAAAACCCTCATGGCAAAAGCATCTAAATATAACTGAAGCCTTCATCAGGAAACCTAAAAAAAGTTCTTCAGTAGCACAAATTATCAACACAACTACAATATACTGGGAATTAAAATATGTCTGCCATTCGACAACTTACACACCATTTAGATTAACACAACCAAAATCCTTGAGAATAGCTAAAGGATTAACGAAAAGCAGTCTCTGTTGTGTCCATTCAGGATGCAGCAATCATTGCTCTCCACATTTTCCTACCATTTGTAGCTCTTTATAAATTTTGTTATTTTGTTATGGAGAACTAAGTAGTGTTTATTGAATTCATATGAATTCATTACTGGTTAAATTATCAAAATTTTATTTTATTCCAGTTTTCCTTTTCCTCTTCTATCTTCCAACCCTTTTTCTTCTTCTCCTCTCCTACCTTCCTTTCCTCTTACTCCTCATTCCCTTCTTCTTTCCCTCCTCTTATTCTCCTTCTCCACCTTTCTTCGCTTCCTCCTATACTCCTCCTTTCTCCCCTGCATCCTATACTCCTTCTTTCTCTCCTGCCTCCTATACTCCTCCTTTCTTCCCTGCCTCCTATACTCCTCCTTTCTCCCCTGCCTCCTATACTCCCCTTTTCTCCTCTGCCTCCTATACTCCTCCTCTCTCCCCTACCTCCTATATGCCTCCTTTCTCCCCTGCCTCCTATACTCCCCCTTTCTCCCTTTCTTCTCCCCATCATGTCCCACCTTTTTCTTCTTTCATCCACCTCCTCTTCCTCCATCTCCAGAATCATTGTATTTACTAGGCCATTATTCTATCATACTGTCCCAATACGTGTTATTAGGGGCTGGATGTGACACACTTGGATGTTCATGTCTACTATCGATTCATGAGGGCCCAAGAGTATTTGTGAGTAAGTAAATGAACCTAACTGGAATTCGAACTCGGCTGTTTGATTCCTCATTTTGAGCTGTTATCCATTAGACTACCACACATCCCAACCTCCAGCACCTGGTATTCCCAAGCATTCACTTATCAAGGTTCTGTCCAGGCTCAAGATTGCTTAACTCAAGTGATCAAATGAGAAATTTAAAGTCAATGCCAACCTTTTATTGTGTGCAAAAACTGAATTGCAAAATTGAATAACAGTGAATAAATTGTGAAATTGTTGTGGCGCTAAGAGTAACAACTTCACCTTGCTGAGTGGTGTGGCTATGTTTTCTGTAGCAAGTAAAGGTACAGTTACTATCCCTTTCCCAATGATTTGCAAAATCAGAGTTGTCCATCTCTTAAACTGGTTGCCAATCAAAGCAAGAGAGTTCAGTCTGCCTTGCTATTTAACCCCTAACTGGGTATTGATAGAGATGGATTCATACCTTTCCCAAGGGTATTTGTGCAAAAATGAATGCCAATAGGTTTGGATGGAATTTGAACTCTGCTTAACTTTTTGCATTAATAACAGCTGCACTACAAACATATCCCAAACTGACTAAGCCATATTTAAAACTTTAAAATGCTCTGAATTCTTTGACTTTTCTATTCCTGTTACCTTCATGTTGTGGTTGTAAATTGCAGAAATACACATGGGAATTTCTGCAAGACTTGCTCCAAAAATTTAGTGGAATTTCATCTTCTGGGTCTTTTTTTATTGTCTCTGTTGATCGTAAAGAAACAGGGGAAAGAATTAATTACTGTGACACTACAAGAATGAGCAATAAAACCACTTTCAGTTGAAGTATCTTATTGGAGAGCATATAAGATGACAGCCACAAATATTGACATTAAATATTACAGTACTTGTGTACCTGTTCCATCAAAAATGATTGCAACTGTTAGTTTTAATAGCGAGACGCAATGAAACAAAAGTCTTGAAACAAATGTATTGAGATTCAATAAAGCAGAGATAAAGAATTCATAACTAAAATAGAAGCCAATGAAGCATTTAATTAATCCATTCCCTTTATAATTTTTAGACGTTCAATGGTATCTATGATACATTGACTACTCCTGATATTATATAAATCAATTCTTGCTCAATATCTTGTTAAAAATTTTATCTGTTTAATATAACAATGAAATGGAAATATCTCTTGCAAGAAAAAGAATCAGAAAGATGTGACAACAAAGTCTATTTTATGACCAACTTGAAGCAAGATGATCACTTAATGGACAAAGTTATCTGAGTGCCTCACATGAAAGGCTTGAACAAAAAAGCTATATTTATAGGATAAAGTGGTCAATATTTGAGATAGAGCATATGTAAATATAAATATAAAAGTGAACTTTGAAGTCAACACTCAGAGGTGACAGGCTGTTTCATGCTAGAGGTAATCGTCAGGCCTGAGTGTTGGCTTCAATGTTCACTTATATATATATATATATATATATATATATATATATATGGTGGCTGTCAACACACAAAGAAAGTATGACCATCACTGACATGTCCAGCCCTTCACTTAACTCCCCTCCACACCACACCACACTGCATTCATCAATTGTATGGACAACAGTGGCTCATAAAGCCAGTCATTGACTTGCATTTCTTGTTAAATATATGGCATATCAAATCATCTCCGGGTCGTGGAAATTGACTTTGATCATCATCACTTCCAATGTGCCTTTTCATATGTTTTGTCAGGCCCAGCCTAGACTTGCAATCCTGAGTACAGGTTGGGTATTTGTTGTGGAGTGATTTCGCAGTGGAGGCTTGTATTTGTACTAAATCGGTCCTAAAATAGGTTCGATGTACAAAACGTTAGGAACTTGATATAATAGGTATTACGCAGAGTAATCTTGTTGTTGTCGCTGATACTTTCATATTCAACTGTCCTGACATCGACTGACTTTCGTTTCTCTTACTACTCCTACTTATATTAGGTGGGAGAGTCTATTAACTATAGAATATGGTGTGTGTTTCACCATAACAGCATTCAAAACATGCCATTACGAAATTGTCATATTCAACAGACTGTTGTTGTGATTTCTAGTGATTGAGCAGATACACACACATCTGATATGAAATAATCAGATTGACATTTACATAATATAAAATAATCAATGAGTATTCAAATACTTAAGATGGTAAAGGATCAAGTGTCCAATGCTAGAAAACAAATACCAGTAAATAATTAAATATTGAGGAACTATTCATTTGGTTTGCAATGGTCAAGTAGAAACCTATTATATAGAATAGAGTTTGCTAATGAATGCTTGCTACATATAACTCAAAGTTATGTAATTTGCATATAGAAATGTTATATAATTACTTGTGTGTGTTTGTGAATTTTTTTTTTTTTTTTTTTGACAGTAAGGTTCACCCTGTACAAGGTTAGGGAGCTACTCAAGGTAGAGGGTTCTGTTAAGGAGTAGTTTATATGAATAAGAGGAGGAGATAATGGTTAACTCTAGACTTGAATATCTTAAGATTGTTGCAATTGGGAAAGCATTCGCTTGGGAGTCTGTTCCACAAGGCAGTGGTTCATGGAAATAGGAAGCAAATATAGTTGGTTTGTAAAAAATTAATAATCATGGTTGATAATGCTTTATCTAATAAAAAATGAAGAAGAAAGTAAATTCTAGTAAAATATTAATAATGGTTTAAAAATTCTTGATTGAATAAAAAAATAAATAATGTAAAATAAGAGATTAAATGTTTTTTTTAAATTTTATCTACCATAAAAAATAATTAAAGAAAATTAATAACAACAATTTTTGTCAATGATTAATCAGTGCAGTTTTAAAAATCTAGCATCATTTTAGGTGATAATTAATCTAAGTCCATGCCTTATGTATGAATATTTCCTTTTAGAACAACAGGGTTTTTTTATTATCTTTTCATGTAAAACCTTCTGATCAAAAATTAACGTTGATCCTGGAATTTAGATTTAGATCTTGTATAGAATTATTAAATTATTTCATAAGAATCTGTCAGCAAATAAAAGCTGCTCCAACATAGATTTAAAAAGAGCCTTGTTAAAATGGGGGAATTTTTTCAGGCAATTAATTTTTGCTAAATTGTTGCTTTTGATCAAGGCATGACAGATTTTCTTCCCTCTTCAATTAAAACATAATGATCTAATCAGATTCAAAAATAAAAGATCTAAGATCAAGTAATCTTAGTACTAAATAAACTCTGAATTATCATATGTGCAGAATTTTTGGTTTAAAACTAATAGGTTTCGATCATAGCTGAGAAATGTAGAGGAAGCTTTACTGGCATGATATTCAGTCTAAATATTTCTAAGGCCCACAAAAGAAGGAAAAGAGAAAATAATGTCAAAACTGGAAGAGATGAACAATTTATACCATAGCCTAATATGAACTGAAGTAATTGCTATTAATAGGTATTCTTTTTAATATGGCTTAAGAACTTAAGCTAATTTAATCTTCTCTTTAATGAATCAACAGCTTCAAATCAAAAGAAAATTTAAAAGTGGTAAATGATGCTTGCAGGGTTAGACATTGGCCTCTGGATACTTGAGGACTAGAAAAGTATTTTAGTCAGTTTTTATGGCTGAAGCAATATGGCTGTCACTCCCTTTATGGTAGATTCTGATTGTTGTTGTATGAAAATAAGTTAGAGATAAGTAGTAGTATTAAAATATTTTATATCTGTGATTTAACAGAAAAACTTAAAGCATTTGATAAAAATTGTTTCTGTCCCAATATGAGTTATCCTTATGTACACTATTTACATGCAGACTATTGTCCTTATCTTTGTTGTTGTTATCATATTTTGGCTATCGTACCCTCCAGGCTTCATCAGGGAATTTCAAACTGACCCCTTTATTTAATCTACTGGGGCAGAGTGTCCATATTTCACTGCCCATGCCTCTGAATATATTGTCTACTTCATATTTTTACACTGCTTAGTTACTGTGTTTCATGTTGCTATTGAGGTGGAGTCACTCTTTTTTGGTTATGTGTAGGATATAGAGCAGGATGACAACCAAATGCCGATGTCCTGGTTTCTTCTGACAGACGACTTCCCCTAATCTGTCAAGTGTTTCATATTGTTTGTTTGTATCAACTGTGTAACTATGTGATGAAATCTACAAAGAGTCCACCTTTTGCATGCCACAAGACAAATGTTTGTTAAATTCTAAATTAGTGAAAATCTCAGATTCCAATCAACACTGGCCCCTGTTGGGTTATCCTCTGTTTGGGCCCCTCATGTGACATTTCTCCTTTTTATTAACATTTACAATATTCTACTTGACATCAATCAACATCAAAAGAGAGTCACCCAAACATTCCTCGTCCATTTTATTTAATAAAGAACTGCTGCTTAAGTATGTTATATAAATATATATATATATATATAGGGTGGCAATAAAGATATTATACAGTTACTTACAATAACAATTACGACAAAGCAATTAATCAACAGTCCAGAAATTTATTAAAATGGTTCTGGTTCTTTCTGGTTAATAATAAATGCTATAGTAAATTAATTACCAATATTGTTTGAACTGCAAGCGACCTGCTTCAATGCTTTGCTTTTTTATTATAATTGTATAGTGATTATATTGCCACCATATATATATATATATATATATATATATATATATATATATATAGATATTGTCATCCACAGACAGACTGTTTTCCTGTATCACAGCTCATCAGTGTGGCTAGATGTCCAGTTGCCTCTAGCTAGGATCGAAACCTGACTGAATTGGCGTCAGTCAGGGATTCTACTACTAAGCTGTTGGGGCATGGCAGGGATGAAGCTGAATTTAAGAGTATTTATTTTTAGATAAACACACAGTAACTGAGAGAACTCGATTCAGTTTACCAAAGAGTCTTGCATTATTAGCCATAATAGTCAGTTTACAAACCCACACTTCCTCCCCAGAGAGCTCAACTGAAATAAATTTTTCAGGAGCATATATATATATATGTATATGTATATAGCCAATTCAAATGTTGGTAATGCATTTTTGAGCACTTTCAAATGTCCGTAAGGCTTTTCTACTTGTGTTTAATGCATTTTTATTAGGGAAATCAATGACAAATTGGCCAATGTTTTTTGTGTGATGTTTTCTCCTTTAGGATTTCATTATATTGATGTCATGACACATGCATACAATAGAGAGTGGATGCCGAGCATTTTAAATTTATATTTTTTAAATATGTTTTGCATATATTAGCCAATTTCATTTAGTTTCTTTTTCTTAGGTTTTCATCAATTTTCTGATCCCATATCATGATGCGAGATGATCTGCCAAGAAAGGTGAAACGTTGTAAGAACCTGAGCATAAATTTACGGTTGATGATCCAGTACTTATTTTTCTATACATTTTCATTTAGTAAATAATTTTCTTTTGAACAGGAATAGATGTTTATGACTTGTTTCCTGTTTAGGATTATGTTTCTCATTCTTTCTAACATTTTTTTTATTCTCTTTCATTCCCAGTAGTTCCTTGTGTCTTAGTGGCCTTATCACCTTGTTTGGTCTGAAATGACTAAAAAAATTGAAGTAGAATTTTTATATCAAAATTATACTCAAAATTGTTATGGTGAGCAACTGTGTAGTTTTTTTAAAGATCCCTTTTATGTTTATATAATCTTTTAGAATTCTTTGGAGTTTCTTGTATGTAGCAATTATATTGTGGCAATTATTACAAATGGTAGAGTAAATTTCTCCATGTTTTAGAATATTTTGTTTTGTATTATGTCTTTTATTGTTTTAGAAGATGCAACAAATTTTATGTTAAGCTTTCATAAATTCCTTTCAATTGGATTTGAACATTTTTATTTTAACCTGCTGACATTTAACACCAGTCATGGCTCCATTGAATGCAGGAAGTACTTCTCTTGGTATGAAGTATTATCCACATATGTTGTTGTTAAAAGATGTAGAACTTCTGAAAAAAAAAACTTGACAGTAGTGAGTCTGTGTGAAACTTGTATGATTTATACAGCATTGCCTCATCTCAAGTTTAGCAGATAAGTAAATAGCAAGGAAAGTTAAACATGAAACAGTAAAAAAACAAAAAAATCACCAACAGTAATCTGGCAAAATTACAGCGTCAATATTTAGGTCCCTATGATGACGGATTACTGATGGTCACTATGTATTTCTCTGGTCTCAAATTCAATATGCAAACCAGAATTTGCTGTCAAAATACTCCATCTCTCTCTCTCTCTCTCTCTCTCTCTCTCTCTCTCATAGTAGACAATCATTTATCTCACCAGATAAAGGTAGAGCCCTCTTTTGCCAAAATTACGAATTCAGTGAATATACAAAAATAGAAAGGGGTGTAAGTCAAGGATGCGACTTCTCACCTGACCTGTTCAACCTATACAGCATAGCAATCCTGAGAGAATTGGAAACTCTTCCTGGATTTAGCATTGGTGGCCACAATCTTAACAATATAAGATATGCAAATGGCACAGTACTGATTGCAGATATGGAACTGAAATTACAAAATCTCCTACGGAAGGTAGCGACAGAGAGTGAGAAGAAGGGACTAACTGTAAACTACAAGAAGATGGAGTGCATGGTTATCAGTAAGAGGATGAGCCTGGAATGCAATGTGAAGGTCAGGAATACTAGAATCAAGCAGCTGTGGAAGTTTAAATATCTGGGAAGCGTCTTGACAGAGGACGGTAAGTGCGACACTGAGATCTGTAGGTGTATTGGGATGGCCAAGGACACATTCCAAAAGCTGGGCAAAGTACTGCGAGACAGGAAGATATCTTTGGTAACAAAGAAAAGAATACTGATGTGTTATGTAACATCTGTCCTTCTTTATGTCAATGAATGTTGGACAATTTCCTCAAAGATGAAGAGACCCAAAGAGACAGAGATGTGGTTCTACAGGAGGATGCAAAGGATATCATGGATCAAGTATGTGAGCAGCGATGAGGTCTTAGAGAGATTGCAGACAAGGAAGAGGCTTATATTTAATATCAGGAAGAGGCAGCTGAAGTTTCTGGGACACATAATGAAGAAGGAGGGCCTGGAGAATCTGATACTCACGAGTTGATAAGAGGGAAAGAGAGACAAGAAAAAACAACGCATGACATACCTGGTGGACTTATGCAAGTGAATGGCAGAACATGATCTGGGGGAGGAAGCAGAGGGAAGGAACTTATTGAGAACTGCAAGGGATAGAGGGAAGTGGAGAGACATGATCTCCTATGTCTTGAAAGGATGTAGCATATAAAAAGTAAAATGGTGTTCACTGGAGTGACCTCTCCAGAGCACAGACCTGGGAAATGATATATAGAGGCCATATTCTGCACAGACTATATATCCCCCATTTTCGGCCATACTGACAAGATTCAAAGGAATACAGAGCATTACATTTGGGGATGACTTGGCTGCAGGAAATGCTGGAAAGTTAACAATGTTGACATCCGACCACCTTTGGGGCTTCGCTCTGGGTTTTCTGTCTGTATTTACTCCAATAGCCTTTTCTGTGTTTGTATATGACCGCAATGCAGTGAAGGTTCAAATTCAGGGTTTTATAAATTATAACCAAAAGTTGCACTGGCAGTTCATTGGCTGAAAGCCAAATTTTTCCTTATAAGGGAACAGCTAATATTACCATTATCATAATAATTAAATACAAGTCAAGGGCATGAAGCCTATTGGTTGAATGGGTACCAATGAATATTAGTAGTGTTAATAAATATTAGTAGACATCCTATTTATCTTGCGAGGTAAAGGTAACATCCTGTTTGGTCAGAATTCAGTCCTTAGGTGGTGGAGTCTCTCTGGGGCACAGGCCTGGGTGATGGTATATGAAGACCATACACTGCCCAGACTATATAAAGCCCCACCTTTTGCCTGTACTGACAAAATCCAGGGGAATACATGGCATTAAATTTGGGGACGACATGACTGCAAGAGTTGCCAGAAAGATATCAATGATGACAGCCAACCTCTTTTGGGTTTCTGTTTGGATTTACTTCCCTACCCTTTTCCATGTTTAGATAAAACTGCAAGACATTATTATTTTTAATAATTACAGAGGAGTTTCTTAGTATCCTTATTAAAGGAAGAAAGAAAATTATCATGTTGATGCATATAGACATTTCAATAACTTAGTTACCTCCCTTGACATTTGCACATGGAAAGCCAAGATGCCAGGTCAGGACCAATGACATTGCAGATGTTATGGTGGTGAGAAAGGGACTGCAGCTGAGATGCCAGTTTTCTCTGTGAAAATGTAAATAAAGAAATTATTGAAGAATTAATGGTTTCATTTTTAATCCAACATTTTTATATCTTTTGACTTTATTTTTTTTTTTTAATTTTTTAACTATATTTTAAGGTAAAAGATAGACTGTGTTGGCATTTTACTGTTAATTCACTTCTTTGGTTTAACAGAGGTTTTTTGTTAGGAAATTTGATTATTTGAAATTTTTCCTGTAAACATAGGAAACATAGTTCATGTAAAGATTTCAAGTTCTAGTTTTTTTTTTTATAAATATTTTCCATTTTATATGGTAAAATGGAAAATAATTTTAAAAAATATTAAAAAACCCAAATTTTAAAAAAATATTTATATATTACAATTTTATAGCCATAATTTTATTAGTATATCATGATCTGCCCTCTGTGGGTAATTACCTCATTCGGTTTATTCAACTTTAATATTGCTATGATTTGCTGTCTATTCAGTATCATTAGCAGTGTATATGGATGTTCCACATTTTTAATTTTATCTGCTGGCCCTTTTAAGAAGCTTCATGAATATAAAAAAATTTTTTTTTATTGATAACTTTGTCTGATTAACCTACCCCACTACTTGAACAAATGGAATGTCACAACTGGGCTACATCCATGATCGATTTGTTGTTGCCATATTCTCCTCAATCATCAATAATACCATGTCTAAGTGCCAGTTTATCATGAAATGAAAAAATAACTCACCCACCTCCACCTTCTGAGCTTACTTTTCTATTTAGCATAGATCTGACATTTAATTGGTTAATCAAGACATACCCACAAATATATTGTTAATTCTGACTTTAACAATGTTTTTAAATTTCCCTAAAAAGTCAATCATTTTATCACTAGTTACCAACCATTGCCAAGGAATTACAATCATAGTATTGAAAAATGAAAGCTTTTGTGTAGCGATTTAAAATGTTTTTATCATAATCTCTTATAATAAAAATACAATAATTTGCTCTACTTTGAATTGAGCACTTTTAAAAAATAAATGTTACAAACTGTGGATTTTTACTCAATTTGTTCTTTCTTTTATATATATATATATATATATATATATATATATATATATATATATATGTTGTAAGGTAAAATATCCATTGATATATAATCCAAGTGGATCCTAGTAATATGAAAATATTAGAACTGATCCACAAAAAGGAGCTCAATGTATTTTATTTCTTTTATATATAGCAATTAATTAATAAACAAACAAATCCTTTTACCTCATATAGGGAATAGGCTATTTTGCCAGATGACAAAAGTGGTCGTCTGTCTTTTCAAAAGGTGTGTAGAATGAAACGAAGTTCATGTCTGTAAGGTTAAAGAAAGTGAGATATAGCAATTAACTGTGAAGAATTGAGATTGGGAGTTAAAGAGTCAACTTAATCTTTATTTTGCCAAAAAAACAAATTGAGTTACAGGATCAAATCCAGCAGCTGTCATTTGACCTAAAACAATGCTATCTAAAGTCTGTAACAGACATTTTATTTACCACAATTAGTTGAGTGAAAAGTGAATTTTATTTCAAATCTCTATCAGATTATCTAACTTATGGCACCTCACTGTACTAATGGCTGAAGCTAATTTGAATATAGGATGATGACCCAAAAGACTAGATATTGATCCTCCCTCTACAACTGCAGCTAAAAAATATGTTGAGGATTATAAGGACAAAATTCCGCACAAGCTTAGAACCCTGATAAACTGTGTTAGCCCTAATGCATTTGAAGTTATCAAAACTTACACAGACTACGATGCAACAGTTGCTATTTCAGCTGAGTTTGCAACATTCACTTAAGGATAAATGCCCTTGGGAAAGGTAGGAATCAATCACTCCCACCCTGAGATCTATGGGTTAAATAGTAAGACAGACAAGATTATTTAGCCTTGGTTAGCAACAAGTCTAGGAAAAGGATGACTCTGAATTCAAAACCTGATGAATACTGTTTGGGCACCTCATGGCACACTATATGAATTAGTTTACTGTATTCAGGTTTTCCTAAAAGAGTAAATGATTATACACAAGCCTTTATCATGATAAACAAATCATATGTGCAGGTAGTTTGACTGTTAAATGCTTCAAGTTGAATTCTTGAACCCAGATATGTCAAAGACAACAAGAGGTGTCTGTCACGCACACACACACGCACACGCATACGCACACATATATATATATATATATATATATATATATATATATATATATATATATATTGTGTATGTGTGTCTGTTTTGTAAACATTTTATATTCATGCTTTTTGTCTGTTGCTTTTTTTTTTTCACCAATTTGCGTAAATCTTGGTTTTAGCTCTCCCCAGAGATTTAATGGTGTTTTTTTTCTGGAAGTAAAGGGAAATCATATCAAGACTTGCTCCTCTATCAGTCATCTTTGCTCTCTTGCAAGTCTTTAAAAATTTCTCTCTTTGATTTCCTGCCCCACAGCCAAAATCCGATGTTCTACATTCTTGTGAACTTGTCACTTAATTCTTTGTTTTTAGCATTTTTTTTTATCTTTAATTCCATATTTTTATTTTGAAATTCTTTTGTTTATCTATTTATTTATTTATTTGTTTATTTTTTTCCTTTCATCCGCTCTCTCTCTCTCTCTCTCTCTCTCTCTCTCTCTCACACTTCTCTACTTGTTCCTATTCTTTCTTTTTCATCCCCCCTACCTATCTCCATCTGCTTTTTTCATTTTTCTTACTCTTTCTTTCATTACTTATTTCTCTCTGCATACTATTTTTTTTTCCACGATCCCACCATCTTTCACCTGATGCATGCTAGCAGACAACATCTCAAAAATATCTTTTCCCTCCATTATTTTTTAACAGTTTTGAACAAAATAAATTGTTGTTTTTAAACACAAATTTTATAACTACGTAACGAAACTGAAGCACAACTTCATGAGATGAAGTAAGTGATAGCTAAGGGCAATGACGATAGAAACATATTTATAAAATGTATTGGAAGAGCTGATGGAGATACTGTGTAACTTACTATTCCAATATGGCATTACAATACCACTGTTATAGAAACACTTATGTACACTGGATGGATAAGAACAAAAACGTGTTTGAGAGAAAAACGCTTTACGTACATATTTATAGAATTTCAATGCAACAATAGTTTGTTCGGTGGTAAATACAGAAAAAAAAAAGAAGTGAATTAAGCCCTTACTTTATAGTTCATTTGGTTGAACATTGTATCAATGATATGTCTGGGCTATGAACAAACCTTTTCTTTTCTTTCTTTTTTTTTTTTTAAGCATTTTCTCTCTTTCACACACACAAATACTTCTCTGTGCCATATCCCTTCAGGACATTGGCAATTATGATTACGCAGTTTCCTCTTAAAAATTTTGTTTTTTGTTATCACTCCTAAACTTTGTTCAGCAATCCATTTGCTTAAGCTTGCCAGATAGGTTATTCATAGTTTTCCTCTGTTTCTCTCATTTTCAATCCATCCTGTGAGTATTAAATTTTCCAAACCCACTTTTCCTCATTATCTGTGCTAGAAATTTCAACTATCACTTCCTGAAAAAATGGAAACATTTTTTTTCCATTTTCTCTAAAACTTTGTGGTTGCTCACATGTTTGATTCATGGTATTCACGGCATTCTTCTGCAGAACCAAAATTCACTTGCTTCAAGTCTCTTTTTAATGCAAGAGATTGTCCAGCATTCACATACAAGAGGACTGATATTACAGAACAGTTCAGTACTATTTTCTTTGTTTCTAACATAATTTTCCTCCTTCCTAATATTTTGCTAAGCTTTATGAAGCCATCTTCATTATCTTAATGTGCCTTTCTTTCCATCCTTTGTTCAAGCCCTTCCTAGATATTTACTTACAGAACATTTTTAATAGACCTAAAAATTCAAACTGAAAACTCTGAATGTGAAACAGCTTTTCTCAAGAAACCTTTTACACATTTTGTAAATACCAATTTCTGTACAGTTTCAGGTTTTTTTTATAAATAAAAGTTTATCGTTGATATTCACCATTTTCTCATACATTCTTGAAAGTATTGGAAACTCAAAAATTTGTCTATAGTTCTGAGATGAGGTATTGTAATTATTTACATAGTTTGGACAGTTGCCCTCAGTGGCATATTAACCAAAAAATTCCCAAATCCATACAATGATGTCCTCAAGGACAAATGTCCCAGTGGATAAAGTCATTGGTTGGATCCAATGAATGGATGGCAGAATGTGAGATGGTGGGGGGCCCTTAACAAAGGGTGAAAAGTGATAAGTCAATGAGATAGAAAACTGTGGAAGGGCATGATCAGCTGTGTCCTGAACGGACATGGGAGATAGAAGAAACGGAAGAAGAAGAAGAAATGGAAGAAGAAGAAGAAGAAGAAACAACAGAAGAAGAAGAAGAAGAAGAAGAAACAGAAGAAGAAGAAATGGAAGAAGAAACGGAAGAAGAAGAAAATGGAAGAAGAAGAAGAAGAAACGGAAGAAGAAGAAGAAGAAGAAGAAGAAAGGGAAGAAGAAGAAATGGAAGAAGAAGAAAAAATGGAAGAAGAAGAAGAAGAAACAAAAGAAGAAGAAGAAGAAGAAGAAGAAGAAACAGAAGAAGAAGAAAATGGAAGAAAAAGAAGAAGAAAAAATGAAAGAAGAAGAAGAAGAAACAATGGAAGAAGAAGAAATGGAAGAAGAAGAAGAAATGGAAGAAGAAGTAGAAGAAGAAGAAGAAACGGAAGAAGAAGAAATTTGTAACATTCCTAAATTATTTCTAATTAATTATACAGTACAGTAGTGTAATGAACAGCAAATTCTTACATATTTATAAGTCTACCATTTGTCCTTGCTTTGAATATTTCTGTTACATCTGGTCTGGTGTTCTTGCTATATATATATATATATATATATATATATATATATATATATATATATATATATATATATAAAATGTGTTTTTAATAAAATCCAAAGAATCTGCAATGTAATTGGTTCTAACCTGGCAAATCAGCTTCAGTCACTTTCACACCAACATAATGTAGCTTCCCTGTACCTTTTCTATAAATACTGTCATGGTAATTGGTCTGATTAATTTTCCTCTATGGTTAACTTAGTGAGGGGATGTACACTTACTAGCCTCTTTTATCTCTGTACCCACTTTCTTTAGTTTAATTCCCCCTCCCCTATTAGGTGACAGGGATGTCAGTTCTCTGGTAGAAGCAGGATACAGTTTAGTTGTTTGTTGTTAAATTACCTAGTCCCACATGAATTTCATCCAGTTAACTGTTGTTTCTCCCAAGATTAAGGATTGTGGCAGCTTTTTCATACTAACTCTATTTTGTTTCCTTGTTTATAAAATTGTAATAATTGTAAATATTGATTAGGGTTTCATTTTTTATAAGTTCTTATTTTTATTCCCCACCCACCCTGAATAAGTTTTATGTATCGGAACTAGTTAAAACTTCATAGAGATTTGAGTTATTATGATAGCTGTAGTAAGAATGATAAGAATGTGTTATTTTGTTGTAAGGAATACTGTGGTATATTTGGGTCAGTAATCATGGCTAGCTAAGTTTAAGACAAGACAGATTGAAAACCAGCCTTCTGTAATCTCCTCTTTTGGCCTTGTGCCACATTTGTGTATTTTCAAAATAAATATTACATTCCTCTATGGTACCTATACTTTATGAATTTAAGTGCAGTACTAGATTGGCAGCTAGGTCTCATCATTTTAGAGTTGAAATGACAATATGTAACTGTAAGCTCTATGCTAATAGTTTCTTCTATTGCACTTCTTGCTTGTGGAACTCTTTTCCAGCTTCTTGCATCCCAGTTAACTTTGACCATCACAAATTTAAATGCAAGGTTAATCGTTATCTTCTCCCTTAATTATTGTTGTTTTAATGTTTTCTCTCCTATTCTATCATACTCACTAACCTTTTGCATCTTTGTGGCTTTATTGCCTTGTCTGGGGTGAAATGATTATATATGTACATATACAAATTTTATCTATATGTGTATATCGATATAGATATAACTATATATAACTATATATAACTATATATATATATATATATATATATATATATATATATATATATATATACCAAGTATATGATTGTGTATATGGAATGAATTCCAATAACCAACAATTACTATTCTTAAAAGAGTGCTCAATACAAAGTAGAGCAGATATAATTATTTATTTAAAAAAAATTTATAACATAAATATGTTATAAAATCAATACAAAAATAGCCATTTTGTTTCAACACCCTCGGTGTCTTATCAAGTGATGATGTTGAATGTAAAATAAATGGTTTTAAAAGTTTCAAATTAATTAATAATCCTTCGCAAGGGGAAAACATTGTTACAAAAGCTAGAATGACCAATCAAAATACAAGTATAGGAAAATTCAAAAAGCTTGACAATGAAGTCATGTTATAATATCTATTCAGATGTTTAAAATATGGGTAGTATTAAAAAAGAATTTATTCTAACCAATAATTACTAAATTATATGATAAAATTTAATATTAAAATTAAAAACTGCTAATTTCAAAATCAAAATTTAATCGCTATTAAGTTTACAACTATAAAATTACTGAGGAGAAAAGAAGAAATATATATGTTATTCATATATATCATTTTATAACATATTTATGTTATAAATTTTTTTTAAATAAATAATTATATATATATATATATATATATATATATATATATATATATATATATATATATATATATATATACATACTGTTGCAGTTAAATTATGTGAATTATGCAAAACTTAGTTTGACACTTATTGACTGCTTTTCGATCATTTTGACTCCTGCTGTGACAACAACCGCATCCGGTGTAAGCTCTGGCAATGATTCACTACCCCCCAGTGGTGGAAACAAAATGTTTAAGTACTGCTGAACAATGATATCAACAAAAGTTACTACAACATTCCTACATGGCTAAGTGGTTAGAACATTCCCTTTCTGACCATGAGGCATGGGTTCAAATCACAATTGATGTTATTGGTATTTACAGTGTGCGGCAGAATGAAACCAAGCCTTTTGAGTGATGGTTGTGCTAGTCATCGTGACTGAGATCTTGAGCATACTCCTTTTGGCCAAACTGTTCATCATGCCAGATTATGTTCACTTAGAAACAATATCTACAATCTGTTCAGCACAGTTGCAATACAAACTACAGGCAGGATGTGCCTGAGTAGGCGTCTACAGCAGGGATTGATCAAGCACCCCCCCCGCCACCTAGCAGATGGCTGTGCTTGAAAACAAGTGACCAGATATTACTAAAGATTTGTTTCATGTGCAGTAATGATATTACCTGTATTGCTTATAAATGTATTTACTGCAAAATATGTATTGTTATATTGCTAATTTTAATCTATCTCTCTTATGCGCACAGACACACACACACACACATATATATATATGTATACATATATATATATATATATATATATGTATATATATATATATATATTTATATACATATATATATATATATATATATATATATATATATATATATATATATATATATAAAAGAGATATTAATTACAAAGAAATGAGCATTACTTACAAAGAAATCAATACCTTCACACTGTTTCATATTTCCCTTTCACCAATTTTATTCAGGGAAACAATACCTGAAGCACTTCTTCTACTAAAAGCTATCTAGCATGTGCCACCATCTTGAAGCGTAAATAAGCCTGGGAGTCAATGAAGCTCTTTAGACAAAAAGTCAAGAAAAATGGTTGAAAAGCTAGTGAACAAAAGGGAAAAATGTGTTTCACTTTGTGATTATCTAATTTGGGAAATGTATTTTCTTTTACACACTTTTTTTTCTTGTTCCATATTCATCTAAAGCTTGTTTTCTTTGACAATTCATTTTTTTTTTTTTGAGTTGAAGAACTTGTTTTAACTGAATGAAACTTGAGTTGCTACAATCCATCTTTTACTCAGCATTTTTTCCACCAATGGAAAGATGATCTTTGCGATAATGTTCATAAAGTTACCACCCTTGATAAATTATGTTCTGGTGTATCAATTAAGAATATTAACAATATAACTTTTACTTTCAAATTTATACATAGATTCTTATTTTCATTTGCTGCCAAGGATTTAAGTATTAGGTTGATGCAAAAATAATGTCGTTTTTCTCACATATGTTACTATGTGAGAAAACGACATCATTTTTGCACCAACATAATAGTTTATACTGAGGATCTATGAATGATCCAACATGTTGTAAGCAGTGTTTGTTTGCTGAACAATGTTCCACAGGCATGTAGAAAAGTTGAGGTTGATAAGGTTCATGTTATTTGTTATTTTTCCTGACATCCATATACACAAGGTCACTAGGTAGGTTATGCATTGTTTTCCTGTCTCTGATGGCTTCAATCTGTCCTTTGAGTATCAAATTTTCCAAGCACTCTTTCCTTATTACATCCCCTAGAAATTTCAACTATCTCTTCCTGATGTGAAGTATAAGTGTCCATTTTCTTTCCATTTTCTCTAAAACTTTGTCGTTTATTACATGTTTGGTCCATGGTATTCTCAGCATCCTTCTGTAGAACTACATTTCAGTTGCTTCATGTCTGTATTTCATCTTTGAGGAGACTGTCCAGCATTCACTGCCATGTAGGAGGACTGATATTATATAACAGTTCAGTAAGTTTTTATTTGTTTCTCATGAAATTTTCCTATTTCTTAATACTTTGCTTATCTTTTGGAAGGCGTCTTTTGTTATCACAATGCACCTTCAGATTTCATTGTCACTGCTTCTGTCCTCTGTTAAAATACTTTCTAAATATTTAAATTGTTGTATCCATTTAATTTTGGTATCCCCAATTTGTAATTAACATTTTAGACTATCCCTTTTGCTAACAACTATAATAATAAGATTTTTATTACTGGTAACATTTTTTCCTCAAAAATGTATTACTGGTAATAATTTTTATCTTCAAAAATTTATTGCTGGTATTAAACTCTATTTTTACACTTTTATAGAGTACTGACCCCAGTTTGGAGGTTAACTATTTGCCCATAATTGGGACCCTAACAGGTGCTACCACCTTGGGTCAGGGCAGACCTGGGAACACCAGAAATTAAGAGGTGGTTCAACACTCCTCAAAACCTCCTGTTAATTTCACTCTGAAAGCCATATTTATCGCAAAATTTCAGCCTCAAGGACACATGGCACAGTGGATAAAGGCATTAGTTAGATCCAGTGACAGGACCCAAAGAGAGTGAGTTCAATACCCAGTTAAGGCAGTGGAGAACTTTCAGAGGGAAATTAACAGGAGATAACTGATAACTGACATCCATTAAACATGGAATGTGGAACTAGAATAGTCTAACCCAATGAGCGAAATAAAGGGTTCAGCTAGACATTCCAACCACCTGAAGAAGGCCAGAATGTACAACGGTTGAAATGTAATAAATATGGCTCTTTAGGTAGTTATGCGTGGCTTTCCTCTGTCCCTCTAGCTTTCAATAAGTCATGTTAGTGTAAAATTTTCCGAGCCTCATTATGCATCCTAGAAATTTTAGCTGTTTCTCATGCTAAATATAAGTGTCCTGTTGTTTCCATAGCTTACCTTAATAGAAAAATATATTAAATTGTAAGGTATCAACCCAATAATAGTGTTTTATTTATTTATTGGTTGGATTTGGAATTGGTGGCAAATCTATTTAATGGAATCGAAGCAATGAAGAATAAAAAATTTTTTTAAAAGAAATCTATTTTCTTAATTTGACTCTTCAGAATCGATTTGAAATCCTTTGTGCATAAACACCAATAATCAATCTAGCAATGGGCATTCCATTATTTTTGCCTTGTTTTGTTATTATTTTTAAAAAAATCTAATTTCCTAGCTTATTTAAAAATGTGGTTTCTTAAGCAGGATAAAGAACTTAATTAGAAATAAAACAGCAACACAACAGTAATGGACTAGATACCTTGCTCAAAAGAAATGCATGTCTGAAATTTGTGGAATGTTTGACATCCCTGAATCTATGGTGTCTAAACTATCATCTGTGTACAACTATTTTCTCAAAACCAGGATTAAAAATGGTTTAAAACAAATAGATCCTATAAATATTGAAGAAAACAATCTTTCATCAAAGCCTATAGACAGGCTCTACAAAATCACAAAGGGCTTTAACAAATAATGGCAACGACATCCTTTGAAAACTTCCAACAACAATAACAACAAAATGAGCAACACATATTAACTTGCAGAGAAATTTTGGGATATTTAACATCCCTTGTTCTACAGTGTTACCTCATGTGCAAACCGAGAATTTAATTGAAGGTATTTTTGTTCAGTGTTCCCTTGTAGCCAGCCATATGTCCTTAATGATTGTCACCAGAAGTGCCTGTTTAGAATTGTTTGCAGCAGGGCCTATACTGAGACTGGTGTGGTCAAGCCTGATTAGTGGTCCTGGGCAGTGCTTTGTGACCCTCACTATCTTTCTACCTACATTTATATATGACACAAATTAAATTAAGCACAACTGACTATTAAAGGATTAAAAGTTTCCATGGATTTTGACTTCATTCCGTTTTTTGTTTTTTTTT
Organism: Acanthosepion lycidas; assembly: GCA_963932145.1. NCBI lineage: Eukaryota > Metazoa > Mollusca > Cephalopoda > Sepiida > Sepiidae > Acanthosepion > Acanthosepion lycidas. The sequence goes on from OZ010591.1 coordinate 25,511,082, forward strand.
CATCCAAATTTGCTCATGCTAAGTTTCCTTAAAACACTATATAAAATTTGCTATTTTTTATCCATAATGTTGAATGTGATAAATTATTCAAATTTTTTTAACAAGAAAAATCTCAAGTTGGTGTTAAAAGTTGCAGCAAAGCATTGTTGATTTATTTAAGATGGAAAGATCCATTATGACATGTCTCTAATTTATATTTAGTACATGAAATTGTTCACCTATTCTGCATATTCTCCATTATTGTACATAATTAGGTTACAATAAAATTTGTATTTCATATGAATACTACTTTATGCAAATTGAGATGTAGAGGATCCTGTATCATGGATTTGTGAGGGCACAAGGCCCTTTCACTGGCCATGCTTTTACTAATTTATGTTTGGCAGCTCCTTAAGGCACAGAGACATTATTTTGTAACAATATCACAGAGAAAATGGTTTTCCTAGGCATTATCCATATCCTCTCCAGCTTAGAAGCAGCACAAGGCTGAATGTATGTAGTAGAGGGGGCTGTATCATAGATTTAGAGGGGACTCAAACTGAATCCTTTATTTTGCTCACTGTGGTACTGTTCTAGTTCCATTAAACATGGCACATGGAACTCGAACAGTCTACCCCAGTGAGCGGAATAAAGCGTTCACTTTGACATTCCAACAATCTGAAGAAGGCTAGAGTGTACAATGACCGAAATGTTGTAATAAACATGGCAACAAAGATGAGGACAATAGTACGAATAATGTAAATAGTGCACAAAGAAAATCATTCAATTATTCCGAAAACTTTACCCTTTATTTCACTCACTGCGGTAGAAACATTGTAATAAATATAGCAACAAAGATGAGGACAATAGTCCAAATAATGTAAATAGTGTACAAAGAAAATCATTCAAATTATTCCTAAAACTTTAGGCAGCACTTGAGACAATTCTTATCAAGGCAAATCAATGCCAATCTGACGGTTCTAAAATTCGTGCCCAAATACAACTTGTACGAAAGATCTTCAAAGATCAAGTGTATGAGAAATTGAACGCAGTAAAAATGCCAAGTGTTCCTTAGAAATTTAATAATTCATCACCTTCTGAAGTCATTACGATGATGACAGAATAGAAATTAGCATTTCATAATTGGATTCTGATATGATGGCATTCCTTTTCAATTTTTTTAGATTTTGATTCATTTTTATTTTTTTTTATTCATATTTTTGAAGAACTTACAAGTGTTGCTTGTTCAAGTTCCAGACATGGTCTTAGCAAAAAGAAAAGCAAAATTCTATTTGAAGTGTTTTCTTAAAAAGCAAAAACAGGATAAAAATCACTGAATTTTGTAATGTTCAGTTTTTACGTCTTTTGTAAGTATTTTTGGTTTATTTAAAATCTGGTGTTACTTCTCTGATGAATATCTGTACAAAATAAAGCATAAATATTCAAGCTTTGTTTGATCATGGGGTACTACATGGCCAAGTTGGTCTTAAGCACATCATATCTAAAGATGGTTCTCCTTCAGGGACACAGGTTTGAATCCTGTCAGAGGACAAATATCTTTTAACAAGATTTCTCAAATATTCAGGCTGGTAAGATGTAAACAAATAAATACACTGTTTAATAAATAAATAAATAAAACAATCTGCTCAAATCCGTGTATCCATTTCAAAGATAACATTTAAACAAATAAATAATATATATATATATATATATATATATATATATATATATATATATATATATATATATAGGCATGGCATGTGCAACTACAAGAATCTACCCTGGTGGATGAAATAAAGGGGTTCAGTTCGAAATTCCAGTCACCTGAAGAAGGCCAAAACCTTGACTTGTAACTGCATCAACATATCTCTTTGCATTCATTTTGATTATTAAAGAATCTGCATATTGTAGTTAAGGTGTTACTTTGGTCTTCTTAAATTTATGTACTTTTATTCCGAGGCTGTATATGACTGGGAGGTAGTCACTCCCACAGTCTGTACTCAAATAGGTTTTACAATGTAAAACTAGTTTTCTTAAGCATTTGTTGATTGTAATATAATCAGTTCAATTCTTTGTGTGTCCTCTCATGCTTCTCCCTGTCCATAAACATTTAGGATAGTCTTGAAACCATGTGTTCATTACTATTTGGCTGTTTGCTGTGCACCCTGGAACCCATCTTTTACCATGTTCATTATGGCTTCTACTCTAAATTTGCTAATTATTTCAATTGTCTTGTTTTTGTCTGATTTTGTTATGCAGCTTTCCCATGATGATGGAAATTTCTTGTGATTTGCATTGAGTCTCGGTGATATCCAGCATGCTGTAAATGTTATCAATTTCTTCCTCTATGCTTTGTGCTGTTGATAAACTACATTCAGCCCCAAGACCTCTGATTTGGAGGTTTTGAAAAGAATGGAACCACCTTTTAATTGCTGATGTTCCCAGGTCCACCCTGAACTATAGTAGCACCTGACCTGTTAGGAACCTAATTGGGGGTCAAAAATCTGAAAGTATAGCTTTTTTAAAAAAATAAAGTATAAATTACCACCAACAATAGATTTTTGTAAAAAGAAAAAATTATTCAAGCACCCAAGAAAATTAAATTTCAGTATTAAATGACCCATAAGGTGTTTATATGCCATTTAATGAACAATAATAATTGATATATCAAAAGGTTTCCCTTTCAGCTAAGCTCAGAGAATTTTGTCAAACAGTTGACAGTATTCCAGAACACATTTCTTCATGTCATTATCGTGTATTAGTCCTACTCCTCTTTGATTTTTCTTTTTACCTGTATATATGATCCAGTTTTTGTCACTGTCAAAATACCTATTATTTGCCCATCTAGTTTTGTATAATCTGAGAATGTTAATATTTAGCCTATTTATCTCCTGTTTGATATTTTCAAGCTGGTCACATTTATATAATAGCTATACATTCTATGTCCCTATAACAATTGACTGTCGCAAAAATAAACTGTTAAGTTTGAAAAGAAAAATTACCTCATTTTGAGACCAGTTTCATCATTTTGTCTGATCATAAACATCCTTTATTGGATTGGAGACCTTATTTATCAGTGAAACCTTGTAATTTTGAATGGAACTAACTTTCCTTCATTTTGGTATCAGTTTCATTATTCTCTCTGGTCTAAGACTGGTTTTTCAGATTGAAGACTTCACTTATTGATCAACTCTTATGATTTTGAAGGAAATAGAGTTTACTTTGTTTTGATACCACTTTCTTAATTTTATCAGGTTGACAATTCATTTTATAGGATTGGAGACATTAGATATTAATTAGTACTCAGAGTTTTGAAGAGAAATAAATTTACTTCATTTTGATTCCTGTTTTATTAAACTATCTGGTTTCAAAACTCATTTTATTGGATTAGAAACCTAATTTATCAATCAACCAACATACTTCTTTTTTTGCCTCTTTCATGATTTTTTGCATCTTTGTTTTTTCTTTGCATCTTTTTGTTTTCCTTTCTTTGTTTCTTTTTTTCTTTCATCTTCAACTTTTTAAATTAAGTCTCTATTTTTTTTTTTCTTGTTTTGTTTCATTATTTTATTTTCTATTCCATTTCACAAATCCTCGGTTATGGTGTGAAGTCTTTGGTTGCAATCCAAGACAATTGTCAATTTTCAATTCTTGTTTCCTCATTCTTTATTCAAGAGTTCCTGTTTTTTTTTTTGGGATTTGATGGAATGCCAAATCTTCAGACAAATCAATTTACAAAGGACTATTTTGCTTCCATTCTTTCATTTCTTTTTCTTCTTTAATGCGCTTCCATTTACTGACATGGATAGAGTTTCAGGGAAAACATATAAATATATTCATGAACTGTGAGTGGCATATATGTATATTAGTTGCTCTTTACTTCCCCCATTTTCTGTCTCCACACACACACACATATATATATATATATACATATATATATATATATATATATATACCCGCACACACTTTTTATGGTGTGCAGTCCATCTAGTTTTTTTTTTATTTTTGATGTTATGTGTGTATATTTTTATTGTAAATATATATTTATATGGGGGTGTGTTAGTGGTCCAAATAGTGTATTTGGACACTATATCTGTGGGGTTATGAGTTGTTCAGTGTTGGTTTAAATTTGTCTATGAAATTTTTTCCTTGTATTTGTAGGTAAGAATAATTGTCTGTTTGAGATTGATATATATATATATATATATATATATATATATATATATAAATTCAATCAGACAAATTTAAACCAGCACTAAACAAATCATAAACCCACATACATAATACTAATCAGACCACACACACACACCTCATCCATATATATATGTCGAGAACAAATATATACAAACATATTGGCAAAAATATATATATACACACACACTATTTCCTATTAATAAAACAATATATATGTATGAAGAAGGAATATGTATACACAAGCAAAAACATACTCACACATGCACACACGCAATACACAAAAATGGAGATAGGTTTAAAAAGATACAGAGGTCATAAAAAGATGAGTATAAAGACCTGCTTCCTTCCCTCTTTCTCTGACCAATCCTAATTGTATTATTACCCCTTAGGCAGAACATTTTTCCCACTAGTCCAAGAACTTGGATTACTACCACACACAAAAGGCAATGTTTAAACATAAGAAAGAATTTCCTGCTGAAGGTCACAAGACCCAAAACACATGTTACAAAAAATATGGAAGATAAAGTATATATTTTTTAAAAATCCACAGTATAACCCAAAAAGTTTGTGGCCTCTCTTTTCTCTTCAGAATATAAATAAATATATATATTATTACTATTTTAATATCTATACTCAAGCTGTGTATAAAAAAACAAGATAATGCAATTTGTAAATAAAAATTGAGGAAACCAATATCTGGGAAAGAAATTCAATAAAAAAAGAAAAGAATAAAAACATCCATGCCAGTTGAAAATAATCAATCAGTACCATAATGTCTAGTCAAATGAAAAAACACAGACACAGTAACTTAAGTTAAAGTGTAAAAGTGCTCAATACACTGAGTAGAGAAAAAACTGAAAAACCTAGTGAGCCAGAACCTACCTACCTAGGTTTCTCCAAATAGGTCATCAGAGGTTATACCAGTTAAACAGAGTTGGCCCAAACAACATTTTATTGGAAAAAATGGCCACCAAAAAAAGTTTAAAAAATTAGCATAAAACCGAAACAAGATAGAGGAAAATAAGAGGGTAGGCCAAAGATATTTTATTGGAAAATGTTTATACTACTAATTTTTTTTATTTTTCTTGGTGTCCGTTTATTCTGGCTTTCTAGGTTTATATATATATATATATATATATATATATATATATATATATATATACACACACACACATATACGTAGAACCTTTGGAAAGTGCCTGAAGATTGTACCACAAGTTGACCCAAGCCTTGTGAGTAAAACTGGGTAGACGGAAGACCTGGGATCGTTGATAGCTGTGCTAGCATGAAGTCACAAGTCATCGAGACTGAGGGTTTGAGTGTGTGGGTGTTGATCAAATTGTTGATCATCCTAGATAACACACACTCTTCCAGAAACTGTAACTAAGGTCTGCTCAGCATAGTTGCAGTGTAAACCACAGTTTGGCTCTGTGGGTGTTGAACAAACACAGATGTGCCTGAGCGAGAGTCTGCAATAGGGATTGGCTAGCCTCCCTAGTAGACACGTGTCCTCAAATATGAGTGGCCAGTTATTATACACAAATATATGAGTGACTACCTGAAGATTGTGTGCAAGTACATGAAACTTAAAGTAGTGGCCAATCATTGCCTGCCTGGTTATTAGATTAATATTCAAATACTCTGTCATTTTTATGGTATGGAGCAGTTTTTTGCCAGAAGGCAAATTTTGGGCAAGTTCTATTTAGAGCTGCTTATTAAAATTGGTAATCTTTCCAAAGTTCATTTTTTCGGTCCAAGCACTTTTGTCTATAGTGTGTTTATCTGTTAGAGATATTATCAAATTTGAGATACATTTTAATTTGTTGATCAATGATGGAATTAGGAAATCCATTATTAATAAAGTTTGTTTAATGTTATGTAATTGTTTATAGAATATGGTTTTGGAAGAAAATATCATTTGTGTGCATTGGATTCAGTTTTTTGTCTTTATTTTCACCCAAAATTAAAGCAAACATATGAACATTAGAACAGCTCATGGTCAGATATAACAGACATTCATTGTCTGTTATATTTAACAATATATGTTTCAATAATGATCTGCTATATATCACTATATATATATCTATATATATACACACACACACACATATATATATATACAATGAACTTGTGTTTGCTCAGCTAAAAAAGTAAATGCCTCACAGAAATAAAATGGCTGTTATAAAAAACATTATTTACCAAGCCAAAGTAATCTCTTCTTTGGACATATCATTCTATAAGGAACTTAGCCACATTGAACAAGCTTTAATCGACAATAATTTCCTTAACCATATTGTTGATGAACAAATAAAACTACCCTTAATGAAATTTAGAAAAATGACACCAGACCCCTCCTTGAGGCAAACAAAAATAAGCAAACCATTAACTTATTCTATTGTAAGCAAATGCAGCCTAATTTTAAGCTGGATGTAAAAGCAGTTACAAACATAATTCACCATTGTATATGATTGAATGATCCTAACACTTAAGATTTATCATCTACTACAATAAGCTTAAAATATCTAACTTAATTATTACTAACAACACCAGGTTTTATAAATCACCCTGATGTAAAAATAAAATGCTCTCTATGAATTCTTATGTCCCCTGGGAGATTATATCTCCAACACTAATAATCAAAAAACAACATTAAATACTTACATTACATGAGACAAATACTAGTAGATAACAAAAATACTCTACAGCACCCAATGCAGGCAAAGACATAACATTCTAGAAGCTATTATTATACAAAATAAACACCCTACATTAAAATAAAATATCATTCACCACAGGAGAAGGCATCTTAAATTGCTATTTTATTTTTGTTTTAAGTCATATCAACCTCAATGGGTTATTTAATGCCGATAAGATTTTTTATTGCTGGTAATTTTTAAAAAATGTATTGCTGGTAATAATTTTTTCCCAAATATGTATTGCTAGTATTAAAACATTTTTACAATTTCATAGTTTGGGGGTTAACTATTTGCCCATAGCTGGAACCCGAACACATGGTACCACTCCAGGTCAGAGTGGACCAGGGACCAACAGCAATTAAGAAGTGGTACCATGCTCCTCAAAATCTTATCAGAAGCCCTTGTTGCAGGATGTAGTTATCATCATACCCAAGATGCCGAATCAGGGTGGGAGGGTCTTAACCCTCTGCAGATGTGCAGTCAGCATATTCTGAAGTCCCAGATGACAAGGCAATCTTTAAGTGCATATGAAATAATTACTATGTGCATATATTTTATTATAATAATACAAAAATAATAAATAAAATAAGAATAAATAAAAATTGAAATTGAATTAATAAATATTGCAATCGTTTTGTGCAGATTTGTTGCAAACAATCATTACACATGCTGACATGTTAGACGATTTCAAATATCCAGCTTCCCAAACAATATCTAATTACAACACAGATACCACATTGATACCACATTGGTTACTAATTGTGAAAATTGAAAGTATTTCAACCAAAATAACAAAATATGAACTTCAGACAGTTGATCCACAACTTCAAGAACAATACTTCATAAATTATGTAAAATTTTGAAAAATACAATAAAAAATTAAACAGGCAGATCTTGTTGGTTCTTTTTAATCAAACTTGTTTGGATATACATTATATATATATATATATACATATATATACATATATATATATACATATATACATATATATATATATATATATATATATATATATACATATATATATACATATATATATACATATATATATACATATATATATATGTATATATATATGTATATATATATATGTATATATATATATGTATATATATATATATGTATATATATATATATGTATATATATATATGTATATATATATATATATATATATATATATATATATATATATGTGAAAAGTGTGTGTATATAAATATAAATAAATATATATATATGTATAATTATTTATATATTATATGCGCGGTACTTATTAGAAAGCACTCAATATCACTGACGACCGCTAAAGCGTGAAACCCAGGGTCACAAGCTCACATCTATCCAACCATATATATACATATATATATATATTAAAGACATTTTTTATGTTTAACGTTCTTTTTATAGATACAAGTATTTAAATACTTAAATACTTGTATCTATAAAAATAACGTTAAACATAAAAAATGTCTTTAATAAATAAATTGTCGGACTTTGTCCATTTCTTAATGTATAATATATATATATATAGATATATATATATATATAGAGAGAGAGAGAGAAAATGAGATAGATATCGAAATATATGCATGATGCAAACATGATTAAATATTTATAAACAACATACTCTAAAGCAGTGGTTCTTAACATGGGTTCGATCGAACTCCAGGAGTTTGCTAATTCATTCTCAAGGGTTCAGTGGAGGTCAAGGCACGCACATGCACACGCACATGCACACAAGTGTGTCCATTCACTTCACCCACTCATATGATTTGTGACATCATGCTTTGCTTGGCCATCAATCGGTGCAGCTGATTAATCCACACCACTTGGTCTTGATATTCTGTACTGCAAGGAACTTGGTGCACTCAATAGTCGACTTATGACTGTTGTGATTGTACATCATTTATGATTTCATACCTAATGTTTTAGTCCTTTTATACTATGTTGAGCAAAAAGAAAGTCATCAGATAAATACATATAATATGGTTTCACATGTATAATGGAACGTGATGGAAGTCAGTGTCCTTAATGCATGATTTGCAATGCCAAGTTGAGCAATTCTAATCTGGCACTCGCAAAACTAAGGGTTTGGTTTCTTTTGCTTTACAGCATATCAACTTCAATGGGTCATTTAATGCCAACAAGATTTTTATGACAAAATTTTTATTGTTGGTAGTATTTTTTTTTTTCAAAAATCTGTTTCTGATAATATTTTTTTCCTTCAAATATGTATAGCTGGTAATATTTTTTTTCCGAAAAATGTATAACTGGTAAAATTTAAAAAAAAAAAATACATTGCTGGTAATTTTTTTTTTCAAAAACGTATTGCTGGTAATAATTTTTTTACAAAGTATTTCTGGTATTAAAACCTATTTTTATACTTTCATAGTGTTTTGATCTCAGTTTGGGTGTTAACTATTTTCCCATAGCTGGGACCCTTACAGGTGATACCACCTCGGGTCAGGGTGGACCTGGAAACACCAGCAATTAAGAGATGGTTCCATGCTCCTGAAAATCTCCTGATCCAAGGCCTTGCTGTTGGACGTAGTTTATCATCTTACCCTGGACACAGATGTAGTTTATCGTCATACCCATGATGGGCAAAACTAAAGGAATATTTCCTAAAGCTGCATGGAGATGGGAAAGACAAGAACACAATGCTCACTGAATTCAAGGTGAAAAGAGCCAGATTTGATTAAAAAGGTTATGCTGCCTGTTCTTGGCTTTATACTCATCGATAACTCACTTCTCATACAAAGTTGTATACCTGATTGCAAAGCAAGGCAAACTACACACCATTGGTGAAGCATGCATAAAACCAGCTGATGATGACAAATATCATACTGGGAAAAGCTGCTGAAGATAAGTTAACACAAATTCCTCTTTCAATACACCATCAGCAGCAGAATAGATGATATGAGAAATGACATCTTGGCTCAAGTAGTGGCAGATCTGATTTCAAGCCCATGCAAAATCCAGCTTTCAACTTGACAAGACCACCGATGTTTCCAGTCTAAGTCAGCTTGTTGTATCCATGCACTATGTGAAAGACAATGTGATAAAGGAATATTTTTTTAATTTTTTAAGCCTCTTAAAACAACATCAAGGCAGCCAACATGAAACTTGTGGATTGTAGAAGTCAAGTAACTTACCTGCTAACATGGCTACCTTCTTGTGTCTTATTGGAAAAGCAAGCTAGCTAATTTTACCTCATTTATAGGAGAGTACCTAATGCACCAGTTGGGTTGGTCCATTTTGCTAAAGTAGACCTGCCCAACACATTTGCATAAGTGGTCTCTATTCACCCATATATCTCTCGATTAAATGACTCGGGTCAGTTTTTACTTGTGATTACACCAGTCTACTTGTGTATCAGACCACTTGTAAGCTGGGTAATATTCTACAGTGGTTGACGTATTCAGAGATGACGTTCTTTCATGGAATATGGTTTCTGCAGTTTGTTGGTATGGAGCTACAGTCATGGTTTTGGAGCAATGCATCAGAAATCTTTGTTCTGCACAGGCATGCATTGGCAACAAAAAAACTTGCCTCTAAAAGTGCCAGAAATATCAAAAAATGTAGTGGTATGTGTGAAATTGTTCTATGAAGCACCACATTTTCAAAGGGCTGTGTAATGAAATCAGCTATGAATCTGAGATACTTTTATACCATTCTAATGTTCAGTGGTTATCCTGGGGAAAGATGGTGAATTGTGTTTTTTGCAAAGCATGTGGAATTAGCCCTGTTTTTGTGAGGGCACCAACATTGTCATGCTGGTTGCTTTGAAAATTCTGAGTTCTTATTTTGGTGTACATAGCTGATATCTTCAATGCTCTCAATCATCTCAATCAACAGATGTAGGTCAGTGGAGTCAAGAAGTGGAAGTAAACATGAAGGCTTCTTGAAAAAAGCCATCATTAAGTAAATGACAAACAGAGAATGACAACTTTGCAAACTTTGGACAACTGTGTAAGTAAGATCAAAGATGTGTTGAGAAGCAGAGATATTTCTGTACCTGGGGAACTGCAGCAAGCAATTGCTATGCATTTAGATGAGCTTGCAAAGTCTCTCGATGGATACTTCCACAACAGAGAGTTATATCCAGCATGGATGAGACAGTCATTCATGTTTAGTGTTGAGACAGCAGATGTCAATGATGAATACCTCAACAAACTTCCAGGTTCAACAGAAACTCTGCACAACAACAATGCTGTCAACATTTTGGTGTCACCAAATCGGAGAGTATCCACTTATTGCTAAGAAAGCACTTGAGATATTCTTTCCATTTGTTACAATCTCATTATCAGAAATATCTTGCTCTTCAAGAGGCCCTATACATCTAACAATTCTTTACTATGATCAAGCAAGGCAATAAAGCTACTAAGAAGCAAGGAATTACTGAGAGTGAAAGAAAAAGAAAAAATTATTAAGAACAGAGAAGAAAAAAGAAGAATCAAGACAAAAGATAACAATTGACATGGCATTCAAATTTTTGAGAAGCCAGTAGAGAGTTCGACAAGTGCATAATGCAATAGAAAAAACAGCATAGAACTTACAGTTACATCAAACAACTGTAAAATAAAGCTGCCAATCTAGTAATTCTTAAAGTCAAGGTACCAAAGTGGAAAGCTCCTGAAAACAATCACCATGAAAATATTTATAGAAAAGCCACGGGGAAGCTATATGATGGGAAACTGATTGAAGCTTAGATGCCAGGTTCGGACATTGGGATATATACAATATATAATTAAATACAATGAAACACAGCCAAATCCTTTCATATTGTTCCTGAATTTTGTATAGATACCTATTGATTTCAGAGAAGTTCTTTATGCAAAAAAATAAAAAAATTGTTCCCTATAGGGAAGTGAGGCATGTGTCGTTTCTGTTATATGGATTTATTTTACATTGTAACAATATACATAATTTTACATTAGTACAAGTGTATATTTTATAATACATGATGCAGCATATTGAACACTGAAGAAGAAACATATATATATATATATATATATATATATATATATATATATATATATATATTTATTTATTTATATGTGTGTGCAATTTCTAAAGAATTAATGGATTTGTTTAATTTAGCATTTTTGGAGTTCACTGGCCTATAGATATAATACACACTGTTTAAAATGAAAAAAATAAAAACAGGCATCTATTTCAATCAAATGTATCCACTTATAATAACACTTGAATACAAATATTAAAAATCAATTAATTCTTTAGAAATGTATATTGTTATAACCTAGGAAAAGGGTACTGAATAAGAATAACAAAAATGATGGTTGGAAATGGAACGATAATATTTATAACAGAAACAAGATCCAAGATTCATGAGCGGGGTGTAGTAAGTAATCAACTGCTAGTGGTGAGAAAGAAGTGAATCAAAGTGAAATCCCACAGTGAATAAACATACAGTATATTGCACTGTATTTATAAGGATTGGGACATACTTATTATAGTGCATAGGTATGGTATAACTCACACACACATATATGTATATATATATATATATATATATATATTATTATTATTATTATTATTATTATAATACCTATACTCTGAAAAACCCGGATAGTACAACTTGAAAATAAAAATATATTTGAACAAACCAATATCAGGGAAAAAAAAATTCAATATTAAAGAAAAGAATAAAAACATCCATGCCGGTTGAAAATAAACAATCAGCACTGCAATGACTAGTCAAAAGAAAAAACATCGTCAGAGTAAATTAAGAAAAATATGAAAGTGCTCAATACATTAAGTAGAGCAAAATCTAAAAACCTAGTCAGTCAGAACTTAACCACCAAGGTTTCACCTAACAGATTTTCAGGGTACTACTGGAGCCAGTAGTACCCTGAAGATATGTTAGGTGAAACCTTCATAGGTAGATTCTGACTCACTAGGTTTTATATATATATATATATATATATATATATATATATATATATATATATATATATATTCGTAGAATTTATGATAAAGTGGGGAAAAATTGTTTGGATGGCACATTTTGTAATTTACGACTTTGAAAGACTCAAGTAGTGTTTATGTGCATGAGGGAGAAAAGGCACTGAAAATTTAAATTGAACATTTTTTATTTAAATTCAGTTTTTTCTACTTTGTCACAGATTTTTTATAAAACTGTTCTGATATATAAAAATTTATATATAGTCTTCCCATATATATATATATATATATATATATATATATATATATATATATATATATTATGAAATGGACAAAGTCCGACAATTATTTTCAGACATTTTTATGTTTATACATTCTTTTTATAGATACGAATATTTAAGTAAATGCTCTGTTTATAATAAACAGTATTAAACAACATTTACCGGCCTGAATGTCCGAGAAATTTTCATAGAAAATATTCATCCTTTGACAGGATTCAAACATGTAGCCTATACGGAATCGTCATTTAGCTTGACATGCCTTTACCGATAATTAAGTAAATGCTCTGTTTATAATAAACAGGATTAAACAACATTTAATAGCCAAAATGTCCGAGAAATTTTCTCGGACATTCAGGCTGGTAAATGTTGTTTAATACTGTTTAAATATTGTTTACTGTTTACAGAGCATTTACTTAAATATTTGTATCTATAAAAAGAATGTATAAACATAAAAATGTCTTAAAATAATTGTTGGACTTTGTCCATTCCATAATGTGGGACGTCATTTGTTTACATTTGATACGTTATGAGCAGATATGAATGTACATGAGAAATTCATGGAAGATTGAAGTTTAAATACAGTAAATTTGACTTTGCTAACTGAATGCTCCTTTGTCACCAAATCGGTAAAAGCACATCAAGCTAAATGACGGTTCTGTATAGGACACAGGTTCAAATCCTGTCAGAGGATGAATATTTTCTGTGAAAATTTCTTGGACATTCAGGCCGCTAAATGTTGTTCAATACTATTTATTATAAACAGAGCATTTACTTAAATATTTGTATCTATAAAAAGAATGTATAAACATAAAAATGTCTTAATATATATATATATATTTATATGTGTGTGCACACTCATGCAGATACACAACATATATAAATAAATTTCAAGTCACTATTCATTTTTCTTTCATCTAATTTTGGATTTGCTTTAGTCATCTCCATCCAAATACTTTTGTGTACAGATGCATAACCATATGCATACACATACATGAGGGAAAGAGGGGAGCAGTAAATCCATCCAATCTAAGTCACTTTACCCACTTTCCCATTTTTTCCATCTCCGCTTTCTCATCCACATTTTCCCTCCTTTTTCCCCATTTATTTTCCCCACTTTTTTAAATTCTTTTTGGTCAATGCCTACAAGCAATTTTATGTACCCAATACAATGGCCTTTCTTTGTGGCTATTCACACCCTCGCGAAAAAGAACAAGTGTCCTACCGACTTTGCCATGATCATGTCCTACACTCTAATTCACTGTGGTTTTTCTTATCTTTTCATTTTTTTTTTTTTTAATCTTTTTTAAACAGAACACAAAAGATTTATTGATCAACCCTGGGAAAGCATCCTGATCTACTCAGGTTGTGAAAGAATTGATCACCTACATTGTTTTTTTTTTGTGTTTCTGTCTTGTTTTTAAACATTATTAGTTGATATTTTGTTTATTTTTTATTCTTTGCCATTGAGCCTTTTTGATCAGAATGACCAGATCAGCAGCATTTTAGTTGCAGTTCAGTTTTATTTGTTCTTGTTTTTATTCTCCCTATACATACTAAAAGCTTTGATACAGATCGAATGAGAAGAAAGCAAGCAAAAGAAACTAACAATAAAGTGATTTCAGTTTCATTTCATTTTATTGATTCTATGGTTATGGCTTTTTGATCTCAGCTGATTTTCGGATGAAACATCAGAGGAAAATGATCAGAGGTTTTAATTATATGTTGACACAAATTTTATAATTTTTTGCATATATGGTTTTTATAGATTTCCTTTAAACGAGATCAATCGTAAAAGTGTTTCACTTAAGATGTGACAATCTCAGATCAAATATTGCAGAATGTCAATAAAACTTGCTGATCTAGGATCAATTAGGTTCTGCGGCCAGTTTTGTTTAAATAATGTAACAACAACTTAGAATGCCTGCCATTGTGATATTTGTATCAATAAAATTGTTACAAATTTCAGAATTTTGGAACTGGGACATTAATAACAATCTAAGATCAAGTATTTCAGTATGTCAATGAAACTTACTGATTTAGGTCTAATTTGGTTCTGCAGCCAATTTTGTTTAATAATATAACAATGTCAGATGTTGTGATATTTGTATTAATAAAATATGTTTGTAATATTTGTATCATTACTAAAGTAACGAATAATAATAAAATTAATAAAAATTCCAAAATTTTGATACTTAGGATGTAAATGACAATCTCAGATCAAAGATTCCAATATGTCAATGAAACCTACCAATGTAGGTCCAATTTCGTTCTGTGGCCAGTTTTGTTAAATAATTTAACAATCAAGAATGTCTGCCATTGAAATATTTCTGTCAATAAAATTGCTTGATTAAGGGATGAATAATTTTACAATTAGGAAATTCTTAAGAATTATAGAACTTGTAATAGAAAGGACATTAAATAATATAAAATTTCCTTTATGCACTAATTTGTATTTAAATGGATGCCCCATTTTTATTTTCATTTCAAACAGTGTCTATTAGCTTGTGCATTTGAAAAGCATTAATGAAGAAAATGTATTCACTAGCAGGGATTGAAACTGTGTCCACCATTTTAGGAGAAACCACTATTTAATTTGGTATGCTTTTGCCATTTTGCTCCAGAGAGCATCACAGTTTAGTAAGGCTCTACTTGCCCTTTTAAGGAAAGCCCACTTCCTTATTCAGATAATTTTCTTCAAAAGACCATATCTGCTCAGTTTCATATCCAAAACGTAAACAAAGCAATTTCTAAAGAATTAGTGGATTTATTTTTTTAACCAGGCATTTTCATTTCTTCCAACATTATTTTAGTGTGAACTCATATTTGAAATAGACAAACTGGTCTCTTCTACATAGCAATAACAAGAAGGTATTGGTAAATTAGTAAGACAAATATTACGAATAGGATACAGGGCTTCTGCTGTAGGATATCAGAACTGGTAGGCTGATTTGGGTGACATCATTCTGCATTGGTCTGTGTATGAGAAAGGACAATAAATTCATAAGAGATACAGTATATATTTTAAATGTTAAATTTTTGTTTTTACACTATTGTTCCTTCAATACAAGGCCCAAGACTCACGCAAAGTAGAGCATGACTGAATGGCATGGTTTTATGGACAATGAATTGTAGATTATGAGGATATATAGGATAGATAACAATTGACCTTAGACTTAAAGGGGTTACGATTGTAGAAGTTGGGAAGCATCCACTCAGGTGTCTCTTGCATGAAGCAGCAGCTCTTGTGAAGAAGCTAACTGAGTGAAACTGCACCATATTGATTTACAGATGGACCAGCATTTTTTTCAAAAAAATCATTTCATCTACAACAAGGCAATAATGCCACTAAGATGCAAGAGGTTACAGGGAGTGAAAGAAAATGAGAAAACTTTAGTGACAGGAAAGAACAATAAAAGAACAGGTTTCAGGAAGACAGAAGATGGTGATTGACATTGCATTTAAATCTTGGAAGATCATTTTGCTCAAAACAAAGAAAAGAGTACTGAACTGTTACATGACATCAGTTCTTCTATATGGCATTGAATGCTGGACAATCTCCTCACATATAATGAAGAGACCTGAAGTAACAGAAATGTAGCTCTACAGAAGGATACAGAGAATACCATAGAATGAACATATGAGCAAAGATGAATTTGAGAGAAAATAGAAATAAAAAGTACACATACTTAACATCAGGTAGAGAGAGTTGACATTTTTAGGGCACATCATGAGAAAAGAGGGCTTGGAAAATTAGATACTCTCAGAATAGATTGAAGGCAAGAGGGACAAAGGAAAATGATGGATAACTTACCTAGTGAGCTTGAGTAAATGGAACAAGTTTTAGGACAGATAACAAAGACTAAATTTATTAAGAGCTAAAATAGACAGGAAATTATGGAGAGCCATAATCACCTATATCCTGAAGAAAAAAGTGGCAGGAAAGCAAGCAACTAGAACAGTTCCACAGGTGAGAAATGTGAGAAAATAAACTATTAGAATAGAACTTATGGTTATATCTAGCTTATTCAATAGTAAAACGATGAGACTTACTTGCCAATCTAGTAGTACATTTAAATTCATGCAGTCGAGATGTCAAAGAACAAAAGCTCATCAGAACAGCTACCATGAAAATATTTATAGAAAAAACAGAAGCCATACATAGCAGTGGGGAAATTGACTGAATTCCAGATAACTAGTCAGGGCCGATTGCATTATAGACACTTTTTGGATTTTTGTATAGATAATTTACATTGTTATGTTTCCACCCAACATGTAAGCTCCCAAATTCAAAACACTGTATTGAAATGACTGTATCAAATAGGAAATGGAGTCACAAAATCCCAGTATGTCAGATTGCTGTACAAAGTGTTTTTGTTCTTAAATTTGGCCTGGGGGAGGACAGCTCATTGTCTTCTGAATCCAAATGTGACTTAGGATAAATACAAATAGCTTATTGGGATGAATGTCCAATGAAGACATCAGCATTTAAATCCAATGATAGGTGCACTGTCCTTATTTGTTTCTAAAGCACTATGAATCTCTTTTTCAGAGTGATTTTTTAGAGTTCTTTCATCACAGAATTGAATTGTAGGTTTGTTTGAGAAAGCGCCAGTATGTCTGCTGACAAAAATGCTTCCTGAATATACTTAGGGTGTTTTCCGGTTATAAAAATTCCCCTTGGAGTTGCTTCCAACAGAAATTCTATATCTTTCCCCAGAAAAGTCTAATTTAAGAAATCATCTGAAGAAGATGTCACTTCTGAGATTGTGAAAAAAAGAAACCTCCGAAGACAAATATATTTCGTGATATTTCTTTATTTTTGCTTATATTATCAGTGAAAATAACACTGTCTATTATTATTTTTTTTTTAATTGGTATCACCCCATGCAAGGCAGTAAAGCCATTAAGACACAAGGGGTTACAGGGTGTGGTAGAATTAAGAACAGAAACATTAATAATGAGTGGGAAGAAGTAAGAGTAATCAGGAGGTCAGTAGATAGTGATTAACATTGCATATAAATTTTTGCAGATTAATATGGGCTGGAAAGTATGAAACTAGAAGGAAGTTCCACAAGTGAGAAGTGTGAGAAAAAGAAGCTGTTAGCATAGAACTTATGGCTACATTTAGCCAGCTCAACAGTAATTTGATCTCAACACCAGTCTAGTATTGCACTTAAATTCAAAAAGTCTAGTTCAAATTGTTCAGATGAGCTCTCAGCAAAGAGCTCATCTGAACAATTACCATGAAAGTATTTATAAGAAAAAGGCAGAGAGGCAGCTCTACAGCAGTGGGCAAGTGACTGAAGCCAAACTGCCAGATCATGATCAATAATATTGCTGATTCTTCTTTGGATTTTATCAAGGTAAATAGCAGGGGGACTGGACCATTGTCTGATGAAAATATCATTAATCTTTCATAGTTAATTTTATTTGGATTCATCCAGTCTTTAAATCCTTACACAACATCCTTGTCACATATTTTTGGCTCAAAGTGTAATATCTGTTACTTATTCTTTCTATATCTGTCTATATTTCTGAGATGAGGTATTATGTATGATATTTACATTATTCGGACTATTGTCCTCATCTTTGTCGCCATATTTAATATGTTTCAACCATTGTACGCTCTGGCCTTTTTCAGGTGGTTGGAATGTCAAACTGAAACCTTTATTTCGCTCGCTGGGGTAGACTGTTCTAGTTCCATGTACCATGTTTAATGGATGTCAGTTATCAGTTATCTCCTTAACCGGGTATTGAACTCACACTCTTTGGGTTCTGTCACTGGATCTAACCAACACCTTTATCCACTGTGTCATGTGTCCTCAGATTTTATGGTTCAGCATTAGAGAATCACAAGCAAAGAACTTTACCAAATAACAAAAACCACATCACTGGAAGAATTCCAACAGCAGCAACAACTAAAATGGATGTAACTAGAAGGGAAAATAATCAAGATGTTGGCTTTCCACACTACTTTAAACAAAATGGTAGCAAGAGGAATAATTAGAGTATTTTTTGAATATTTAATTAAATTTTTTACTCTTTTTCAAAACATTCAAAATTTTTATTAAAAATTTTGTTTTTCTTGTGTCAGTGGTTGTACTAACTTTTAGCATAGCAAATTTTAGCCTCTTTTTTTTGCAGTGACAGACATTAGGAAATTCTTGCAAAAATCAAATAATTGTCAGATTTTAATTAAATTTTCACAAATGAATTATGTATTATTTTTGGAATTGAATTTTTTTAGAAAATCTTTGTAAAATATTTTTTTTTACATATGTTATCATCCACTTATTTACTTTTATGAAAATTTGAGAATTTCAACATAATAATTTTTAGTGACTATATTAGTTAAAAGAGTTCTTTGAATAATTTAAACCACTGATTTGGGTTTTTTTTTGTTTTTTTTTCAAAATCGAACCATCTTCCCAAAAATCAGTTCTCAATCAAAAAATAATAAACACAATAGAACTGAGAGATTATTTAATTAGAGAAGGTTTTAATTGCTTTTATGAATAATATATATTAAAGACAATATTATCTGAAGAAAAAAATTTTGATAAAAAAAAGATTTTCTCCAAGATTTGTTTTTAAATTGAATAGTTTATAAAGTTTTTAAATCTTTTAAAATTCATTTTAAACATGACAACTCTTAGGGAATATTGTTATTATGTAAAACTATATTTACTAATCTTATGTTGTAAAGCTTATTAGAAATCTGACAATGCCAAATGTTTTTAAAAGAATTTTAAAAGAAACATTTTAGGAATTTCAACTGACAGGGATACTGACTCTTTTGTCAGTTTTTTTTTTCTTATAAGTAAACACATAACAACTGATATGACATTTAAATTTTCAAAGATCAAAGTTGACCAGAAAGCAAGAAGCTGGAAGAAAGTTCTGCAAGCAAGTTGCTTGAGGGAAGAAACTGTTAGCATAGAACCTACAATTGCATCTAGATATTTCAACTGTAAAATGATGAGACCTTGCTGGCAATCTAATACTGTGCTTGAATTTATAAAGTCTGTGTACCAGAGAGGAAAGTAATATTTTTTTTGATATAATTTCAAAAATGTGGCACAAGGCCAAAAGGGAGGAAGGGAAGCTTGGTTTTCATCTGTCTTATAATTAAACTTAACTAGCCAGAATTACTGACCAAACATACCACATTTTTCCTTAGACCAAAACACCACATTTTTCCTTAGACCAAAACACCACATTCTTCCTTAGACCAAAACACCACATTTTTCCTTAGACCAAAACACCACATTCTTCCTTAGACCAAAACACCACATTTTTCCTTAGACCAAAACACCACATTCTTCCTTAGACCAAAACACCACATTTTTCCTTAGACCAAAACACCACATTTTTCCTTAGACCAAAACACCACATTTTTCCTTAGACCAAAACACCACATTTTTCCTTAGACCAAAACACCACATTCTTCCTTAGACCAAAACAACACATTCTTCCTTACTATTCTTACTACAGCCACTATAATACAATTTATCTCTTGGGAGTTAGGGAATAAAAATAACATTTAAGAATGAAACCCAAGTGATTATTTACAGTGAATACAATTTATACACAAGAAACCAAACAAAAATAGTCCATGGAAGAAAGTTCATTAGAACAATTATCATGAAATTATTCATAGAAAAAGCTCTGGGGAGCTACATTTTGTATCAGAAAAAAAATATCTGAACCATTATGTATTTGGTAGTGGTAACATACACATAAGCATGTTAGATAAGTAAATATTTGTACTTTACTTTTCAATTATTTCTTGTATGTCATAAAAGATAAAAGCAGGACTATTGTCTCTTCATAAATAATGTCCATGCATTTCAAGTAATATCAGCTTCAATACCTCTTTCAGTGTCAAGAATATATTTCTTCAAACTTCAACTCAGGAAGGCACTGAATATTGGTGAATATAGCTCAAAGGCTTTTCTGTGTTTGTCAGAAACTTGTCATGCTTTGTGCCTTTCTATGTTTACATCTAAATGGTTTCAGAATTTCCCAATTCTTTTTCCGATATTTGGCTTATGTGACTTATATTAATCTGACACGGTCTGTTACTCATGACTGCATGTGTAATTAAAGAGGGCTTGGAAAAAAAAAAGTAGCAACTTGATGGTTTTCATTTTATTCAGACCATGACAATCCATATATAGGCATCATCATTTCATATATTCAGTGATTGATTAAAAGAAAATTTTATTAGCAATAGTTTAGAATTTCTCCTTCATGTTTCAAAAGTTAGGTGTTGTCATTTTTATACAGCGATTCTTTCAAACCAGTTTCCTCATCGCATCAGTTGAGCAACTGTATCCCCCAGCATTTCTCTGGACTGAATGTTTGAGCCGAGATTTTAATATTCTTTTAAATATGAGGTTCAAGTTCAGAGTTTTAACAAATTTCAAAACATTGGTCAATTGGTTCATCTAGCAAGAGAAAAAAAAATGTTTCTTGTGCCTCAATGGTATTCGGTAAATACTTCTGAATCACTATTTTAGAATTACGTTTTATATAAATTTAAGATTTTTTATAGTAGACCAATTTCTGATGCCATGTTCCCTGGAAATTAGAAGAATGCCATATATAGGGTGATTGAAAAAACAATAACATCTATAAGTCTCACCATATATATATATATATATATATATATATATATATATATATATATATGGTGATTGAAAAGTAACTCCCTATTTTATGTATGAGTGGCCAGCCAGGAGTCCTGACTTAACACCCTCTGACTTTTTTCTGGGGTTGGTTAAAGGAGTAAGTCTACTATACCAAACCAAGACTTTGGAAGAACTTGAAGGGCAAATACAAGAAGTTATTCCTTCCATACCACAAGAGTTCCTGAGGAAATCAGTTGACATGATTCCTGGCTGACTCAAGAAGCTGGTAGCAAAATCTGGTGGCAATAGTAAATTTTGAATAAAACCTCATCCTAAACGCTTTTCTCATATATCTATTTCTTGTAAAAATTATAATTAATAAATAAATTATACGAATTTTAAAATGGGGAGTTATTTTCAAATCACCCTCTCTCTCTCTTTCATATCTATCTATCTATCTATCTATCTATCTATCTATCTATATATATATATATATATATATATATATATACTCAACTCTCCCACTGAATACAATGTATGAGGGTCAAGTAGATCAGTTCCAAGGAAACTGACAGACCAAAACCAGCACATGAAATTTGACTATAGTGGTGAAGGTTTTGTGCAGACCCATCCACACTTTTTAAATGGCCGAATACAGAGACTTGGTGCACCAAATGACACTCTGCAGGTTTTTGAATTCAGAGTTGACCTTCTCCTAGACTAGTTGCCAGCCAAGGCTGTAGAACCCAGTCTGCCCTGTTATTTACCCATAGCTGGTGGGAGAAGAAGAGGATTCACACATTTCCCAAGGATATTATCCTATAAGCGAATGTAATAGACTTGACTGGAATTCAAACTCGGCTCTCCGATTCCTCAATCCAAGCCGCTATCCATTACTCCACTATGCCTCCATATATATACATACATACATACATGCATATATATATATATATATATTTTGAATTTGTAGGTCTGATGAATTGGATCGTAATTATGATTCCAATGTAATAAATTTTAACCATGGAATATTAGTGTTTAAGCCATTTTATTATATTCTTACTCTGTCCTGGACATTGAGTTCAACTTGGATTCTATCCTCTTGGAATTTTATATATATATATGTATGTATATATATGTATATGTATATATTATATATATATATATATATATATATATATATTAACCACTAATATTATCCATATATATATATATATATATATATAGTTGTGTATTTGGGCAAAAATCCCTCTTTTATACATTTGTTAAGAATGACTGACAAATTACTGTGGTTAAGTTTTTTATTTAATTTTTATTGTGTTGTCCTAATTTTCTTCTTTTTCCTGACATAAATTATGTAGAAATTGTCCAAATTAACATTTTTTTCATAAAATGAAATGCATAGTAACTATAAGCAGGATGAATCTTCCCTTAGAAACATGAAGAAATACACAATTCCAGTCAACAAAAACAAGAAAATAAATTTAATTATCTACCATAAAAATTTTAAAACTACTCATCTTATTTTCAACAAAATAACTCACTTGCAATATCCAAATTAAAGAGAACCAATATTATTTAAGAATTCACATCAACTGTGTTCCTGATCAATCCAAATTCTGAAATAATTGGATATACCATAACATGCTTATCAAGAAGGCTCACATTACATCTCTCTAATCATAGCTCATTTAGGTCACATTTAAATACACATGGAGAACTACCAAACTCTATCCGTAACATATTTGTAGATAATACAAATATAATAGCCTCATTCACATGTAAAAAAGGTGAAAAATAATGGAAGCATAAAGAAGAAAAAGCCAACAGTCAATAATATCAACTAGGAACATGGCCATAGTGTGCTGACCGCGTTGGGAAAATAAAACATTCCTATAACTCTAGATACATATATAAAAAAAATCCATAGATTCAAGTAAAAATAAAATTCATCCTTGATAATTGCTAAAAGTGTAGCTGAAAGTGCATGGACATACAAAACATTTGAACAATTTGTACATAATTTATGTCCAGAAAAGATAATAATAAGAACACAAGAAAAATGAAATGTATTTATAGAGGGTGTAATGGGTAAAATGTTTAATTTTGTGCATTCACATTGTTTTTAATTTTGTAGATTGCAAAGCATAGTAGGGTTAGTTTGGAACCATCCGTGAGAAAAAGAGCACCATGATGCAATTCACTCTACCAGAATTTTTGGAAATGGCATGATGTACGGCTTGGCAGAATCTCCAATACAAACATTTCAGAGTGTTTGGGTGCCAATCTGAGGACAGTGCAGAAGATTCAGAAAGAGTTGGATGAGTCTAATGGTGATTACAAAAGTACGGCAGCTCAAAAACTCACTCAGATTGTTCTGATATGAACTCCCCAATTTGCTGGTGAGGGCCTCAGACTCCACATGGAGACTGATATCAAGTTCCTTGATATGGTAATGCTGCCTTGTGTCAAAAAGTGTGCTGCTGGAAAAACCTATATCTAGCAACAGGACTCTGCATGATGCCAGACAAGCAGGAGAACCTAATCATGGCTGTCAGACAATTTCTGCAATTACATCACACCTTATATCTGGTCACCTAATTGTGCAGACTAAAACCTCCTTGATTATTATGTGTGGGGTGCTGTTTTTCAAATGACCAACAAAACTCCTTTTAACATAAAAGATGAACTGAAGGCAAGGATGATGGCAGCAATTACCAACTTAAACAAGGAGACCATCCAGAAGAGTTGCAGGAGATCCTGAATTCATCTGGAGGCCGTATTTGAAGCCAATGGCCATTTTATTGAATAAATTTACCCTTTAGTATTTCAAGCAAACAATGTCCTTCTTTTGTCAGTTTATACAAACCTTGAGAACACAATTGTTTTAAGGTGAAAACTAATCAGCTTGATGAAGATCAGTGACAGGTTGTATAAATGGTCTCAGTTTTTTTGTTTGATCTCGGAAACTTCTCAAAGTGTTTCAAAGTGTTATTTATTCTTTCATGGCTTCTTTTTATCAATAATGTTCAAACCTTTACAAGGCCCAAAGAGCCACTCAAGGTAGAGGATTCCAGACTAAGAAGCACAGTTCATGATGATATGTGGGGAAGATGATTGTTAACCCTAGACTTGAATCTGTTAAGATTCTAGTGATTGGGGAAACATCCTCTTGGGAGTCAGTTCCACAAAGCAGCAGTTCATGGGAAGAAGCTGCTCAAGTGGAACTTACATCTCATCAATGGAATACAAAGGAATGAAGGTGGTTTACTACAATGTGCATGGCATGGCAAGTTTTAGCCGTCAAGATTAGAACTGGTAGAATTAGAGGATATAGTTTGTCCGAACACCTTCCATAAAAATATTGATAAATCATTGAGAGGCTTGCAATGTTTCATCAATGAGAAATAATAGAGGCTTGCAATGTTTCATTAATGAGAAAGGGGAGGTTGCCATCTGGGAAATAATTTGTTGCCCACAAGAACACCAAAACGCTTTTTAACTCTATGAAAACTGGAAAGTGATGCCATGGTAAATCCTGACCAAATATGGCAGCAATATTCCATTTTTGGTCTTATCTGGAACTTATAGAGGATACCAGGAGGGGTCAGGTACTCATTGGAGCAGGCTTACAGCCATATCATGTTTAAAGTTCTCATATGATCACCAAAGTTAAGCAACATTGAGTCACTATGCAGGTGGATGGCTACTACAGAATACAAAACATTCTGTCCAGAGAAATGCTGGGGTATACAGATGCTCAACTGATGCGATGAGGAGATTAGTTTGGATTAATCGTTGTATAAAAATGACAACACCTAACTTTTGAAACATGAAGGAGAAATTCTAAGCTATTGCTAATAAAATTTTCTTTTAATCAGTCACTGAATATATGAAATGATGATGCCTATATATGGATTGGAAATTGGAGAGCCAAGTTTCAAGACCTGTCAGTTTTGTCACATTCACTTACATGCAAATACCTTTAGGAATGGTATGAATCCACCTCTTCTCCCCCCTGCCACGGGATAATTAGTAGGACTTACATCAGTAAATCATTATTATCTCAAAAAAATTCTTACAAATTAAAAGTATTTTCTGGCTTTGAATAATCTCCAGAAGGTTGATAAGCCATAAAAAAACAAATCCCACAGACTTACTGGAGCGAAACAGGAAACAGGTCGTTTTTCCAGTATCTCTAGTGATGGATGATTTTAATGGATTTTAGAAGAATAAGCTAGTGGATTAAAGTGTTGAATTGGGAATTTGATGGCATAGGGAATTGTGGAAAGCCATGATTGGCCACATTTTGAAAGGATAAGGTATATAAAAAAAAAAAAAAAAGAGAAAGAAAGAGGAACATGTATTATGTTGAGCAGGGGCAATAAAATATTTCCAGTTCCTAGAACAGGTTCAGTAATGTCACAAGCTAAAAACAGAAATTACCAGGAGAGTTTTGTCTTTCCTGTTCTTTGTAGATTCAAGTGCACCGAATCTCACGGCGCCAAATGACAGAAGCAAATCAGGTAAACATAAAGTGCAGTTTTTTTTAAAATCCCCAAATCCATTCTAACACGTATGCATCTGTGCAATAACCATTTTTTATGCATTGTTTCCAACTAGTTTTCTTTGATGTTACTACAAAAGAGATAAGCACAAAGAACATATTTGTGAATCTCTTTTCCATGTTTCCAGATGCAAAGTAACTTCTTGCATCAACTCTAAAAGCATCAAAAATGCACTGAAACCATTGCAGCGCTAAAATAAAAAGATGGGAATTGTTGGATTAGTATCTCTTAGAACAAGTTATTATTTATTTGTTTTATTATTATTATTATTATTATTATTATTATTATTATTATTATTTTAGCTGAAGCATTTTCAGTGTTGTTATTTTATTACTAGTTTGATTCCATCTTATTGTTGCTTTTTTCTCTTTTTGTTTAGTGGTATATCAACTCCTTATGGGTTATTTAATGCTGAAATTTAATTTTCTGGGGAGTATTTTAATTTCTTTTATAAAAACGATAATATTTTAGTTTATTTACAAAAATGTATTGCTGGTAATTCCTTTTACTATGAAAATGAATTGCTGGTATTACTGTAAAAATGTATTTCTATACTTTCATAATGTTTTTGACCCCAGTTTAGGGGTTAACAATTTGCCTATTGCTAGGACCCTAAATGGTGCTACCACCCCGAGTCAGGGTGGACCTGGGAACAACAGCAATTAAGAGATGGTTCCATGCACCTCAAAACCTACCAATCAGAGGTCTTGCTTTTTATTCCCAATCCTCTGGGTCTATACACTTTTCATTATTATTTTACTACTTGTTTTATATCTTATTATTTTTGTTTTTCCTGACACTTTGAAATTTCGGGGACATCTTATCAGGAAATGCAAGAGAGGAAAAATGAAAATCTAAAACTCCTAGAACAAAAGATAAAAAGGAGTCAAAGAAAACAATAATCAACTGAGACCAGGAGTATTAGTAAGGAGTCAAATGTTGATTAGATCTGCAAAGAACAGGAAATTCTGGAGGGCCATGGTTGCCAATGACCTCAAGGGATAATTTATATAAATAATGATGATCCCTTTTATTATACTTACTAACCTAGAAACTGTCCTTTGGGTAGACTTTAGATTAACTCCTATGGAGGGCTTCTGAGCCTTTACACTTTTATGTTCAGTGTCTATGTATGTAAAAGTTATAAGAATTTGAAAATAATAAAATTATCTAATGTTTATTTGTTACCTTAATACAGCATAATCTTTCTTCGTATATACAACCGATCTCCGTAGTTTGTTTGCATTTATTTTGCGCACAATATTTTTTCTTTTAAAATCACCATTTTTTTTATGTTCCCTTCACATGAAGTCACACTTAAAAGACATTAAGGAACCTGAATTTTGTATTATTTCAAATATGTCACAGTATGTGTGCCAGAAAAAGGAAAATAAACATATGAGCAACATACCATGCCCTGTGTAAATTTTAATTACGGTTTAATTAGACAATTCAAATGCAATTGTGACAAAAAGTGAAATTAAAATTAAACTTTTAATAAAGAATTATCTTTTAACCTTTTTTATCTGTTCGATATTTTAACTTTAAATGAGTTATTTATTTAATTTTTAATTGTGTGTAACTACAGTTGTCAAAACCTGTTATTTAAAGTTGTTTATGATTTACCAAGATCGTAAAACTGATGGACACATGTGCACTGTGCTTTATTTATATAGATACATATAATTGTCACCTGAACCTTTGAGATGTGTTGTTATTTCACAGTGTTTTTTTAAAATTTGGATACCCATTTCTAATACTAACTTTCATCAGGTAAAAGTCTCAAGAGACACTCAAGTTATAGGTTAAAGTTAAAATTGTAATCCTTAATAAAGTGTTTTATATGAATGGAAGAGATGCTGGTAGAAAGTGAAGATTATGAAGAAGGAAAGATGGCAACTGATTTTGACTTAAAATGATTCAGCTTGAAATACTCAGGAAAGTAACCATTTGGGAGCCAGTTCCACACATTGGCAGTTCTTAGGAAATAGCTATCTATTATTATTATTATTATTATTATTATTATTATTATTATTATTATTATCACAATATTTCAGCAACTGTTGTTTCAAATTTTCCTCAGGCATCTGTTAATTATCAGAAAATATCAAAGAGAATTCTTTATCGTTTCCAAGGTGCTGTTGTTTTCTGTTTTTTTGTTGTATGAAGCAAAGGAAAATAGGAAGAAATGACTAAATGAAAAGACAGAATGTATAATTAGCAACAGGAACAGCTCAAGATGGGAGCAACAAACTGGAAATGTCAAAATCAGGCAAGTACAGAAAATTAACAATCTGCGAAGTGTTTTAATGGATGACAGAAAATGTGACTCTGAAATCCAAAGGTGCATTGTAATAGCAAATGTTGCCTTCCAAAGACTAAACAAAGTATTTTTCTTTTATGTACCATGGCCTTCCCCATCTTCATGTCCCTTGTAGCTCTTAATGTTTTGTCTTTTTGTTATTCTCCCAAACTCTGTTCTATCATCAATTTACTCAAGTATGTTACGTGCTGCTTTCCTCTTTCATTCAATCCATACTGTGAGTATCAAATTTTCCAAGCCCTCCTTCCACATTACGTGCTCCAGAAATTTCAACTGCCTCTTCCTGATGTTAAGTATAAGTTTCCTTTTTGTTGGCGTTTTCTTGAAAACCTTGTCATTTCTCACTTGTTCAGTGTATGGTATCCTCAGCATCATTTCTGTTGCTTCAAGTCTTTTCTTCATCTTTTTTGATTGGATTGTCCAGAATTTTTTTTTTTTTTTAAGTGTTTCACCCCAAGCAAGGCGGGAAGCCATTAGGACGCAAGGGGTTACAGAAAATTTGGAGCAAGATCAGATAGGAGTGATAGAAGAAAGGATGAGGAGAAGGGTAGTGGATAGATCAAGTCAACTGGAGATGTCGATTGACATTACACTTGAATAGCTGGAGATTATAGCTCTCAGGGAAACAGGAATAGGGAAGGGAGTTCCACAGGTGAGAGGTGCGAGACATGAAGCTATTGGAGTAGAAGAGACGGCTATATTTAGGAGTTTTGACAGTGAAGGGGTGAGAGTGGGATGCCAGCCTCATAGGGTGCTTGAACTCATGAACTTTGGGAACCAGTGTATGCAGCTCCTCGGAGCAATTGCCATGAAAGTATTTGTAAAACAGACAGAGAGAGGCAACAGCGCGCTTGAGAGAAAGTGACTGTAGACGAGATGCCAGAGCAGGGCCAATTATATTGCATATCCGCTTCTGGGGCCTATCAAGAACTCTGAGGCAAACAGAAGAGGTTCCAGACCATATATGGCAGCAATACTCCATGCAAGGGTGAATTGTTGATTTGTAGATCTGGAGGATCGATTCCGGGGAGAAAAATTTCCTGGTGCAGCACAGGGAGCCAACTCTCCTTGCAGTGGATGAAGCAATTGACTCAATGTATTTGTTCCATCTCAGGTCAGGCGTCAACACGAGACCGAGCAGCCGCAGAGAGTTGCTCTCGAGAAGTTGAGCGTCACTGCCATACAAGATGACATATCATGTAATAATCTTTTCTTTGTTTCTAGCGAAATTTAATATTCTTAATACTCTGCTTAGCTTTTGGAATGCATCTTTGCCCATCTCAATCCATCTTTGGATCTGTTTTTCACTTTCTGTCCTGTGTTAGAACATTTTCCAGATATTTAAATTTTTATACTTGTTTTGTTTTAGTATCTCTGATTTGTAAATTTTGTTGGAAAAAAGAAAAGAATGCAAAATGCTGGACAATTTCCTCACAGATGAAGAGAAGACTTGTGTCACCAGAGATGTGATTCTACAGAAGGATGCTAAGAATACCTTGGAAGCAATGTGGAAGTTTTAAGGAAAAAAGAAACAAAAAGAATGATGAAGGGATAGTTGAAATTTCTAGGATGCATGATGAGGAATGAAGGCTTGGAAAATTTAACATTCATGGGACACGTTGCAAGCAACAGTGGCAATGAGTAATATACCTAACAAGCTTTTACAAACAGCTGATAGAACAGGGTTTGAGGTGAAATGACAATCATTGCTACAAGGGACAGGATGTTTTGGGGAGCTGTCAAAATAGAAGTCATGGTCCATATGCAAAATAAATAACACAACTGTCCAGCGAACAGAATTAATAATATTTGCAATTGAAAGAAAGAGGGGCAAAAATTAAAGTGTATCAGGCAAGCAAGCAAGCAAACAATATAAGTAAAGCAAATTCACTGGTAAGAAAGCAAAAAGGTTTATGAATCATGAATTAGTGTCTATGCAGAAAAAGTAGATCAGACAAGTGAACCCAATGATCTTCCATATAGGGCAGCAATACTCCATGCAAGCATCTGTTAATTATAGGTAGGTCTGGACCGAGTCAAGTCAAATTGTAAATTGACCTGTTTTATTGACAAAGAAAAGTATCCCTGCATGCGTTTTGTGGATTTTTGCCTATAAAAGAGTAGGATGTAAATTTTTGCAGTCATTCCATACACATTGGAAATCAACAAGAGCCATAATCACCTACATCCTAAATGGATATGGCCCATAAAAGAAGCAGCATCCTCACCAAATTTTTCACATTTTATCTTGTTTTTTTTTCCCCTGTGTTAATTGCAAGAGGGATAAAGGAAAACAATGCATAACATACTTGAGTAAATGGAGGGTGGAACAGGGTTAGGAGAAACAATAGAAAAACAAAGTTTATTAAAAGCTACATAGGATAAGAAGTTGTGGAGAGCCATGATCGCCTACATCCTGAGGAGACACAACATATGAAGAATGCCTGAATTAATCACTGCTTGATAAAGTATATCCAGAAAGTATATGCAAAATTTTATTCCTTAGTTCATATTATGTACAATATTCTATAAAGATGTTGGATTTGACAATCATCTGAGGAAGGCTTGGATGTTCATTGGTTTAAATACTTTGATAACAAGTTTGAAAATATCATTGGAGATATTTTATCCTTTGTTTAAAGGTTCTAAAAAAATAGAAATTTAAACATGATAATAGCTATATTTTAAAATTTTTTTTGTATTTTTTTAAATATCGATAAACATTCAATAAAAAAAAAATCTCTTTGGCTTTGAGAAATTGTAACAGAAAAGAAATAAAATTCATTTATAAGCTTCTAAGAAGTTTTATACATGAATGTAAACATGCTTTGATGTTTCGAAAAAGCTGGTAATTCAGAATTTGCATGCAAACATATATTTACATGCTGACAAAATCTGGTTGAAGTACATTTTATGTTTTTCTGCACTTTATTTTACTTGTTCGAATATGAAGACATTTCAGCATCAAATATAATTTATATTTTCAGTTTTCGAAAGAAATTAAATTATTCATTGAAAAGTTTTTTTTAATTTCATAGCCATTACCAGTACAAAAATGATAGTTTACTTTCAGGAGAGAAGTAATGATCCTATTACAGGGACAGCTTGACTGATTATGAGATGGCAGATTTGAGAATAAAAAGAAAGTTCTTCTGTTTAATTTAATTGTATTTTTTCCAGTTTTTTTGAATATGATGTCATTTTGATGAAATTGAATCCCTGCACTCCAAAAATGCAAGTATTTCGCCAAGTGAATCTTCTCTACAACACCCAGTCCTTGAAAATGACTGAGATGATTAAAAGCAAAAAGAGAAAAAATATGAACTTTAAACAATTTATCCACGATTTTGATCCCAATAAACATCTCATTAAAAAAATGGGTAAATAGAATGAAAAATTAAACAGATAGTCCTTGTCAGTTGAATTTTATAAAAACTTATTTGTAGACATATATACACATTTTACATATACATATATATATATTTATTAGTTGGATTGATGTGAGTTTGTGACCCTGGGTTTCACGCTATTTGCAATCATCAGACAAACTCTGATGATCGCAAATAGCATGAAGCCTAAGGTCACAAAATCACATCAATCCAACTAATATATATATATATATATATATATATATATATATATATATATATATATATATATATTAGTTGGATTGATGTGATTGATGTAATTTTATTTTATTTTACATTCAACGTCATCACTTGATAAGACACCGAAGGTGTTGAAACAAAATGGCTATTTTTGTAGTGATTTTATAACATATTTATGTTATAAATTTTTTTTTTCTTTAAACATAAATAATTATATATATATATATATATATATATATATATATATATATATATATATATATATATATATATGTTTTGTTTTAATCATTTCATCCCAATAAAGACAATAAAGCCACTAAGATGTAAGAGGTGTTAGAGAATATGAGATAAAAAGAGAAAGAACAATAAAAGAACAGGAATTAAGAAGACAGAAGAAAATGATTGATATATTGAATTTAATGTTTCAAAGATCAAAGTTGACTGGAAAGCAAAAAGCCAGAAGAGAGTTCCATAAGCAAGAAGTGTGAGATAAGAAACTTTTAGCATAGAACTTAAGGTCATATCTTTTGTGAATTAAATTGCAAAATGATTTTGATATTCCCGCCAGTCTAGTTCTATGCTTAAATTATTAAAGTCTGCCTATCACAGAGGAAAGTTCATCAGAAAAATTATCATAAAAGTATTTATAAGAAAGGCAGAAAGAAGTCAGCAGTGGGGAAAGTAACTGAAGCTGAGATGCCAAGCCAGGACCAATAACATTGCAGATTCTTCTTTGAATTTTACCTAGAAACTCTAAATATATATATCAGGAGCACCAGATCAGATGTGGCAGCATATTGGTAATATTATGTTTATCTATACATAGAAAACACTTTCAAAAATCTCCAATATCCTTATTATTTCATTCACAATGCTGAGAGAAAGCCATACAAAATATATGACCACAAAAAGGATAACAGCATTATTAACAATAATCGTTCATTTGGCATTCGTCTGTCTTGGGAGATGATGGAGTAGTGCTCAGTGCGCTACAAGCATGGGCAGGATGTATGGAGAACTAAGGCTGCCCGGATGTCTTGTCCCTCCTTTTGGGCTTGCTAGCAGAGTCCAAAGGAGAGGATAAACCAATACAGTTTGGTACCAGCACGGCTGCAGGAGTTGCTGGAAGGTAGAACAGAGTGCCGTCCATCCACCTTAGGGGCTCCACTCTACAATGGACGGGGGAGAAGTTGGCCCCCTTAACATGCGGCATGCAGGCCCACCAGTGTGTGGACATTCCCTGGTGCCCATGAACCAAACCTCAGCTATGGGTTAAATAGCTCCACTGCATTGTGGAAATCTTTGGGAAAAGAAAAGGCTAAGGAGTAAACCCTACACAAATCCAGAGTGGATTAACTATAATAAACTAGATAAAAACAGATACATAATACTACCTACTAACTCCATAATAAACAATATCCAAAACAATTTATCTAAGCTAAACAATATCAAAATAGAATCATTTCCAATTATGGATATAATGAACATCAAAAATATCCATAGTAATAATAATAATTCTGAAGCTGGTATATATCAAATAAATAACCAGACCTGCTCTTCACACTACATTGGGGAAACTTGCAGAAATTAAAAAAAAAAAACAAAAAAACAAAAAAAAAACATTTCTATGAACACCAAAGGGATTTTATGCATAACAATTTATCAAATGTATTAGTTATACATAGAAATAAATTTAACCACAACTTTGATCTAAAGAATGCTGCACTTAATAAAAGAGAAAGTAATTTACTTAGAAGGAAAATTCTCAAGAGAGACACTATTGAATCTTTTCAAAATATAAATCTGCAGCCTGGATTATTTTCAATATCTGCCAAATATATATATAAACATACATACATACATATATATTACTCAGAGCAGGAAAAGTAGAATGTTTGTATAGGGTCAAGATGACAGTTTACTAAAGGGAGTTCATGACAATAATGATAAGCAGGACATTGGTGAATGTTACTGTGAAGAAATTGCCCGGGGCTAACATTAACCTTCTCCAGACTAAAAGTGAAACTGAAGCTTAACATAAAGGTCAGACTGGGAGCCATGATGATATGGTATTTTTTTCACTTTTCTAAGAACTGACATTTCCAAAGAATTCCTGAAGACACCTGATTGGATCTTGGTAGTTGAGTTATTGATTCTGTACATACACACACACACACACAAACACACACACACACACACACACACACACACACGGCTGAATGGAATTATCTCCCTTGCACCATTCACACCAGGTGGCAGTGTATTTTTTTTCAGATAATGACAGACTGTTCCAAAATGTTTTCAAATCTCAGACGAAAATTATGAAAAAAAAGAGAAAATTATAATTTTAAAGAAAATGTATTTAAAGACACATGTCAAAACCAACAAATATTAGTAATGACTTGAAACTCTTTAATGATTGAATAAACTTATCATGGGTTCTACAGCAATCAAATATTTGTAAAAATTCCCCAATCACATTATTAAATATTTGAGCTTAACAACTTTAAGAAAAATATTTTGATAACTATGAATGAAAAATATAAATGCTGGTAGTTATTTTAAGAAGTAAGAGAGTACAAATGAAAAAATTAAATATTGATAACTTTTGCCATTACACTGAAACACTTCTATCTTCCTTTTTTTTTCTTTCATTTTCTCACTGAAACCAAGTTGTATCTTTGATATATTTTGTCTTCACATGTGATCAATATGGAATACTGTATTATTTATGAGGTATTGACAGCAGATTTTAAATACTTCTATCTTCCCTTCATTGTTTCATTTTCTCACTGAAACCAAGTTGTATCTTTGATATATTTTGTGTTTGGGTTAATTGTTATCTATCTGCCATATCTTCATAATCTTCATTTCCTGCTTCCTTTTATGTTAAGGATTACAGCCATGCCACGGTGAAACACGTTCACCAAAGTTAAGCAATTTTGACACTGGTCAATACCTAGATGGGTGACTACCTGCAAATACCAGGTGCTGTAAGCTTGTGTGTGCAGGTGGTGTAATAGATAATAACTCAGAATTGGAAATCAGAGAGCTGAATTCCAATTCATGTTCATTATATTCACTTACACACAAATACCTCTGGTTAAAGATACGAGTCTAATTCTTCTACCCCTATTGCTATGACTTATGTCAGTAGATCATTATTATCACAAAAAACATATTTCTTACAATCTGAAAATATTTTCTGGCTTTAAAAAACCTGTAAAGGCTTGATAAGCTGTAAAAGCAAATCAATCAGTCCTCTTATGTTTCATA
Source organism: Acanthosepion lycidas (assembly GCA_963932145.1). Classification (NCBI taxonomy): domain Eukaryota; kingdom Metazoa; phylum Mollusca; class Cephalopoda; order Sepiida; family Sepiidae; genus Acanthosepion; species Acanthosepion lycidas. Next base: position 25,546,564 of record OZ010591.1, read on the forward strand.
TCACCTACGTCATTCAGTAAGCCTCTACATTGAGTGGCTCTTGGGATTTGTATAGAGTATGTTTGGGAAAAAAAAAATGATGTATTTTTTTTTCTTTTTTTGCTTAGTTAGGAAAATTTCCCGAAACACCTGCCATATCTACTTTATCCTGAATCCTTACCACATCTTTGCTCCTCAGCTCATTTTAATTCTGTTCATAAAACCTCATTCCTTTGGTAATGGTTCAGATAATATTGTCAACATTTATCCGCTCTTCATGACAGGTTTCCTAATCACTTGTCTTTTAAATTATTCCAACCTTTCTTTTCTTTTTCCCTCTCGCTGTCTGAGTGGCATGAATACTTTCTTCCAAGTAAACACTGGGGGACAATCCAAGTGTCAATACTTCACACTGACAATTCTTGCTGCACCAAGAACCTTAGAGACAAATCGGCTTGACCCCAGAAGAAATCTTACTCGCATTCCTCTTTGCAGAGAATGATTAGATTGTCCAAGAGAAATACACTGTTGGATTAAAAACTATCGATCTGATAATTCAATTTTCATAAGTGGCTGAGTTGTTGGATAAGCAGTTGTAAGAGGCTAAAAGGGAATTAATACATAATCATAAAAGTTGAGGTTTAGTGATGATCAGTTGTCTTAACCAGAACACAGAGATATAGATATAAATTTAAGATAAGCGAGTGAAGATTGTTTAAGTAATGTGATTTGAGATTATGGTGAAACTTGCTTAGTAAGTTATATAGAAGTAACATGCACATTTCCAAGTTAAAACATCTCCTCCCCACATCTAGGGGTTAAATAGTAGAACTAGCTGCCTGGGGGGAAATTTTCTTAAACTTGGAACACTGAGGAAATGAGGATGATGTGAGTCCATGGAAGTGGTTTGGCATTTTCTAGCTGTAAAAGTGAAACTTAAAGAAATGAGTTCATCTGAACATTTGCCATGGAAATAGCAACAGAATAGTGAGAGGCTTACAACATTGTTTTTATATGAGTTGGTCAAGTGGAAAATAGGTAATTGCACACGTAAACAATTTTGAACCCTATCAAAGCTGAAAAGAGAGGATTAAGCCTCTCCAGTTCAAATATGGCAGCAATACTCTGCTTTTGGTCTAATCTGATACCTGTAATGAGAAACTTGCTTTCTATGACTTGTAACATACTCAGCAATGTTTTATGCTTCCATAAAATTTTTGGCAGATCTTGGTAAAAATACTGAGTAGAATTTTATTCTTATAGTTGAAACCCAGCGGAAATGAGAGTGGAATGATGTTGTATACTATAGCATAGCATTAATAGCATACTGAATTTGTGTTGTTTTTTTTAATATTTTTATATTAATTTCTGTGTCAATATGTTAAATATGTTCATCAAACACAAGTTTTAGTGGGATATATTTGTGGCAGCTTGCTGGAGACATGGTAAATGGTGTAAGTGCTGTTCCACTTGTTTGCAACTTGGTGGAAAAAGTTATAAGTTGAACCCTTGTTTTGGAAAGATTTTTTAGATTTGAAAACTCAACTTGCATACCACATTTTATGGTAGATAAATAGATAGATAGATATGAACAGACTTATTGAATAACCAGATTAGTGCTTTGCTGTATTGTAAGCTCTCTGGTCCCAGAGGTTTGAACAGCTGGTATATGTAGCAAGCTAGAATGTTCTGTTCTGCAACTTAGGCAATGCCATTCTATGAGTCTTGGTTGGCTGCTGGTTCAAGTGTGGATATTATGATAGATAAATATCAATCATTCACCATTATGTTTGCTTGAATACAGAGCTGTGTTGAATTACATCTCACTCACCCTTGTCTGTCAATTGGATGCTAGTTTGGAACCTTCCTGTGAAGGTGAGTATCATATTGATTCTATAAGAGTGAGATAGATATTAACGCAAATAGATATATATGAACAGACTGAGATAGATAAATGTGTCATGCTAGACAATGTTTCTCTCCAGAATATATCCTACATATTTATATCTACCATGCATTGAGTAATGCTGCTATATATGGTCCGATGATCCTGCTGCATATCTACAGATTCTTGAAAAAATCCAAAGAACAATCAGCAATATTATTGGTTCTGTTCTGGCTCGTCAACTTCAGTCACTTTTCTATTACTGTAAAGTTTCCCCCTTTGCTTCATAGTAATTGTTTGAGTTTTTCGCTATGGTACCTAGACTTTATGAAGTTAAGTGCAGTACTAAACTGGTGATGACATCTCATCAGTTTATAGTTGAGTTGGATAAATCAAACCATAAGTTCTATGCTGATAGTCACTTTTCTCACAATTCTTACTTGTGGAACTCCCTTCCAGCTCCATGCTATTCACTCGACTTTAATCTACATAAATTTAAATGCAATGTCAATCACTATCTACTGTCCTCCTGATTTCTGCTCCTTTGTTCCTGTTCTTTATTAATGTTTCTGTTTTCTAATTCTTCCACACCCAGTAGCCCCTTGTGTCTTAGTGGCTTTACTGCCTGGCTTGGGGTGAACTCAATTTAAAAAAAAAAGAAGATAGACAAACAGAAAGAAATATGAACATTTTGGGATAGATATAAATAGACTAATATACTAACAGTGATATGGTTGGTTAATTTGGTTGTTTTTGGTTTAGTGGTATATATACACCTCTATGGTGAAATCTAAATATTTTGAGCTCAGGTGGATGCCTTAAACTACCAATAAAATGTGTTTGTTGGTCATTTTACTATAAATAGGTATTGTTAGTAATTTTTTATAGAAAAATGTATTGTTGGTATTTTTACTATAAAAATGTATTTTTATATTTTCATAGTGTTTTGCTTTTGTTTAGCTGGGACCCTAACAGGAGCTACCACACTGGGTCAGAGTGGACATAGGAACAACAACAACAATTAAAAAGTTGTTCCATGTTCAGCAAATCCTCCAATCTCCTGAACAGAGGCCTTGCTGCCAGATGTAGTTTATCATCATCCCCAGGACTATACAGTGATATGATCAAAACTGCTTGTGTGTGTGATTGTACGTATGAGAGAGAGAAAGATTCGTGGAAAAAGAGAGAAAATGAGAAGATGGAATTATTGATCTAATAAATCAATAAAAAGAAGTAACATGATTTATATGTTGGATGATTGATTAAATCCTAATAGTTATTACAATCCACAAACGTCCCTAATCCATTAAGAATATGTTTCCATTCTAGTAGACTATCTTCATAGAAACAAGAATTAACATGACAGTGTGAACAACAGTAAAATAATGGCTTCATTTCCCAACAGATTCTTCATTTGAAAATAATTCTTTTTAAAATTATGCTATTCAGCACTTTCAAGGCTGTATAATATTTTTTTCAATGAATGGGTTTCTTGTAACAAAAATTAAAATTGACTTTATTTAAACTAGGCAAGCAGTAATAATGCATGCTGGATCAAATGTTGGTTTCCCCTATAAAGAGGGACACGTGTTCAATACTTGCCAGAGAAAACATTTTCTTTACTAAGATTTCAGGAATGCATAGGTCAATAGACATTATACATATATTTAATAAATAAAAATGGGACGTCTATTTCAAATAACAAGTGTCCATTATAATAAAGTTTGAAGTAATAAAAATGTCAGATTAAAAATACATCCATTAATTCCCAAAGAAATTAATTTTTTTTTTCAAAATCTATTTTTTTATATCCCCACCAATTAAGATCTTCAGGTCACTAACATTTTTCTCTTTTTTTAATTTCCAAAGTTTTAAGGGTAATGGAGAGTGGATCAATTTCACTTGCCAATTGGTAAAAAAATTGATCTCCCTACATACCACCCTCAACTAAAAATATGGGAGAAAGAAAATAAGAAGGTACTTTAAAATTTACTAGAAATACCTATGAAAATTTCACACTTTTGTTACTTTAATATTCAAATGAATCCTCATTCTTAAGTTTATAATTGAATAAGTTCTCTGACAATAGAATATCTGTAAAAATTACCCTATCATATTGGTAAATATTTGAGCTTAACAAATTTAACATGATATTGCAATAACAATCAAAAATATGAATGCTTGGGCCCCTTAACATGATTAACAAGCTTGCCTAATGAGACAAGTTTGATCCTCACTGAGTGCCACATATTTTCAGCCTTGTGCCATATCTAAACTATTCTAATTCTAAGTATGAATGTTGGTCATTATTTCAACAAGTAAGTGTGTACATAGAAACGATTTGAAATTGACAACTTTTCCATTTCATTTCTTTCTCTTTCTCACTGAAACCAAGTAGCTTTTCTGACACGACATTACCATATTTATAGGAGGTCAAAATGGAGTAGTTCTTATTTATGAGGTATTCGCAGGGAACTAACTAACAAGGAGAGACAAGCAGAATTACTATATGATATTTCACAGCTGTTTTGAGATTTTATATGCAAGCATTATTTGGACAAATCACAGAACAGGGAAAAGGAATCCTAAGTATTGGTTAATTTCTACAATTGATCAATACATAGGTAAGCTTTTGCCACAAACAATAATATATATATATATATATATACATATAAATATATATATATATATATATATATACACACACACACATACATCACTTCTTCAGAATGAGGGACCATTGCCTGACCAAGATAGCCCTGTACAGCATACTCTCCACTGGCCACCATGACAGAGGGGTACCAAAGAAGAATACTCTCCACTGGTCACCGTGACAGAGGGGTACCAAAGAAGGGTGTGATTGAAATGTTCCTTCTGTTTGTACAGAACCAGTTGATGTAATTGAATGTGGACTGCTTCAAGAAGATATAAATGATGAACAAACTGGGCTCACTTTTCACACATTTATTCACACAGTCTAGGTTATCAAGCAAATGCTGGCCAATGACCGAATCATGAGCAAACTGAGTTACTCTCAAAGAGTGACTCAAACCACCCAGTCATATACTGGCAGGAGTGTGCTGATTAATTTGGGTTTCTAATCTCATCAGAGACTGATTTGTTTTCTGAAAACAAACTCGTTATCCTTGTCTCATAGTATGGAGGGTACTTCAAGAGCAGCTCCTGTATCCATATCATTTACAACGTGTGCAGAGCCTTTCACTCTCTGATCGCTGACCATGGGAGAACTTTAGCCAATTGTTTATTGTACAAATTGCTGATCTGCTCTTTGTCTCTTCAGTCTTGTTTACAGATCAGGCAACATTTGGAAGGGACGGGATAACAAATTTACACAATCAACATTTGTGGGCAGATTGGAATCCCCATGGTACAGTATCACCAGCATCAGTTTATGATTAATGTATTGGCTTGAATTGTAGGTGACTTTCTTGTAGGTCCATATGTTCTCCCAGCTCATTTTAAAGGAACAGTCTACAGGGACATTAAACAAACTTTTCCAGACCTGCTAGAGGATGTACCCCTGCTAATACAAAGATGCATGTGGTTCATGCATGATGGGACTCTAACACATTTTAGTCATATTGTTTGTGATGCACTGGCTGACATCTACCATGAAAGATGGATAGGTAGGGAAGGACTGGTTTCATGCCCTGCATGTTCCTCCAACCTCAATCCTTTAGATTTTTATCTGTGGGGTCACCTAAAATAATTGGTTTATGTAGCAGACATTAATAATGCAGAGATGCTTCTTCACTGTGTCATGGGGGTCTGCGAAACCATTTGACACTGTGTGTGAAGGGTCTGTGAGTCAATGATCTGATGAGTGCATGGGTGTGTAGAAGGAAATGGAGGATATTTTGACGATTTGTTATGAGTTGCTCTGTTGAAGTAAAACGAATGGCCTTTTGGACATATGTTTACATGGAAATTTTACTTAGTTTTGGTGTCAGAACCCAGCCCCCAAAGTTTTTAAAAGTATTTTGGCATTGTATCTTGGATTGTACATTTAAGAGCATCTACCATAAACTTTCAACTTAACTCAAAAATCAAGAATTTGTTGTAATATGTTTATATGGACTTTTGTTGTTATTTTTGTGTGAAGAACCTGCCTTCAAAGTTTGTAAAAGTATTTTTGATACATCCTGTATAGTACAGTGTGTGTGTGTATATATATATATATATATATATATATATATATATATATATATATATAGATAATATTAGTGGTTAATACACACACACACACACACATATATATATATATATATATATATATATATACATACATGCACATACATATATATATAAAAATTTCAAAGAGGATAGAATCAAGGTAGAACTCAATGTCCAGGACAGAGTAAGAATATAATAAAAATGCTTAAACACTATGATTCCATGGTTATAATTTATTACATTGGAATTTTAATTACAATCCAATTCATCAGACTTACAAATTCAAAAAGAAATCAGAAAAAATAACTCTAGGAATATATATATATATATATATATAAATAATATCATGGGTAGTGTAACCCATAGTAGCATAAGATGAAGTAAACTTATAGCAGTAGTGATGTGTCTCAAGCAAGAAAAACTGACTGAACCTATCCCTCTTTGGGCTAGTTTTCAATTCAGAATATTCCTTCTCCTAGAGTGGTTGCCACCTCAATGCTAGAGAGCCCAGTAAACCCTTCTTTTTAACCCCACAGCCAGGGAGAGAAGCGCTGAATTTATACCTTTCCTAAGGCTATTTGTGTGAAAGTGAATGCAACAAACTTAGCTGGAATTTGAACTCAGCTCACCGATTTTTTATTTTCCAAGAACTTAATCCTCTTAGGATTATTACTGAGAGATTTAATTCTTGCTGATTAATAGATGTAGAAGAATGTTTTTTTTTATTTGCCTGAACCATTGCGAAACACCTTGAGTCGTCTCTTAATTCCCTCTTTGATCATGATAGCACAAGGATTGGTTTTGCCATTCCTCATCCTACATCGTATCAATAAACATCACTTATATTCCTGTCAACAAAAATGCACTCATCCGACAACAATGAATGTCTTTGAATTGTCTTCTTCGTTGTTAACCTTTCTTTCTTTCTTTTTTTTTTTTGGCTTCTCTTCTTCACTTGGTAGAAAATTTCTCCATTTCACTGATCACATATTTAGCTTACGATATTTGCTTCCTTCTTGCCAACGTTAACTTTCTCATTGAATTCATCAACCAGTCGTGTCTTGTGCAAAAGCCAAAGTCAATTTATATCTTCTTTGCTCTGCACGATCCGAGGTTTCTTTTCTTTTTTCTTCCTGTCTCCTTAGTTTGCCTTTTCTTCCAGAAAAAGCACAGCAGATGTCATGTCTTTCTTCACATGACCAAAGAAACTTTTCATTCACACTGTCTTTACCATTCCAAACGTGATCTTTTTGGCAGAGGGCCAGTAAGAAGTCAGTTTTAATCTCCCTCATCAGAGCTGATACATTGTAACCTTATTTGCACTAATATCTTTTTATCGGCAAACACAGTGCTATGCATTTTACTGGAAACATTATATAAGTATTCACTGACTACTTTATACTAAGAAATGGTTTATTTAGACATGAAAATGGTTTGGGCTTTTAGAAATCATTATCAAATAAGGTTTTTTATTTATAGATTGGCAACTGCTCTGAGGGATTGCTTTCGCTGGTTCCCAAACTTCATGAATTTAAGCGTTCTGCTAGGCTGGCATCTCACTCATACCCTTTCACTGTCAAAACTGTTAAATGTAGCTGTCTCTTCTACTCCAATAGCTTCATGTCTCGCACCTCTCACCTGTGGAACTCTCTCCCCTCTTCCTGTTTTCCTGATAGCTTTAATCTCCAACTATTCAAATGTAATGTCAATTGATGTCTCCAGATCCTATCCTTCTCTTCATCCTTTCCTCTATCACTCCTTTGATCTAGCTCCAACTCTCTGTAACTCCTTGCATGCTAGTGGTTTACCAACCTCATGCCAGCAAGTATTGTATTTTGTTGATGTTATAAAGATTACTATTTCATTTCCAAACTCAGTTTTGATTATTTCCTATTCAGTAATCCCTCCTGGATTACAATATAAGCCAATCCTTATAAAGGGGATAATATTAAAATTGAAAAGTTTAGTGGCAAACACTTACATACATATATTTTTGAAAGAAAAAATGTATGACAAATTAGAAAAAGTTTTTGTAGTGTATTTCATCCTTTTAAAAATTCCTTCAGAAATTTTGAAACTACCAGCATCTGTTGTTCATGCACATGTGTGGTCACAACAATGTCAACACATGTGTGGTCACAACAATGTCAACACATGTATGGTCACAACAATGTCAATACATGTATGGTCACAGCAAGGTCAACACATGTGTGGTCATAACAACGTTAACAAACCCAGTCTGATGAAGTCCTAAGGAATCAAACATGTCAGAAAAACTTTTTTCCCTTTTTCTTATTTTTTGAATAAACAGGAAAATGATCCTGGAATTATATATATATATATATGAACTTCATTTCAAACCTTCATGAGCTTCCAATCCTTAGCTATGATTAATTGATGATGAACATGTCATTTTCATTTGTGATTGATTTCAACAAAATTCTTCTGTTAAGCTCGAAAAGTAATTATACATTCTTATTGCTCAAAGTAGAGTCCAATAATGTTATAAAACCTTGGAGAATTCCAGTAAATATCTTTAATCATTTCTAAGATACAACAGTTCTTTGGAACAAGAGTCCAGACAATTTTGCTGCTACACCTCGTATATATATATATATATATATATATATATATATATATATATATACACACACATTTTTTCCTCACTGGTAACACAACTCTGAGTTTTATGTACAATTTTCAGGTTCTGATTGATAAGTGACTGTTGCATATTTTTAATTTTGATATAAATATATATTGGAATATAATGATGTGGAAAAGTCCATGTTATTTACAGGATGGATTTTAAAAAATAATAAATATAAAATTTTTAAAAAAGTGTAAATAAATAAAAAGTGTAAAGAAAAGAAAATTAAATAAATAAAAATAAAGACTATATACAAATATAATGTATGACATACACTTTATATTAACATGCACAAAACACACATCCACACAATTTATTGTTCACGGTTGCAGGTAAAGGAATACATTTCACAAACATTCCATGAGAGAAGCACCAAGCAGAAGAAGCAGACTGATTAACAGATTTGTTTTTTATTGTTTATCAACCTTTTGCAGGTTATTTAAAGCCAGAAAATATTTCTAAATTGTAAGAATTTTTTTCAGATAATAAGTTTTACTGAAACAAGTTTTACTATTTAACCCAGAGAAGAGGTGGATTCATACTTTTCCAAAGGGGTATTTGCATGTAAGTAAATATATTGGAATCGAAACTTGGCTCTCCAATTTCCAATTCTGAGTTGTTATCCATTATGTTACTGACACATCCAAGTTTACAGGACCTGGTATTCTCAAGTAGTTACCCATGTAGATACTAACTAGGCTTGATGTTGCTTTACTTTTGGCAGTTTACAAGAGCTGGTGTTTCAACATATGGTTATGAGTACTTTGGAACAAGAGTTAGATATCCAGTTAATGAAGTGTCCTAACAAAAGGAGTTGTAGCAGCATCAAAGATGACTCAAATGACCCCAGTTGATATTGGATTCAAATTCATTTGTCATGTATAGAATGTGGATCACCAGTATCCACTGATCAAGAATGACTGTGATTGGTTGTTAGTGAAGCATTTAAACAAGTGACTTTGAATGACTTATCCTTTCATTGATGTTTGAAATTGACACACTTTTCCAGTCAGCATATTATACATCAGTGGTCACCAATTACTTTTTAAAATCATTTCACCCCATGCAAGTCAGTAAAGCCACTAAGACACAAGGGGTTACTCAGTGTGAAAGAATAAGAAAAAAGAGAGCTATTAATAAGGAGTGAGAACAGTAGAAGTCTAATCAAGAAGATAGAAGATAATGTTTGACATTGCATTTAAACTTTTGAAGATCAAAGTTAGCAGGAATGCTTAAAGACAGAAGAGATTTCCACAAGCAAGACGTATGATTGAAGAAACTTTTAGCATAGAACTTACAGTTATATCTAGCCAATTCAACTGTGAATTGATGAAAACTTGCCACCCATCTAATACTGCACTTAAATTCATACAATCTAGGTACCATAGTGAAGAGGTCATCCAAACAATTACCATGGAAGTATTTACAGTAAAGGCACAGAAAGGTTTCATTATGGTAGTGGGAAAGTGACTGAAGCTGAGATGCCAGGTCCAGACCAATGATATTGCTTATTCTTTTTGGGATTTTATCAAGAATCTCTTAATATATAGCAAGAGCAGTGGATTATATTTGGAAGCAATATTCAAAGCCTGGATGAATGGTAGTCTTATAAATATTTAAGATAGATTCAGGTGAGAAAAATTGTCTAACATGACATGGTGAACCAACTTTTAATAAGCAGACCTAGCAATAGATTCAATATAATCTTTCCATTTCATATCAGCTGAGAATATTAGCCTGAAAAGGTACAATGAGTCAGTCCCATATACTTTAGAGGACTGTATTATTTACAGGATCAAATACATCATTTTTCATTAAATTTCAGATGCAGACTTATTCAAACATTTGTAGGTAGTGATTAAATGATTTGTTACATAAAACATAACCGTTGCTCAAGCTTTCCAGCAGCCAGCCAATGATTATCCAACATTTCATTTCAATCCTCAATCTCGTAGCTTTTTACCGAAAACTGAAAAAGGGCCTGATACATGTTAACAAGATGAAAATTAAGCGCTATGCTAAGAATGAAAACCTCTTTTCCCATATTCTATGTGTAGATGTTTTATTCAGTGCTTTGCCTGCTTATCTAGCTGGGTACATAGGTGATATTTTGGACAACATCTACTTTGTCAGCTGACATAGCAGATGTTGTCCAAAATGTTGTCTCTACCAACTCCTCATATATCTACTCATCTCAACATGGTTGCTGGGCAATATGAATGGAGGCTTCAAAACTGCTTGATGGATATGTCCATCTACTGCCAAGGGAAAACCAGAACTCTCACTAAACCAGCATCCAGATATGCACTATTTCTGGTCTTGTTGCCACTTCATCGATAAACACATCCCTTTACTTTGATTAAAGTTGATGCCACTTAGAAGACTGGACTTCAAAAGAAACCATCTACTGGTCTACCAAATAGAAATACTTGAAATCAAGATAAAACCACGTCTTCCCTTTTTCCATAGAATCACCTGTGAACCAAATCTTGTACAGATTTTTGTCATTATTCTTTGAGAGCCAATTTAGAAGCCATACAAGAGATCTGCTTCAAAGCATAGAGTGGAAAAAAGTGTCTCTTCAGGATGTAGGCAATCATATCTTCCTTTATTATATGTAAATTGCCATTATTTTGGGGGGAAAGTTAATGGAGTTGTTTCCTGTTGCTTTCTCCACAGTTTGGAATTCAGATTTTTCCTTTTCTTAGTCTTGTTGGCAACCAGCTGGTTGAGCTTGAAATTCACAGAAGGTTACCTGAATTAATAAACATTTAAAAAAGGAAAGACATCAAAGAATGGACACAAGTATGAATGTAAAAAATGTAAGTAAATTTGTTTAATTTTGGACACTGTTCTGAGGACTATGTTGGGCTGAGTTTCTTGGTCTCAGAATACAAATGGTATCAATTTATCATTGATTTATCTGGTGGGAGTCCAAGAAGAGAGAAATAGAAAATGTTAGCTCTGGTGCTCGTTTGATAGAAAAAGAGATCAGGGAAAGAAACAGGTGTAGAAAAAATCATGGTTATTGCTGATAATGTAAATAAGGACATGTGTCATTTGTGTACTGTTGAAAAAAGATATTAAATGAAAAAATGGGAGGCATGTATCCCCCACCCCCATGCCAAAGAATAAATCTTGTGCCAACAGCAGGGAAAGATAAAAGAAAACTCAAATTGCGTAACCCATGGTATGGTCTAAGCAGAATGGCAAATTATTCACAAAATGCCAATATCCGTCTTGTCATTTCTTCATAGAATGCATAGATTTTTTTTTCACTGTAAATAAAAGACTGTCAGTAACAGTTGTTCGTAATGTTGTCGTTCATCTGACTGAAAGAGTCACTTTATAAATCTTTCTGCTCCCAAAAATTTCTTTCTTCTTTATATTTGTCAGTCCAGGCATTCCTTGATATCTCTTAGTAATGGTTGACCAGTTGCATCATGTTTAAACTGTTTTTACTTTTTTTTCTTTGAGAGGCTTTTGCACCTTGTATTTGGTGAACTAAACTAAAAATAAAAAAGAAGTTAGTACATAATATAGGAAACTCCCCTGGTAAGCATTTTACAGGTGAAACAGCTAGATTTAACTGTAAGTTCTATGCTAACAATTTCTTTTATCATATTCATTGCTTGTGGAACTCTCTCTCAGGTTCTTGCTTTCTGGTCAACTTCAATCTTCAAAGATTTAAATGCAATGTTCAATCGTTATCTTCTATCTTCTTAATTTTTGTTCTTTTCATGTTCTCTCACCTTAATAGTGTTTTTTTTTTCTCATATTCTCTAAGATTAAATTATTCTATCTTAGAGGCTTTAGTGCATTGCTTGGGATGAAATGGTTAAAACAAAAAAACACAAAATTTGTATCTCATTTAAAGTCAACATCATTGCTGTGAGTTGATGCAATATAAATAATCAATATTGCATTGTACTTGGTTCATATATTTTTACAATATTGTAAATAAACATTTCCAAGGGATTCAACCATGTATACAATAGCTTTGTCAAGGGAATAATAGTCATTTTGACACAAAATTTTTTGCAGGCATAAAGTTTAAACAATGATCTTTCTTGATACAGATTTATCGATAAATATGATTCTGCAAAATGATAGATGGATTAATATTTTTGTTGAATTGTAAGAAGAAATCAGTTATATTTCATTTGATAATATCAGTTGCCAATTAAGGAACATTCTTTTAATAAACACATTTTAATATCTTCTTCTATGTGCCATGTCCTTTTAGTATGTTCACAATTATAGCTCTCCACAATTTCCTGTACTTTGTAGCTCTTAATAAATCTTTACTTTTTGTTATCTCTCCTTTACACTGTACTGTCAATCATTTACTCAAGCTTGCAAACGAGTTTCTGTGTTGTTTTCCTCTGTCCATATTGCATTCAATATTGTCTGCGGGCATCAAATTTTCCAAGCCTTCAATCAAGTTGGTGGTCATGGCTCTTTTTTAGTTTGTTTATTTTGGAATTCACACACAAAGAATTTTTTTATAATTTAACAAGGACCTGAATGCATTTCAAGAAAGAAAATAGCAACAGTGATTAGCAGGAAGCTATTGATATGGTAAAAATGTCTACTTTTATGGTGCATTCAGAGGGGAAGCCTAGAATTCCACATTAACATCATACAGTCTTTGATACTTTATGATATTGGACTTAGTGAACGAACTGTCTTGTAGTGAAACAATAACTAAATTAGTAAATGACTGTGTATATTTATAAAATACGTAATTGTAATAGTGACAAAATTTCTTCTTGTGTCATGTTCCTTCAGGATGTTGCTCTTGTCCTTTGTAGCTCTTAATAAATTTTGTCTTTTTGCTATCTCTCCAAAACCCTGTTCTGCCATCCATTTACTCAAGTTTTCTAGGTAGATTATGCATTGTTTTCCTCATTCCTTCTTGCCTCCAATCTATACCTGGGAATATCAAATTTTCCAAGCCTTCTCTTCTCATTATGTGCCCTAGAAATTTCAAAATTTCTCTTACTGATGTTAAGTATAAGTGTCCCTTTTGTTTCACTTTTCTCTAAAACTTTATTGTTGCTCACATGTTCTGGCCATGGTATTCTCAGGATCATTTTGTTGAAGCACATTTTTTCAAGACTGTCCAGTATTCACTGCTATACAGAAGGACTGATATTATGTAACAATTCAGTATTGTCTTCTTTCTTTTAAACAAATTTTTTCTTGTTTCTTAATACTTTGCTTAGCTTTTGAAAGAATACTTTTGCACCTTGAGATGAAAGTATCCCACTTTCCACCCTTTGTTAAAATACTTCCCAGATATTTAAATATTGTTTGATTTTGGTATCTCCAGTTTGTAATTTGTATGTTGGGCTGTTCCTTTTGTTAACAACCATGCATTGTCTTCTTGCAAACTGAAGGAAAATCCTTAATTCCAGAAAGGAAATTTGATGCAAACCACCTGACGAAGAGGACTAACCTATATATAAACAGTTGTTTTAGACAAATACGTCTGGTTTAAGGACAAAGGAATCAATATTTTAACCTGATGAGCAGTGACAACCAAAAATAGCTTACTTGATTCGGTTACAGAAAAGAAGTCGAGAATGCAAACAGGAAGATGTACGATTGGCCATTTTAAATTTCATTCTTCAAGGTTTTCAATGGTGTCAGTATTTTTATGATTTCAGGTAACATTTACTCACACTATGCCAACTGAATTAAAAAAAAGAAAGAGATCCTGATCGTATGAGTTTTGAAGCCTTACAACCACATTCAATCAAGATTTTCCTTCGTCTTCTGAAGCCCTGTATTTTGGAAATGGGCAACAAAAACTTTTTTAGTTTCTAATTCATTCATTTTATTTACATGTGTTTCATTTTCTGCTCACAGTTTTCATTGTTTCAGTTAATTTTTCCTTGACCTTCTTCAGGCATTATTGGTAGATTAAAACCTGATACCAGATCAGATTTAAATTCAATTTGGGATTTTCTTTATATCCCCTTCTTCATCTCTTATGTATTTTTTAATCATAATATTTTGAGGATCAAAATTCTTTGCACATGCCATATATATATATATTTTTTTATATATATTTAGTAAAAAACACTAATCCCCATATAATATATGAACTGTGTCAGCATTGTGTTAGCCAGATATTTTTATTAAAATAAATTATGTAACAATCACTCTCTACTCAGCACCTTTTGCATGAAACTCTGAGTCATACTACCAGTGAGGAATAATATCTATATTCATTAATATATACCTAATAGCTCTGTTATATTACATTGAGCACTATTTTATTAACACCAGCACTCAATGTGCAATATCTACAGCTAATGTTTAAGGATCTGTTCAAAAATGAGAATTACAAAAAACAATAGGAATTATTCACTTAAAATTATCAAAATATTAATTACTAAGGCTTCCAAACAAAATGGAAATACTCTCCTAAGCTATGAAACAAAAAAGAATAATTTCAGAATTCCCATGTTTTTTTTATTTTAATTACAACATTAACAAGCTTTCCCATATCTTAACAAAAGATTTCCAGTATTTAAAACTCGACCAAACAATTGGAAAAATATTTAGCAAAAACCGACTTCATGCTAGGCATCAGCCCCCAATCTACACATACTATTAACATTATCTAGTATACATCATTCACCACCTCACCAACGGAATATGACCTGTAAACACATCATCACTGATAGCAATTTCACACCCACTGGCACTCACACAATATTCAAAGCACTGACTCTGACTTGTGTCTTTACAAATCTTATATATTTACTTTTTTGTCACAAATGCAAAAAAGGAAAATATATTGGAGAAACTGGGTCGAAATTCTGTCTTCAGTTCAGTAATCATAAAAGAACCATCAAAGATGACAAAAATTTTTTCCTGTTGCTGCACACTTCAAACAACCATTTCATAGCATTGATGACGTCAGATGCATGTTTTAATATCTTCATTCAACAGCCATTAAGAAAGATGCAGATCAGAGTTGAAATACATTTTCAAAATAAAATCACACACTCGGGGACTAAATAAGGATTTGAGTTTACTCAGAGAGTATAATATCCACAGGGAGAACTGACTAACAACAGCAATATTCCTTGGAAGAATAAATCCCACTTCTTTGTTTATTCCTTGTATTGTTGAAAAGGACACAGGTGTATTTAAAAATTCCTATTTCAAAATACACAGATGTATTTAAAAATTTCTATTTTAAAATCTTTCTCTTCGTGCTTCAGTTCAGTCAAAAGGTTAATATATAATAAATATCATTAATTTTATTGCCAATATTGTTATCATTTTGTTGGATTTTTATTCCTCAAATTTTATTAACCTGCCTATTATATATGTATGTGTGTGTGTGTAAACAACAAATCTACCCTTCATCTGTGCATTCAATATTGCTGCCATATCTGGTTTGGTGCTCCTGTTATATACCTTGAATTCCTTGACAAAATCAAAAGTAGCGTCTCTAATGTTATTGGTCCTTACTTGTCATCTTTACTTTAGTCTCTTTCCCACCACCATGACATGGCTTTTCTCTGCCTTTTCTATGAATATTTTTATGACAATTGTTCTATTTAGCTCTCTTCTTAGGTATCTCAACCATATGAATTTAAGCATAATACTAAATTGGCAGCTAAGTCTCATCATTTTACTGTTGAACTAATTAGATGTAACCATAAATTCTATTCTAATAGTTTCTTTTCTCTCACTTCTTGTCTGTGGAACTCTCTTCCGGGGTTCCTGCTTTTCTGTCATTTACAATCTTCAAAAATGTAAAGGCAATGCTATTTCTACCTTGTATTCCTGAATTCTGTTTTTTTATTGTCCATTATCCACACTAAAGTCTTCTCATTCTGTTTTTCCTCTCATTGCCTTGCTTTGGGTGAAATGATTAAAAAAAATGAATTTAAATTGCATCAATTTGCAACAAAGATGTTAGCTTTAAATAAGGCACAAACTTACTTCCCTTACCAGGGGTGTTTGCTATACCATATAGTAACTTCATTACTTTTTACTTTAGTTTACTTAATACAAGAGCCACTCAAGACAGAGAGTTAGTGAGTAAGGGTGGTGTAAGGAGTAAGTAAGGAGTGGATATTATGAGGATATGTAGAATATATATCAGTTGAGTTAGGTTTGAAGAGATTGAGATTATAGTGGTTGGGGAAACATCCTCTTGGGAGTGTTCCTCAAAGTAACAGTTCTGGGAAAAACTTGGTGGTATCTACTCCTTACCAAAGGAACTTGAATGAAATGGGGATGATTTTATGCCATGAACAGAGTCTAAACTATTAACATTTCCTCATCATTAAGTAGACCCTGGCTTCTTGTTTGTAACGTCTCTGGAACTCAAATTCACCCTAAACCACGAGTGGAACTCCTATGATCCATTGCTAAAAATTCTGGAAAATTGTATGACTTGTATGACTCCAGAAAGCACTTGACTCCTTCTACCATGCTCTGACATTCTTTCTTCTTTTATTTGTCATGTCAAAGCCCTCCACGTCTTTCTGTTCTTCATTCCTCTTAATAAGTTTGTTTTTCTTGTTATTTCTCCAAAACCTGTTCTACCATCCATTTACCCAAGCCCATCAAGTATGTTGAGCACTGCTTTCCTCTGTCCATCTTTCTCTCAATCTGTCCTGTGAGTATCAGGTTTTTTCAAGCCCTCTTTCCTCATTATGTGGCCTATAAATTTCAACTGCCTTGTCTTGATGTTAAGTATAAGTTTACTTTTTGTTTTCATTTACTCCAAAGCCTCATCATTGTTCACATATTCAGTCCATGGTATCCTCAGCATCTTTCTGTAGAACCACATTTCTGTTCCACCAAGTCTCTTCTTTTGTTGCCATATAGGAGGACAGATATCATGTAACAGTTCAGTACTCTTTTCTTTATTTCTAGCAAAATTTTTCTGTCTTTTAATACTTTGCTTAGCTTTTAGAATGCATCAGTCAAATCAGACCCAAAATGTTCTCCTTCCAGCCTTGATCAAAACTGCTTCTGCAGCCTTGTTGGAGAGGCATTATCTTCCATCCTACAACCACTTTCCTACAGACAAAAAGTCAGAAGTCTGTCACTATTTCCATGGCAAATATCCTGATAAGCTATTAGGTTGGTGCAAAAATAATGTCGTTTTCTCACATAGTAACATATGTGAGAAAACGACATTATTTTTGCACCAACCTAATACATTCCCTAGTTTGACCAGTTCAGATCTTTACAGCAAAGACTTGCCATGATATGTATGCCGAGTTCAATCATCCTTATTACCTTTTTATTCCATTGGTAAGAAGGAAATTCCAATCAGACAACTTCTTATGAAGAACCTTTACACTGTGGAACAGACTCCTGAGAGGATGCTTACCAGATTACTATAATTCTAAGTTCTTCAAGTCTAGGGTCAACTGTTATCTATACTGCATATCCTCACAGTCTGTACTTATGTGCATACAAAAATCTCATTTAATATCCCTCTATCTCGAGTGGCTCTTGAGCCTTGTATTGAGCAAACATTTAGTAAAAAAAAATAAAAACACAAATGTGAGGGATGATATTGCATCGTGTCTTGAAAATGCATCATCAGCAAGCAATCTAAGTTTTGTAAGGACATTTAAGTCTGCACATAACAGTGAAAGTGTTAAATATAGTCAGAAAAATCATCAATTCCAATTTACCAAAAAAAAAAAAAAAAGTTGGTAACTCATGGCATGTTATAATAGCAAAAAAAAAATTCTAACCTTTGGCTGCAATTTGTTCATGGATGTAATTCCATCTGTGTTGATCACCTAATTCATTTTCTTTTTGAAGGAATCATTTCTGTTGTTCACTTTTTATATTAGATACGAAAGTGTCCCTTGTGTAAAGATGATTTTAGCAATCCTTGTTTGTATTATACCATTAAGCAATATATTTGCTCTAAGTTAAATTATTGGAATTATGGGCTGTAGCAGGTCTTGAATTATATCAGTGTTAATATTTGTTGAATATTGACAAAGTTTTAATATTAGCTGAATTGTATTACTTTAAATATTACTTGAATTTTACAAGTGTTAACGTTAGTTGACTTATACATGTGTAAGCATTAGTCGACCTGTACAATTAACATATTTAAAATTGTTCTTTTCTCATTTAATCTCGGATGATTTCTCATTCTGTGTAAGGGGGTGCTGATTTCTCATTCTGTATAAGGGGGCGGGGCTGATTTCTCATTCTCTATAGTGGGGGATGATTTCTCATTCTTTATAAGGGGGGTGCTGATTTCTCATTCTGTATGGGGGGCTGATTTCTCATTCTGTATAAGTGGGGGGGAGCTGATTTCTCATTCTGTATAGGGGGACTTATTTCTCATTCTGTATAAGGGGTGCTGATTTCTCATTCTGTATGGGGGGGCTGATTTCTCATTCTGTATAAGGTGGGGCTGATTTCTTATTCTGTATAAGGGGGTGCTGTTCTAAATCATTATTTCAATGATCTAAGATCACAATACTGGATTTGGAAGTAGATTGGGGCTGGAAACTGTTATAAGATCTGGAATGCTTTGACCTCTCAGCTACAGAGAGCACATATTTTTCTCTAATAAGATTTCTTGAATATTCGGACTGGTAGACAAAAATAAATAAATATACTGTATAATAATTAAGCGCATATACTCAGATATGAGTATCCACTAAAAGTGATGTTTAAGCAATACATATATATATATATATATATATATATATATATATATATATATATATATATATGAGATAATGATATATATTATTTTATATATCAAGAACAGAATTGAGGAAATTGTAAGACAAAATGGAAAAAGTTTATTTGTGATGCATTTCATCTGATGAAGTCTTAACAGATAAAACACACCACAAATAAACTTTTTTTTCCATTTTGTCTTATATATATATATATATATATATATTGTTGGTAATTGTATGACTGACATACTACATGACCCTCACTAAAGCTTTACACTCACAATAATTACCCCAACATTGCATTTTAATCCTCAGTCTATTAAGAGTGGACTAAAGGCTTGTGAAGGGCATGATATGTGTACACAAGGTAACATGATGAAAGACAAACAACACATTTTTAAATAAGAAAGTGAACCCTGTTTCCACATATCATATGTTGATGTTTTATTCAGAAGATTTGCTAGCTTCAGTAGGTAGGTGATGTTTGAAACAACTTTTGCTATGTCAGCTTTTTTCCCCTACAAATGCCTCATCCATCTACTCATCCCAATATGTTGGCTGGTAATATGAAATGGAGGCTTTGAAGCTACTCAATGGAATCATCTTTCTCCCATCTAGGGAGGACTTTCCCAAATCCCGAGCATGACTTAATATAGGCCAGCATCCGGATATACCCTATTTCCGGATTTGTTGCCACTTCATCTCCAAAAATCGGTTTACTTCCCATTCTCCTTTGATTAAAATGGATGCTGCTTAGAAGACTGATCTTCCAAAGGAAACATCAGCTGGTGTATCGAATAGAAACACTTGAGATTGAGATAAAACCACCTCTTCCCTTTTTGCGTGGTTGTCCATAGAATCACATATACCAGTGTTCAGTATAGTTAGCTGAGATAATCTATTTTGTTTGTCTTTAGAAAAAGTTTCATGGCCACTTTTAACCTTTGCACTCCTTTCCTATCTTTTAGGTATTCTTAAAAGATGAGCAGAAAGGGAAGGAGATGTAGGAAAAGAAGAATGGAAGAAAGAAAAGTGGGAGAAAAAGGAGAGAAACCGAAAAGGGTTTTGTTTCTGCTAGAGTTTTCTAAAGTGGTCAAAAAATTGGTTTGTTTGCCAAAGAAATTTAGAGTCATTTGGTCAGCAGCATGATAATTTATCATGGCATGCTGTACCAGTTAGAACTCACATCAACGAACACATGGTCAAATGGGTGTATGATGGTCCCTAACACGCACATACGCAGTCATATAGTTATATAAAAACAGATTTATGCAGAAGTCCTTAGCAACTGGAAGAATTTAGACAACACTATTTTCATACTGTTAACTGAAAATTACATCAGTTACTGTCATGTGTGGAGATATTGTTATTAAACCCAAATATTAATCTATGCCCAGGCTTTTTCCCTATTTCACCTTCCTTAACAGAATTACTTCTCTCTCAAACAAACGTACACAACAATATCGTGAAATTAAAAAAAAATGGTTGAATACGTCAACACAGCAATAATAACAATATCTCCACACGTGACAGTAATTGACATAATTTTCAGTTAACAGTACAAATATAGTGTTCTCTAAATTCTTCCAGTTGCTAAGGACATTTTGTTTTTGTTATTAGTTACTTTGTTTACATAAATTCATTTCATTTTTTGCCTTGATACAATTCACATTGGACGAAACGCGTCAGCAACTATTACAGTTTTCCTATTGTCATTTGTATTTATAAATGTTGTCTTTTCTACAGGTTAACTCTGAGAAATTTTCATACATACATATATATAATAAGGTAACGAAGAGGATGTGATCCAGAGACCCCAATGTAAAACCAGAGCAAATATGGATTAAATAATTAAGAAACAGACAACCTTCAGTTTCCATGACTATAATTTATTTCCCCATGGTCATGGAAACTTAAGGTTGTCTGTTTCATAATTATTTAATTTATATTCAGACTTCATGAATTTAAGTATTCAACTAGGCTTGCATCTCACTCTCATACTTTCACTGTCGAAACTGTTAAATGTAGCCGTCTCTTCTACTCCAATAGCTTCATGCCTTGCACTTCTCGCCTGTGGAACTCCCTCCCCAGTACTTGTTTTCCTGATAGCTATAATCTCCAACTATTCAAATGTAACGTCAATAAACATCTCCAGATGCCCTGATCTATCCCCTACCCTTCTCTTCATCCTTTCCTCTATCACTCCTATTTGCTCTCACTCTAACTCTCTGTAAACCCTATATATATATATATATATATATATATATATATATATATATATATATATATATATACTAATCATCATTTCACTCCAAGCAAGGCAACAAAGCCACTGAGGGGATACTGAGTGTGAAAGAGTATAAAAAAAAAAGAAAAATCATTATTAAGGTGTGAGAACAATAAAAGAACAGAAATTAAGAAGACAACTGATTGTAAGAAATTGACATTGCACTTAAATTTTTGAAGATCAAAATTGACTGGAAAGCAAAAACCCAGAAAAGAATTTCACAAGTGAGAAGTGAAAAACAAGAAATGGTTAACATAAAACTTACAGTTACATCTCCACAACATCTCAACTGTAAAATGATGAGATAACACCATCAATCTAGTAATGCGCTTAACTTCATAAAGTCTAGATACCATAGAGGGAAGTACTTCAGAACAATTACTATGAAAGTATTTATAGAAAAGGCACAGGGAAGCTAATGTTATGGTGGTGGGAAAGTGACTGAAGCTGAGATGCCAGGTCAAGACCAATAACATTGCAGATTCTTTGATTTTTATCAAGTTTGTTGTTCCTGCTATATATAGCAGGATCAGCTTGGCAGCATCTTCTGAAGATTGAATGGTAGACTTATAAAAATGTAAGATTCCCATGAGAATTGAATGAAATATAATTGTACTTTATTTTAAATGAATAAAGTTAATGAACAAAAAAGTTTATGAATCAAATAACCTATATAATAATTGCTTATTATTAATGGATTATTATCTGTATACATGATATATATATATATACATATATATACAGAGAAAGAGAAAAGAGAAACTTTTCTTAGCCAATGCATTTCGTCCTCTGATGGATTTATCAAGGCAAATGCAAGGATTTTATTTTGTAACAGGTATTTATAAACAGAAACAAAAATGTCATTTGTTTTTCAGAATTTTTTACTTTTAAAAACGCTCATAAAAGAGGAAGTAGATTAGTTAGATGGAAAATTCTTGACTGTCCCTTTAATCAAAAATTAAAAATATATAAATTTGTATGTCCTTTCCTGAAAGAAATACACACTTTCCCAAATCACCAAATATGACTTATTTTTTTTTTTTTAAATTAAAAGGAAACGGTTAAATTCAGAACCTTCTATTATTTAAAATATGTCATATATAAATTAATCTTAAACTAAAATAATATAAATAATAATTAGATTATAAAACCTCATCAACAAAATCTGTTCACTTTTGTTTATTAGACATTAAATTACATAGCATCTTCCATGTTTTATTTTGACCTTCAGGTAGCCTCATGTACATTTATGAGTGTTATCATTTTTATTTCTATTTATAAATGCATCTTGCAAATAAAATCCTTACATCTGCCTTGACATCAGAAGATGAAACATGTCAGCTTAGTATATCTTTTATCTTTATTCATACTGTCTTTTTACAGATATATTTTTATTTATATCTGAAGTTTACCATATATGTATATATTAGATTGTATTATGCAAGTCAAATATTGAACAAGAAATATTGATAATAATTTGCTTGGGTGGTATCAGATTTTATTATGGAAATGAACAAATTTTTATTTGTTAATAAATACATAAGATAATGCCCATAGAAACATATATTTGATTAACATAATATTCCATATATATGAATAAATTATTAGTTTGTTATTTTACATGTTTATATGGCTTTCTTCACATTCTATAATCTTCATCAGTATTTCTTTCATTGATTTTATTAACTTTTCTACTGTTACTGTAAGAACTTTTTGATAATATCAGCCTTAAGGAAAACAATCCCCGCATGCAACACTAATGAAAGATAAAGGCCACAGATATATATAACACAACATCCCATATAACTCAATAAATTATTATTTTATTATTTTACATGTTAATATGGGTTACTATATAGATGTGCACATAGTGTAATGGTTATCAACATGAAAAATGGGAATGTCATGCCAAGTTCAATTTCCAGTGAAAGTTGTTAAATCTGCTTTTGTAGAAATACTCTTGGAAAGGTAAGAATCCATCACTTTTTGACCCAGCTTGGGGTTAATAGCAAGGCAGATTGTGTTCTCAAGCCTTGGGTGGCAAGCAGTCTAGGAGAAGGAAAAAAATCTGAATTTAAAAGTATCCTGAACAAAGATGGGTTCTGCCAGGCTGTCTTGACCAAGACACACAACTGCTACTATGGCTGTAGTACATGTGGTGCTCTTAAAACCCTGATGGTTTATAGGTTGGGATGCAATATGACAATGGCTTCCTTCACATTTTATAACATTCATCAGTCTTTCATTCATTGATTTTTATTAACTTTTCTACTGTTGCTATTAGTAATTCTTGATAATAACTATTAGGTTGGTTCAAAAATAATGACGTAATAATGTCGTTTTTTGACGTTAAAAGATACGTCAAAAAACGACATTATTACATCATTATTTTTGCACCAACCTAATACATAGGGATGTAGTGAGAGCAAAATATTAATAACTCCATTTACTCACACCTTACAAATTCAGAAGACTGAGGAAAAAGACAGAAATTCACAAGTCTATGTCAAATTTTCTTTGGACCAATGAAACCCCTGCCTTCACAGAAATGAACTGGTGAGCTGAGAAGAAGATGAAAATGAATCTGCGTGCCTATGTGAAATTGTTTTTGGACCAATGAAAATCTTGCCATCACAGAAATTAGTCATTAAGCCAAGAAGAAGAAAGTAGTGAGCTTATGAAAAATTCATATTGATATAAAATGAAGAGAAAAATTAAATTAATCAGAGAAGTGTATCTGAAGTGATGTGAATGGTTTTGTTTAAATTCCTTGCGATCAGCATTTAAGTTCCTGTCTGCGTAAAATTATTTGCCAATTATATTATCAGTCTTTAACCAAGCACGCAGCACTTCAAAGAATTTTCTCTCAACAATCCAAGAAAGCTAAACTATCTCTTTTCATCTACCTTTGAAAGTATACGACCATATATCCCTTTGGTGAGCAACAATCTCTCTTTGTTTTAAACATTTTTTTAATATTGTGTCAGATCATTTAATCTGTTGTCCAAACATTTCCTTTTCATGTCAACTATGGACTTTAAAAATTTCTGATTTATTTTCCTGAAATGAGCTACTGACACAACTTCAAGCATGTAAGTTTGTAAATATATTCCTGATCTTGTTTTGTTAAAAGTACCCATGTGTTTTCTTGTCATTATTATTTTTCATTATTCTTCTTGGCATGAGTTCATTTTAATTCCTAAGCTCCATGCCACTATAGGGAAACAATCCCAGAATGCAGCACCATTGAAATTTGTCTAAAAGCCATACCAAATGTTGACCCAAGCATTATGATTTAAATTGGATTTTAGTAGCACAAGGTCACAAGTCATCATGACCATGGTTTGATAAAATTTTATTTTCCAAAAATAAGGCATTTCTTCTTGGTTTCAAGTTTAATCTTTTCCTCCATGAATATTTCTTTTGTAATTTTATTTTCCAAGAAAATAGGTAACTTTTCCTGTTGTCAAAGTCTTCTCTGGGGAAAGCAATCCACTTTGGGAGTGTACAAATTTCTAAATATTTCTAAAAATGTTACTGCATATATTGATGTTTAAGTATAAAGTTTAAATAATTTCCCCAAAATTGTTTTTGTATTCAGTCATGATTGGTTAAACTATTGATAAAATCAACTATTCTTAAAATCAAAAAGCATAACAAATGCAGACAAAATGCAAATTTTTCAGAATATCTTCTTTATTTTCATCTCATTTATTATCCTTAAATAATAAGTAAATTGATTTGTTTTGAAAAAAAATTACCAAATCAGTTTGATCAGAATTTTTCTGATTGGGGAAAAACAGGACATTGGAAATGAATGGAAACAAGCATTAGTTTTGATAAATGGATGAAATTGTTTTCATAAATGATGAAGTGTTTTTGATGTTTATCAGAGATGCTGTTTCTTTTTGTATTTGATTTCCTTCTCTTTTGAGAAAGAGAAAGATAGAAATTCCATTTCTTTTTGCATTAGGTTTTCTTTGCTTTTGAGAAAGAGAAAGATAAAGATTCAAATTAGATAATTTCTACAAATGAAGAGCTGAACAAGAAAGCACTTTCTCTTTAACTGTCTATCGTCATCTATAAGGGTTCAGATGTTTTTGAATTCTGTCAATGCTAGAGATGGAGGTCTGGGAAACTCCCACCTAAATATGAGAATAGTACTCCATTTTGGGCCTGATCTGGCTCTTGTAAAGTTAGAAGATAGTAAGAGTCAGGTACTTACTGAGGCAGTACAGTATACTCATTAACCAAGAACATAAGGAAACCTGTACATATATATATATATTTATCTTTACACATCCAATTTTGGTCTCTTCAAGTCCAAGGTCAACTGATATCTATTCTACACATCTTCATAATATGCATTTCTTAATTCCTCCTTCACCTTCCCTTTACAACAATCTCAATCAATAACCCACTTCATTGAGTGGCTCTTGAGTCCTGTGAAAAAAATCTGTAAAAAAAAAAAAGAAAATTAAGCATTTTGGTTTCTGAAGAATCATTTATACATCTCTTGTGCCCACCTAACATTCAATGCTACCTTTTTTTTTTGCAAAGGAATAATTAAAATCTTTAGATGAAGACAGCTTGGACATATGTAATGCGAAGAACATTACTCCTTAAGTAAATTCATTTTTCTTTGTTCAATTTTTGCCATCTTCACCAGAATTGTTACTATGCCAAGAAGGTGCTTCCCTGACAACTGCAATCTTGGTCCCTTCAAGAGCAGGGTCAACTGCTCTTGAAGAGACAACTGATATCTATCCTACATCTTCAAAAAATATGCATTTCTTACTTCCTCCTCCTCAATCCACTCATTTACAACAATCTCACACAGTAGCACTCTGCCTTGAGTGGTTCTTGGGCCTTGTATTTTAACCATGAAAAATATATATCTTTGACTGAATCAATATCCATCTATATATGTATGTGTGCATGTACATATATATATATATATATATATATATATATATATATATATATATACACACACATATATGTAGGTATATATATATTTAAACATATATTGTTAAATATAACAGACAATGAATGTCTATTATGTTTAATCATGTGCCATTTGAAACTTTGTACGGTTGCTTTATTTTCAGGAGAAAATAAAGACAAACATTTTCCAACATTTGGATATATTTTTATTATGCTGTTCCTCAATCTAAGTTTTTAGCTCACATGAGCCATCTTCAGAGTGAACATTTAAACAAAGATATTCACCATCAAAGATGATTTTCTGTTATGCTGACATAGAAGATTGCTTAATAAAACAATGTCCAAATCTTGGACAATTTTTGTCTTTATTTTCTCCCAAAATTAAAACAACCATACAAAGTTTAGAACAGCCAATGATCAAACATAATAGACATTCATGGTCTATTATATTTAACAATATAAGTTTGAATAATGATCTGCTACCACAATACACTAAATATATATATATATATATATATATATATATATATATATATATATATATATATATATATATATATAATTAAGTTATAAGGAACTTGGTAAACCGAATTGGTAAATCCAAAGAGGATGAAATCCTGAGAGCTCAATGTTAGGACAGAGCTAATATGTAATGAAAAACAAATCACTTTAATGTACCATTACGATAATTTATTTCACCTAAATCCTTTTTTAAGGATTCAGGATCATCAGGTAAATCTTCCAACAACGAAATGAGAAAAAAATGGGATTAGAAATTGGTGGCAATTTCTAATCCCATTTTTTTTCTCATTTCGTTGTTGGAAGATTTACCTGATGATCCTGAATCCTTAAAAAAGGATTTAGGTGAAATAAATTATCGTAATGGTACATTAAAGTGATTTGTTTTTCATTACATATATATATATATATATATATATATATATGTATATATCATTTTGGGTTTGATGTTTGCCATGATTAGATTTGTAGAGTGTTTGTAGATGATTTTTTGTGGAAACTCTATTCGTTGGGTAGGTCTAAATTCCTATTTCAACCTAGAATGTGTGAATTTATTTTAAAAATACATTTTAACTCAGACTTTCGGTGTTCTTGTTGCCATTTAAATGAAGACACTAAAAGAACGCATCTAACATTATCAATACTATGGTCTGGTTGGTCAAAACATTCTGCTGCAGTGAAATGGATGTTGTTTTCTTTGATAGTTTTCTAATGGTTATTAAAACAAAGATAGAATTCTGTACCTGTTCACCAATATAATTTCTTGTTTTGCATTTGTTGCCAAAAAGTAAATTCGTATATTAAATTTGAACTGTCACAAGTCAAGGGAAGAGGTCAGTTTACTGATGACATTTTCATATGTAAATATCCTATCTATCTTGATATATTTATATATGAAAAAGTCATCATGAGATCAGGAGCTTGGGGGTTGCATTGTTTTCCTTTTTGTTTTCAGAACAATAATTTTATGCACTGATGAATATGAAACTTAATTTTCCTTATTCTTTTCTTCTTTTTAGGTAAGTGAACCTTCATTTTTATTGATTGTTGGCAAGACCACTGGTATGTTCAAATTTATTGTTTTGTATTTTCTTGAAATGAATTATTTCTGTTGTATCTTGTATCGCATGTTCCTTAAGTCTGTGAAAAAATAAATTAGTGTATTCCAAAGAGAGGAAATACTTTCTGTAATGTAAATGAGTTATCTCACAAGCTGTAAGATCAGTTTTTTACTAAATGGTTTGTGATTTAGGATGTATATCAACATTGGTTCACTCTAAAGCAGCCAAACCATGATACATATTTTTTTTTTTTTTGGTTTACAGTAAGTTTCGCCCATTACAAGGCTCAGGAGCCACTCAAGATAGTGTGTTATGTTAGGAGACTATTTGTGCATATATGAGTGGAAGATAATGGTTAACCATAGCTTTGAACAGGTTAAGATTGTAGTGATCATGGAAAGAAGCTGCTCAAATAGAACTTACTTCTCACTGAGGGAATACAGAGGGAACGAAGGTGGTTCACTACTACGTAAGTGGTATGGTATGTTCTTGCCATGAAGTTTTGACAGGACCAGGGAATATACTTCATACGAACACTTTTCATGAAAGTAGCGGTAGACGAGTGAGAGGCTTGCTACATCTTGCCTGTGGGAGTGAGGTTGGAGGGTGGAGAATAATTTGTCATCTACAAGGGCTCAGAAATGTTTATGAACACTGTCAATGCTGGAGAGTGAGGTCTGGGAAACTCCCCCCCAAATATAAGAATAGTACTCCATTTTGGGCCTGATCTGGCTCTTGTAAAGGTAGAGGATAGTAAGAGTCAGTTACTTACTGGGGCAATACAGGGTACCAACCATTTTAACTGAATCCTTAGCAATGGATTGTATGTATGAGTTGTCAGAAGTATTAAATTGCATCTGCTAGAAGTGTTGAGTTGTATGATCAAATGTTGAGTATCACATTCAAGTGATGTCTGCTATATCTCACAGAATTGGGGTTTATCATTTGTTTATATACTTTTGTAAAAGCCTTGTCAGTTCTTTTGTAATTTGGTTATCGATCACAATATAAGCGGAAAAGTGCACAAGAAAAAAAATGCAGAAAATGTTAAAAAAATAAAAAAATAATGAAGTTTTAAAAGGGTAACCTGGAAATCTATCAACTCAAGAGTGACTGCTACATTAACCAAAAATATAAGGAAACCTGTACATATATGTATATGTTTATCTTGACACATCCATCTACGGAAAATAATAATAATTTTGTTTGAAAGTGACTTGTTACCAACATGTTTTGTAAAAAAAAAAATAAAAAATTACATTGAGTCTCTGCCACCTACAATCTTCAAAAATTTAAATGCAACATCAATTACCATCTTCTGTCATCAAGAAACCTGTTCTTTTATTGTCCTTTCTCATGCAGAATATTTTGAACATTGCTTAAAGATGTGAAAGCAAACTACATTCCAATAAAGTTTTGCTCTCTTCAAGTCCAAGGTCAACTGATATCTATTCTATATGTCTTCATATTATGCATTTCTTAATTCCTCCTTCACCTTCCTTTTACAACAATCTTACTCAATAACCCACTACATTGAGTGGCTCTTGAGCCTTGTATTGAGTGAAAACATCAGTAAAAAAAAGAAAATTAAGCATTTTGGTTTCTGAAGAATCATTTATACATCTCTACCATCTCTACCTCTAACATTCAATGCTACCTTTGTTTTCCAAAGGAATAATTAAAATCTTTAGATGAAGACAGCTTGGGGATTTTTAATGCCAAGAACATTACTCCTTAAGCAAATTCATCTTTCTTGTTCAAGAATATAAAGAAACCTGTCCAAGAGTAGCTAAAAAATCCAGATAAAACAGGAATATTTTGATGTATAGACATTTAAAATAAAGGATTGTATTTTAGAAAGAAAGGAAATTATTATTTATAAACTAACAAATTTTGTTAATGAATTTGTTTATACAAAAAAAAAAAAGAAGTTGTCATTGATTTTAAGCAAAGATTTGGTATGACAAAAAAGAAAGCAAATCTTTAAATCCAGGACAGTGGGGAGATCTGTCAACACCAGAAGTGTTGACTTACTTAATTAGATATAGTGCATTACTTTTCTGTGGTGATTTTTACTGATTTGTTTACATTTGACAATCACATATTATGGTTTATTCTTTGGGAAAATTTGCATTTTTATACTTTTTCAAAAACCTTTTTTTTAAACTTCAGTTCATCATCAAAATACAAAAGACAATAAAAGAAAATAAAAAAAAAGCAGAAAATGTTAAGAAATGCAAATTCATTGGATAATACAGCATACTTGTATTTATAAACCCATTTTCCCTTTGAGAACAAAAAAAAATTTTGAATATATCTAGTAACATACAAATTGAATTTGTTGACTTGAGAATATATCCATTATTGAAAATGGAATTTAATGTATTTTCCCTCAATTCCAAATGCATCTGACATTATTAATTCTTGGTGATCATTACTCTGCAAACATTTTTTTTAGAACCAGGAAAATTTACTCAAAATTATATTTGCTGTGTTGGAATGATGTACAGATGTAAATAAGTATTTTCACCTGAGGGATTATTTAAAAAACAAAATGAGTTTGCAACTTACTGACCAAAATTTAAAGAATTTTCTGCTATTCTCAGTTTGGTGAAATCCAGACAGATTCAAAATTTCCAATAAGAGAAGAGATGCTCATTTAGTTTTGTTTTTATATTACATCCATAAATCTTATGTATAAAATTCTGTGAGTTTTGTTCGTCCATCTATCACACCTTCTAAAATAGCCATACATTGATAGATTGAAACCAAATTTTGGGAAGAAGTGCAAACAGGTAAGCAGGTGCAAAGTTCCTTTAGTTTTATTAGGGTGCATAGCTTAGTACAATAAATTTTCATCATTTTTTGAAAAATTAAAAGCTTAAATATATTATATACAGAATACCCCCACTATTTTAAAAACAATTCACTGATTGAAATAACAAATACTTTATTAATAAAAATGCAATATTGTTTTTTGTATATATTTAAGTTTTATATATACAAGAATCCAGTTTTCAGTTTACCTAGTGTTTGTGAAAGCTATAAACAAATCACAAGGTCAAACACTTCAAAAAGTTGGAATTTGGCTCTAGAAAGATATATTTATACATAACAAATTGTATTGTGCATGCTCAAGAGTAAGAAATCCTAAGAATTTATTTTTCACTGTTAAAAAGGAAAGGAAAGAAGAGAAGTTTTCTTGAAAAGTATTGTTTACCATGAAGTCTTATAAAATTAAATTAAAGAAATTATTAAACGATGAAGTAAGATTTTTGTCAAAGTATCTTTCCAAACAAATTATTAAAATTTCATTGATTGGTTTGTAAAATTGAACGAAACATAGAGTTTGTACATCTCTACAATAAATGTTAATAATAACTTCAACAATACTATTTTAACATATGTCAGCAGGTTGTAAAAAATTCTAGTTATATAAAAATGCTAGCTATCATTATATAAATAAATAATCTGCAGGTGAGGGTATAAAAATGTTATTATGGCTTTAAAAACGGACATTTTAAATGTATATATACATATATATAAAAAATATATAAGGGGTAGGAAGAGAAAGGATAAGAAAAAAATTTTGTAAAAAAAATATAGCAACAAAAAAGAGATTACAAAAACAGGTTAACATGCTATTGCTCTTTTCTCTTCAGAACTAATCAAGGAAAAAAGCATGTGGACATAGAATATGTACTCTAGAGAATATGAGAAAAAAATACTATTCAGGAAAGAGAACGATAAAAAGACAAGAATTAAGAAAACAGAAATGACGATTGACATTACATTTAAATGTTTGAAGATGAAACTTGACTTTGAAGCAAGAAGCCAGAAAAGAGTTCCACAGGTGAGAAGTGTGAGAAAAGACACTCTTAGCATAGAACTTTCGGTTACCTCTAGCCATTTCAGCTGTAAAATGATGAGATCATGCCCCCAATTGAATATTGCACTTAAAATGCATAAAGTCTAAGTACAAAAGAGCAAAGTTCATGAGAATACTTTCCATGAAAATATTTATAGAAAAGACATAGGGAAGATATGTTAGGGTACTGAGAAAGTGAATGAAGCAGAGATGCCAGGTCAGAACTTATAAAATTGCAGATTCTTCTTTGGTTTTTATCAAGAATCTTTAAATATATAGCAGAAGCACCAGACCAGATATGGCAGCAATATTCAAAGTATGGATGAATGGTAGACTTATAAAAAAGTAAGATGGATTCTTTCTGGCATGACACAGTGAACCCACTTTCCTATCAACAGACCTAGTAGTTCAGTAGAAATAGAATAAAAATAATAATGATAGTGTATTGTCTAAAAGAAAAGATTTTCAAGTTGGTTTTAGCTTACATAGTAAATATCAATATTATTTATGTTGTGTTTGTTTTTGAAACCTGGACAGCAAAGGGATACAAATAAATGTTCAGAACTTAACCTGAAAAGCTTATGAGTTTTTTTCCATTGATGTTCTACACAATAATAATATTTATTTCTATTTGGCTGCCATTAAATCCTTTGTTATTATTTTCATGTCATGCGATACAAAAATCAATGTTCCAATATATAGATTTTTCTCTGATTAGACACCTTTTCTTTTGACACCCATTAAAAAAAAAAAAAAAAAAAACAGGGAATTAATTAACCATTATGATTGTATAGTATTGGATTTATTCCCTGGATCTCTTGGGACATTGCTGTTTTGAGTCTTTTTACTTCTTCAATTTTTGAGTCACAGCCTAATAGCATTCAATGCATAGCCAGTTGTTCATATACAGTAGCGTCCAAAACTAAGGGACAAAATTTTAAAACCTAATATTTGTTAGAAATAACAACTGTGAAAAGCTGAAATTTTGACAACTGGTAGTCGTTATCATCCATAATAACATACTAAAATTTGAATCATTTGAAAAGGATAGAAAAAGAATTATAACAATTATTTATTTATTTTCAAAATAGGATCGTCCAAAAGTAACGGACAAAATTGAGAAAAACAATGTAAACAGTATGCTATATTCAATTTTTTTGATTTCCTTTAAAGAATAAGTCTTACTTAGTCATTTGTAAACGTTGCATCAGCCGGCACCATGGTGAAACGCCAAAAACTTGATTACTCTGTGAGACAAGCTATTGTGAAGCTACACAAGGAAAAGCACACCATTAGAGAGATTTCAGAGATAGTGAAACGTTCCAAGAGTGTTGTAGGCAGGGTTATTAAATCCTACAATGATACTGGCAAAATAGTTAGTGCTTTTAAAACCGGCAGACCCTGCAAACCTTCGGCAAGAGAAGATCGAATAATGCAGCGTATGTCATTAAAGGACCGTTTTAAGTCTTGCACAGAAATTAAAAGGGTTATGAATAGTACCTCATGTGTCAATGTGTCAAGACAGACTGTTTGTAGACGACTGCAAGAAATAGGGCTGTTTAATCGAACCCCAGGGAAGAAACCACTTGTTAGTTTGAAGAATAAGAAGAAGAGATTAGAGTTTGCAAACAGGTATGTAATTTGGACATATGAAAATTGGGCAAAAGTATTTTTCAGTGATGAAAGCAAGTTTAATTTATTTGGAAATGATGGAAAAAACAATGTAAAGAAACAAGGCAAAGGTGGTAATGAGTTACCTTAGCGAGCAAGATTTGGAAATTATGGATTGGCCACCGCAAAGTCCTGACTTAAATCCAATAGAAAATCTTTGGAAGACCTTAGGAGTGAAAGTCATGGAAAGAAATCCCACTAACACGGAGGATTTGTGGGTGAAGCTTCAAGAAGAATGGTCTAAAATTAGTATCGAGGATTGTCAAGAACTGATTCGTTCTTGTAGTCGAAGATGTGCAGCTGTCATTGAGAGCAAGGGCTCATTTACTAAATATTGATTGTACATGTCTTTTTATTGTTTTTTTGCTGTTTACATTGTTTTTCTCAATTTTGTCCCTTACTTTTGGACATTCCAAATTTAAAAATAAATAAATAATTGTTATAATTCTTTTTCTATCCTTTGCAAATGATTCAAATTTTAGTATGTTATTATGGATGATAACGACTACCAGTTGTCAAAATTTCAGCTTTTCACAGTTGTAATTTCTAACAAATATTAGGTTTTAAAATTTTGTCCCTTACTGTATATATATATATATATATATATATATATATATATATATATATATATATATTAAAGAAAAACAGACCAATTTAAGGCTCCATTGTAATAGTTTATTTCACCAGAGACCTTTTAAAGTACCCTGGATCATTAGACATCACTTCCAAAAGGTGAAACGAAAAATGAAATGAAAATTGTGGACTACCCATACAGATTACCAAGTTTTTGTTACTTAACTATATATATATATATATATATATATATATATATATATATATATATATTTTAATACATGTTTCATTAAATAATATAGACAAGTTTTGTCTGTTTATTTTAAGTAAGTTCCTTTTATATTGTCTGATAAGCATAATCACGTTATCGTTGAAAGACAAAAGGAAAACACCATATTGATACATGTTTAAATTCAATCTAAGCTTACACAAGCCATTATCAAAGATGACAATTTCAATAAACCAAACAACAACGGATGAAACAACAATGATAGTCTTCCCTTGCTGCATGAAAATTTCAAGTAACGACAAACTTGTATATACGAGACGTGGAAGTGAAAATCACGTCGCAGCTCGTGACGTCACACATAACCACGCAAGAGTGAAAAACGAGAAGTATTAAGTATGGCAAGCCGTTGGTAATAACCAATGTCTTCTGTTACAAATTATAGGCATTTAAGGATATATGTGGAGATTTCAAAGTTTATTTTGTTCAGGTTAGGTTTCAACTGTTTTATGTATAAAGCTTCAAGACTTTTTAATTGTTGTTTATTGTTTTCATGTTTAAGTATAGTCGTATTGTCAACAAGGATTTTCTGGAATTGAGTATGCAGGCAGGCATGTTGTTTTAAATGCCTAAAAATGTTAGAGTTATCATTCAAATGTAGAGTCAAGTGCCGTGAAAGCGAGTTTGTGGTGTGACCAATATATATATATATATATATATATATATATATATATATATATATATATATATTAGGTTGGTGCAAAAATAATGACGTAATAATGTCGTTTTTTGACGTTAAAAATTAATATATATTTGGATAAATCAAACAACCAGATATAAGCAATCATATATGTGCGTGTTGGCATGCATAGACAGTCAAGCAAATAAAGGATCATCAAATTAATTCATGAGGGGTAAACATAACAGTGCTCAATGTGTGTAGACAGAGCAAAGATATATGTTAATAAATATACATATATATATACCTACATTTAAGTGTGCAACTTAAATTTCACTAGTTTTCCAGCTCATTAGACAGAAAGTATAGCTTATGTTTTTATAAAAATACACAGGTGTCACACGGGAAGAATGCTGTTTCATAGACCAAAAAAATAAAATAGAACAAAAGATGAAGAAAATGAATTGTAGGTAGTGTTCATTTAAAAAAAAAAAAGAAAAGAAATAAATAAATAGAATTTTAAAATTAATACTGGAGACACTGGTCTATTTATGATATGGTAACACTTTCCAGGTTATTTCTATTGTCTTTTTCATTTGTCAGGTGATTGTCCAGCATTCATAATATTCAAGTGTGATGTCTTTCTTTTAAAAAATAAAGTATGGAATAGATGAAAGAATAAATCTGTCTTCTTTGTAAAAACTCATTTATCAAATTGTGCCAGAAAGTTAAAAATGTCTTAATCTATCAAATTATTGCCAGAGAGTTGATAATGTTGTTATTTTTTTTTTTTTTGTAAAAATGTTGTAGCATTCCTATGGATGATAATGGGTTATGTCCCCATTCCTATAAATACAGGAGTAAATATTGTATGTTGGGCTAAAGTTGGAGATTCATTGTGGAATTCACTTGACTCACTTCTAGCAGTTGACTACTTCTACATGCTGCAGGCAAATCTTATATGTGTTGTCCTTGTCCTGAGTATTATCGTTCATTCCCAACCTTTGTGTGATTATTCTATTCAGTAACTTTCCGTAGGTTACAACAAAAAACATTTCAATCAATGTGTCACTAGAGTGTTAAAAATGTTTCCTTTTTTTTAGTCTCCATAACTACACACCTATTTATTCTGTTAGCAAATGACAGAAATACAGGTGTTCACTATCTGATCCCATTCTTTTTAAAATAATTATACTGTACTTTTCACAATCATCCATCTTTCTTTGCCTTTTTCCTCAAATCCCTTGTGCAATTGGAAGAGCAGTATTAGAGATTGCTTCCTGATAGTTAAATTTTAAAATGCATTGGCTCCTTTTTGCTTCCTCTGTTCCAAATTACTAATGCATTTAACAGAAACACAGACAACAGAATAGAATTGGGTAAGGTTTATAAAAGCAGCACATTTTATTTTCTTATAAAAATTCTTTGGGGATTGAGACACCAGCTATGATATTTTTACCCTATAAAACTAATCCACTGAAACCAGACATCAGTCATTTTAAATTTATGGTTAGAAATACTTTTAAAAAAAAAGCTCTGCCATGTTTAATTAATTTCCATTTGTGTTCTGTTTTTTTATGATCTTTTTGATCCAGATCATTGATTTCATTTGCCTTCTTGAATCATTTTGCTGACAGCACTTTCACCCTTGCTGAAATCAGTCAGACATATTTTAAGGTCAAATATAAAACATTGCTTTTAATTAATTTGCATGTTATTTGTGCAAGTCTTCCTTTTTTTTTCTTTTTATGAATCCTTGACTACTTATTTTGGAAATTGTTTCATTAAACTTGAAAACCTGGACATCAGAAGTAGAACTTGAAAAGATGGCAATGAATTATTCATAGATATTGTTTTTTTATATTGTTAAAGATATTTCTCAGGAGGTAAAAAAGAATGAGCTGAATGCAAATTAACATATATAAATATATATATATATATATATATATATATATATATATATATATATATATATATATAATTTAAAAAAAAGTTTATCCCTTTAATATAAACCTGTCAATATTTACATTATTTAGACTGTTATCTTCATCTTCATTGCCATATTCACATTTCAGTCTCTGTATCTCTGAGCTGAGGTATTATGATTACTTGCTTTATTTACATTATTTGGACTGTTATCCTCATCTTCATTGCTATATTTACAACATTTCAGCCTCTATATCTTTGAGATGGGATATTATAATTACTTGCATTATTTACACTATTCAGACTGTTATCCTCATCTTCATTGCCATATGCACTATGTTTCGGCTTCAGGTGATTGGAATTTCAAACAGAACTCTTTATTTCATCCACTGAAGTAGATTGTTCTAGTTCCACCTGCCATGCCTCTTCCGGAGTCATGGTTATTTTCCATTAACTCAACACTCTAAGTTTTTTGGTTCACCACTGCTGTAGCCTGGTATTGAACTCACACAACTCTTTGGGTCTAACCAACATCTTTATCCACTGGGCCATGTGCCCTCAATCACCTGAATAAAGCCAGAGCTGAAATTTTGTGAATATGGCAATGAAGATGAGGATAACAGTCTGAATAATGTAAATAATCATAATACCTCATCTCAGCAATATAGACAGAAATCTGTCAAGTGTCTATCTCTTTAATATGCAAGCCTCTTGCTGTCCTATTGCAATTTCCAGAGAAAGTATTCATTTGATCTGCATTATTTAGTTCCAACAGTTCTTATCTTCCTGACTTAGACCACATTGTAGTGAACAGCCCTCATTCCTTTTGTATTCCATTGTTGAGACTAAAGATCCACTGGAGCAGCTTCTTCCCACAAACTACTGCTTTGTAGAACTGACTCCCAAGAGGATGCTTTCTCAGACACTGCAATGTTAACCTCTTCAAGTCTAGGCTTAATGGTTATGTTCCCCACATATCCCCATGAACTGTGCCCCTTACTCTGTAACCTTGAGTGGCTCTTGAGCTTCATACAGGGTAAATGTTATTGTGAAAATGGTTGGACACTTACCAATAAAATTCTTTCAGTTACTGGGATATACAAGCACCATATAAAGGTAGGGATCATTACAAGCCTAGTAGAAACAAATAAAGTTTATTTTATTTATACTATTTATATCCAGACTATTTTCCTCATCTTTGTTGTTTTATCACACTGTTTCAGTCATTGTGGTCTTTGGTCTTCATCAGGTGTATATTGATGTAGGTAAAAAAGAAATAGGTCGTACTTTGCAACATAAAATTCAGTTGAAAGTTTTCTTTTCGATGAAATTTTTTTTTTGCTGGTCATTCTTCATACTGAAATGTTCAGGTCAGTGAATTCTTCCGTATTCATTTTTCATTAGAATTAATTTCAGTAATTTTAGTAAATTAATTTTAGTCACTAATTAATTTTGTCTGAATTAAATTTTTTTAATTTTAATTTCCATTCCCGTTTTCATTGCATTTGCTCAGATCAGAATTCTATGACTATCACTAGAGATGGCAGATCAAAAATACATTCTAAGCCAGATTCAAAGTAAAAGTCTTTTTACCTTGAGGAGAATCCTTAAAGTAAAAGGAATGTTCATGCATGACAACTGCTTCATCTTACTACAGGAACTAATTGTTGCAAATCAAACAAACACATTATTCTATATTTTTTTTCATGTGGTGCCATATTTGATATTATTGTTTTCATATTTTATTAGCATGAGTAACAGTAATATTATGTTCATATTGATCTTATTTGTAAAATGTATTGGGGAGACAAAAAATTCTTGGAAAAGAGTTAATTCAAAAATTTGGTAAGGAGAAAATTGGAAGCATAAGCAAAATTTAAATATGTAAGTCAAGATTTAGGGAAAAAACTGGCAAAATTTCCTTATAAATATCAGTGAATTATTTTCAGTAACAAAGCAAATATACACAAGTAATAAGAAGGAAGTGTTAAAATAAAGCTAAATGGTTCTGTTTTGTATTCCATCTGTGTAACACAAGATCCCTTTTTGCTTTATTCAATTTGCACAGAAAATAATTTTGTCTAAAGTCTAAGCAGTGCCTGATCAAGCAACATGTGCTGCAGAATTCAGAATTATAAAATGAGAAAGAGAGAAAGATAAAGAAAGCAATCTGTCACTCAAAAATATTTTCAAATAAGTTGTTCTATTTGAATGACAGCTTAATCTAATATTGTTGAAGTTTCTCATTTGTAAAATTGAGGCATTTTAATATCCATTTTTTTGGTAGGGATTGTACAGAGGGGATTTTTGGTTTTATATTTCTCTCATATTAGCAGCAAAAATATTTGCTTGAAGTATCCCTCCAGTTTGTAAAAGATCATAAATTTGTATGCTGCATTTTTTGAAGAAAAAAATTCTTTTATTTTTTGGTGATGTCATTCATGAGTTTTTTTAGCTCAGCTTTTATATTATACCAAGGAGGTTGAAAAATTATAGTGAATTATTTGCCATGGCTGATTCTAGGAAATTTGGTTCACTGTGTCATGCAGCACAATTTTTCTCTCCAGAATCTATCTAACATATTTAAAAATCTACCATTCATTCATGCTTCAAATATTTCTGCCACATATAGTCTGGTGCTCCTGCAATATATTTAGAGATTCTTAACAAGTTTCCAAAGAAGAATCTGCAATGTTATTGGATTTGACCTGGCATCCCAGCTTCAGTCACTTTCCCACTGCCATAATGTATCTTCCTTTTGCCTTTTCTGAAAATACTGTCATTGTAATTGTTCTGATGAACTTTCCTTCATGGTACCTAGACTTTAAGAATTTAAGCATAGTACTAGATTAGCAATAAGGTCTCATAATTTTACATGTAACTGTAAGGTCTTTGCTAACATTTTATTTTCTTGCCTGTACGATTTTCTTGCAGCTTCTTGCTTTCCAGCCAACTTTGATCTTCAAAATTTAAATGCAATTTCGATTGTTATCTACTGTCTTCTAAACTCTTCTTTTATTGTTCTCTCTCCTAAATAATTTTTCTTATTCTTTCACACTCAGTAATCCCCTGTGTCTTAGTGGCTTTATTTCCTTGCTTGGGGTGAAATGATTTAAAAAAAAGAAAAAATATTTCTCCTTCAAAAACCCATAACTTTTTTCTCACAGACGATGGTATTTTATCATACAAGCAAAAAGAGTTAGTTTCTGTCCTAAAGTCTAGGATGACATTATTACATTTGGATTAATTTCCTCATCTTTTATTGTTATTGTCACAATGTTGCGGCCTTCTGGCATTTTTTTAGGGAACTATTGATCTGGTTAACCTTTGGGAAATTTTGAACTGAAATCTTTCTTTAATCTGGAAGGTAACAGATTGTTCTCTTTCTGTCGCCCATCTCTAAAGATATTTCATCTTGTTCTTCGTACTACCCTGTTTCCACAAATCTAAACCTGCAAGGGATTGAACTTATAATTACTTACTCACCAAATTCCCAAGCCAATACTTTAATTCACTGTGAGAAGTGGACAGTGAAATTAGAAGAATCTATCTTCATAAATTAAATAAAGGGTTCAATTCAAATGTACCTGGAGGTTACCTGGATCAACAAATACCTGTAGAAGGCTGAAGGGTACAATGATAAAAGTGCTGTGATAATAACAACAAAGATGAAGACATTAGTCTGAATGTAAATAAACTAAATTCATTGCCCAATTTTGAGGCAGCTGTAGAAGGCTGTACAATGGTTAAAATTTTGTGATAGTAACAACAAAGATGAGGTCATTAGTCTGAATGTAAATAAAGATATGCACTCATTTTTTTTTATTGTTTCATCTCAAGCAAGGCAATAAAGCCACTAAGGCACAAGGTGTTACTGAGTGTGAAAGAATATCAGAATAAGAAAATATTATTAAGGAGAGAGAACAATGAAAGATCAGGAATTAAGAAGACAGAAGATAATGGTAAACATTGTAATAAGCTGGAAGAGAGTTCCACAAGTATTTATAGAACAGGAACAGGGAAGTAGTGATATGGCTGTGGGAATGTGACTAAAGCCAAGATGTAAATTTTTGAA
The DNA here is from genome assembly GCA_963932145.1 of Acanthosepion lycidas. Lineage (NCBI taxonomy): Eukaryota > Metazoa > Mollusca > Cephalopoda > Sepiida > Sepiidae > Acanthosepion > Acanthosepion lycidas. Next base: position 25,587,807 of record OZ010591.1, read on the forward strand.
GATAAATGTTTATAAATATTTGATAGAAAATACTCCATGCTTAGATTTTACATGTATATTTTGTATACTGACTTACTGACAAAAATAAATCATACAAAGAAAAGAAAATTAGTAAAGATTTTAAATTGTTTGCTGATAATCAAGTCCTTTTTTTAAAAACTTTGTGGTACAAAATTAATAATAATGTTGTATAACACAGACATATTTAAAATATGTAGTTAAAACAAGAGAAGAAAAGAGTGACCTTTTTTCTTAATCATATCACCCCATGCAAAGTTGTAAAACCACTACGACACAAGCATCTACAGAGTGTGAAAAAATATGTAAATAGAGAAACATTATTAACAAGTGAGAATAATAGAAGAGTAATCAAGAACACAGTTGATAATGATTGATATTTCATTTGAATTTTTGAAGATCAAAGCTGGCTGGAAAAGAGTTCCACACGCGAGAAGTGTGAGAAATGAAACTTACGGTTACATTTAGCCATTTCAACTGTGAATTGATGAAACCTCCTTGCTAATCTAGTCTGGTGATTAAATTCATAAAGTCTAGGTGTCATAGTGAATAATTCCTCCAAAGAGTTACCATGAATGTATTCATAGAAAAGGAACAGGAAAGCTACATTATGGCATTGAAAAAGTGACTGAAGTTGAGATGCCAGGTCCGGACCAATAATTTTGCTGATTCTTTGGATTTTAATATGAAAGAAAAAATGAGAATTTACTGATTGTCACTCTTCACCTCATCAGAACTCATTAGGCAATAAAAGAATCAATGTTTCTGGGACAATTAATGAAGAAAGACGTCTTGGAAAATATGATACTCACAGGACATATTGAAGTTAAGAGATACAGAAGAAAGCAACACATTAGTTACCTGGCTGGCAGAGCAAGATTTTGGTGAGATTGAAAAAAAAACAAAAATATTAAGAGCTATAAAGGACAAACTTGTGGAGAGCCATAATTGCTAATGTCCTGAAGGGACATGGCACATAGAAGAAGAAGATGTACTAATTAAAGAGATAAAAAAAACTAATACACTGTTGTTAGTAATATACCAAAAAAACTGAATATCTACAATCAGTTTACATTAAGTCCTAGCAGCCATTCCTTCTGTTTAAACAGGTAAGGCTGTATGAAAAATTGTCTCAAGGACTTCAAGACTGTAGTTAAATGGGTCTCTATTCCTCGGACGTCATTCGTACAATACAAAATACTGCTCGTTTAATTCCCCGTTCTTGCATTCCACACATATAAAACCGTTCTGCCTTCTCACTGTTTCAGCCCTCTTCATCAGGCCAACACCACAGCTGACCAACCAATCAGCATTCTTCGCTTTTGTTCTCAGTTACCAAGGCAAATAGCCTCCTCCAATCCAACCAATCAGCACACAACCTGCTATTGGTTGAACCATGCCAAGCTGCACCACAAAGATCTAAGATCTGCATAACACAGAGAACGTTCTGACTTACACCTTGGCACAGTGATGGATTTTAATTAGGTACTCTGCAGTTGCTATGAGGGTGTTTCAACTCTGCAGAAATAGCATGGCATTTCTTTGCTGTAAAGGTCTGAATAGGCGGAACTAAACAATGGAGCTCATCTGTTCATTTGCAATAGGCTTGCAACATTGTGTACATGGGGGAAAGAGGCTGCAGAGGGGAAAATAAGTCATGCCCCAGAAGACTGCGTAAATGATTTTGAACTCTACCAAGGGTGGAACATGAGGATTATGCAGTTCCATCTTAGATATGGTAGTCATAATCAATTCTTGTTTTAATCTGACTGTTGTGGTTATATGACTGAAAGTTTCACAATATTCTTTATTTGCTTAGAAATTGATAATAATTCATGAATTAGATATGTATTGTGCAAGTTTGAAAGTATTATTATAGTCTTAATGGGTTGGTTGTAAAAAAAAAAAAAAGAATTATGTTTATCTTCTCCCCTCTCCATGGTCCATTACAGGCATTAGCACATCTGTGATATACTAACACCATAACATGAATTCCAAAAATGAGTTAAACCTGAAAACATTTTATGTACAACATTGAAGGATACAAATATTAGTTATACTAAGATGCAATACATAAATATATGTATTTCACAAATTGTCTTAATCAGAGAAATTAAAAAAAAAAACATAAAAAGACACTGAGTATGCAAAGGGAACAAATAAAAAGAATGTCTTGTAATGTCTCCAAGACAAACATAGTACAGTTCTGGTGATATGTCTTTGGTTCCTATTTCAGGCACTTGAGAATTGTGATTAATTTGTTTTTTACAGCTTACCAACCTTTTGCAGGTTATTTAAAGCCAGAAAATATTGATAGAGTGTAAGAAGGTTTTGGAGATAATAGTGATTTACTGATACAAATTCTACCAATTAATCCATAGCTGGATGAGAAGGTGTGGATTCATATATTTTCCAATGATATTTGAATGAAAATGAATATAACAAACTCAACTCAGCTCTCCAATTTCCAATTCCATTAAACCGGCCACACATCCAAGTTTACAGCATCTGGTATTCCCAAGCAGTCACTCATCTAAGTTCTGAATAGGCTCAATGTTACTAAACTTCTGTGATTGTCTGAATATTAGTGTTTCAATGTGTTATGGTCATCACCCCATGATAATTCTATCATCCATCTTGGTCAATCAAATTGAATCTGGTTACTGTATTCATCTCTGTTGCAAGCAAAGTAACAATTGATGATCTTTACCAATGGGTTGTCAGAAGACCCTCAAGTGCCCCTTAAGACGTATGTAAATTCTTCCTGTCAAAGTGTAATAATCTCTTTCTGTATTCTTATGTTTTTTGTTAAGAGTTACTTTAATTAGAACAATTTCATAGAATTGATGTAGTATCAGTCAACGTTTTTGGAATGAGGATATTGGTCTTGTTGAAATCTGTGTCTCAAAAGAGTACAAAATTCCTGTATTTGTCATGATGTCAGAAAAGGTTCCAATCAAATATAAGAAAATCCTCTTTGCACTCAGGAATATTTTAAAAAGGATATTTTAGTGATTTCTTTGCTGCTTTTTAAGATTGTCCACTGATCCATTGTTTCTATTTTTCCTGTATGACAAGTGCTAAGAAGTGCACAATGTTATTCACAGTAAAGATCACAGGTAAAGTTTCTTCCGGTTGATGTCTTTTTTTTTTTTTTTTTTTACCTTTGGTGTTGGTTTAAGGCAGAGAGTTAAGAAGAGAACCACAAGATGAGATTCTCTCAGAAGAATTTAACAAAGGAATCAATTATTGTTCTTTACTTTGCTCTTTGGATACCCAGAATATTTAGTTTGGTTTTATCGATCAGTTTAAAAGAGAAAGAGTAAAAAGGAAGGTGGTAGGAACAGGATTAGAAAAATAAGAATAAGTAGGAAAGAATGGGGGACAAAGATTACAAAGAAAAAAAAGAAGAGAATAAAAGGAAAAGGTGAAGAGAAGGGCAAAGAAAAGAAGAGGAGAACAAAGACAATGAACAGGAGGGAAAAGATAAAGAAAGGACAAATATAACAAGGTAGAAGAGGAGAACACAGAAACGAAAGAAATGAAAATAATTCTTCAGAATGTAGGCGATCATGGTTCTCCCCAATTTCCTGTCCGTCTTTTTGTTATTTCCCCCAAACCTTGTTCCACTATACATTATTCAAGCTCACCAAGTATGTTATGCATTGTTTTTATTTGTCCCTCTTGCCTTCAATCTGTCCTGTGAGTATCTGATTTTCCAAGTACTCCTTCGTCATTATGTACCCTTGAAATTTCAACTGTCTCTTCCTGATGTTAACCATAAGTTCATTTTTGTTTTCATTTTCTCTAGAATTTTGTCATTGCTTACATGTTTGATCCATCATGTCCACAGAATCCATCTGTAGAACCAAATTTCTGCAGCTTCAAGTTACTAGACAGTTACTAGACTTGAGAAAACCTGTTTCCCTACGAAATTTTTCAAAAGAAAAATTAAAAATCTCAAGAGAAAGCATTACTGGTTGCTTGGTCAATGAATGCTAAATGTTTCTTTATAGGGAAACAGTTAATATTAGTATTACCATTACAATCTATAAGTAAATATTTGGCATTCACTGACCGAGTAGCCAGTACTACTTTCGGTTGAAATTCATAAAATCTTTCTTTGAAAAAGTTTTTCAAGAAAATAGGTTTCTCATGTTCACTGTTATTGCTCTTGCCAGTATTGATATGGGTTTCTTTCCTAACCTTTTGCTTGAAGTAGGGTGGAATGTCAATATTTGGATTATGTCATTATTTTCCCTTCAAGTTGCATGTGATAGCTATTTTGTGTTTTCTCTTATTTGGTAAAAAGGGCTTACTGAAGGGGCAAAGAAAAAACAATACATTACCTACCTCGTGATGTTGAGTAAATGGATGGCAGGGCAGGATTAAAAGAGATAACAAAAAGATAAAATTTATTAATAGCTGCAAAGAACAGAAAATCGTGGAAAGCCATGATTCTCAACATCCTGCAGTGACATGATGCATAGAAGAAGAAAATGCTATTTTTACAGTATTTTTAAACTAGTTATAAATAAATAAAATTATTCTATTTCTTGTAAAGCATTTCTAAAACTGCTGATTTAATTCTTTCGAAATTTTGAAGAATAAGGTGAAACAAATATTGGGTGATAAAAACTGGCTTTTTTCTATTCCTAGTCAGCCATATCAAAATGGCTACACTTGGCTTTTTTCAAATCTTTGAATTCTTCAGAATGTTGAACTGAAGAAATAAAATTTTAATAACCTTACCTTTGCTTTCTTTTTCTTTCCTTCATATCGTTTCTCTTTCAATTTCTTTCTCTCTCATCCTCTTTTTCTTCTCTGTACTCCTTTCTTTTTTCTTTTTTACTCTCTTTCTCTCTCTCTCATTTATTTTTTTGATATTTATCCAATTTAAACAAAATGGGAACAGAAATGAAAGCTTGTGTTTCACCAATCTTCCAATAGGGGAGGGCCCATCTGTCTAAAAAATAAACATTATAGAAATGCAGTCTTTTACTTGAGTTTTGATAGTAATTACTGGGAAAAATATACATCAGTTTTAACCATGAGGCAGGCCCTTCATTTATATATTTTAATTTTCTCCCTCATTCTTTTCTTTGTTTCTTTTACTTTTATTTTTTATTTCCTCTTTATCTCTCTTTCCTTTCCACTTTTACCTTTTACACTCTATCCTTTTCTTTTTTTTTTCTAAATTTTTCCTTCCTTTCCTCTTTTTCATTTTTATCTGTTCCTCTCATAAAATTTTATCTTTTCTCTCTATTCTATCCATTTATAATCATTCACTTTCTCTCCCTCAACTTTTTTGTAAATTTTTTGTCACTGTCCCTCTGTCAGCAGCTTAATGAAAGAGTTTTCTCCCTTGTTCCCTGTGGAGTTTTTATACCAAACAAAGTTTCTTAATTAAAGTAATCTAATTAGGTAGTAATATGATTATTGTATTACAAATAGCCTTCTGGTCTTTAGGAAGCATGTGAAACTAAAAAGAATAGGCCTTTATTTTTCATCTTCTTTTTTATTACTTTTGTTTTTTATTTCGTTCTTTTTCCTTCACTTTATCACTTTCTACCATTTTTTAAAAACTTTTTATCATTATTATTATTTGGGATTAATTCTCATTTTTTTTTTTTTATTTTCCCTTTCTTGCTCTTCTTTTATTACTCTTTTCTCCTCTCTCTCTCTCTCTCCCTCTCTCTTTTCTGTCCTCTTTTCAATATGACTCTTTCTTGCCTTTTTCTTTTGTCTTAATTTTTCTCTTTTCTCTTTCTCTTTCGTTTTTCTGTTTCTCTCCCCTGTTTCACTTCTTCTCACCTTTTTTTTTTCCTTTCTCTCTTTGTTTCTTCTCATTATTTCTTCTTTCTTCTCCAGCCTTCTCATACTTTCTTTCTTTCTTTCTTTCTTTTATGGATGTGCAGGGGGTGTAATGGATAGCGGCTTGAAATTAGGAATCGGAAACCCGATTGCATGTTCTAGTTGAGTTTGTGACATTACCTTATGTGCAAATAAACTTGGGGAAGGTATGAATCCATCTTTCCCCCCAGGTATGGGTTATATATGGAAAAATCATTGTTATTCTCAGAAAATTATAAATGCAATATTCACTTGCACAAAAAGAGAAATATTTTTGCAATCCCAAATATATTTTGGTTTTAAATAACCCAGAAAAAGGTGATAAACCATAAAAAACACCTCAGTTGGTCAAATAACTTATTTCCTTTTTATACTCATGACTTCAGTTCTTTTACTTTCTCCTTTTTCTCTCCTGTCAGGACCTTTTCTTTCTTTAGTTCTTCGTTCCATTTCTTTCCCACTAACTCCTTTTTCCGCCACCTTTCATTCTATTGTCTCCCCCACCACCTCACCAGTACCACTACCCTCATCATAATTTTTCTTTAAAATAAATGAAAGAAAGAACAGCGGAAACGTTTTAAGTAACTCATTTTTTGGCAGTGTTCTTACACATTTTGTTTGAAAATGAATCCAAAAAATAAAAATGCAGAAAGTCATGTCAGCAACATGCAAAATCAATCTATATCACTAAGTCTACAAAAGACAATAGACAAATTCAGTAGACACATATACATATTTGCATATACCAGGTATAACAGCAAAATTGTCCAAATCCTTTAACAGCAAAATTGTCCATTTGTTAGATTATGTTTTGAACAATTGTATCATAGAAATGATTAAAGATATCTTACTGGAATTCTCTGAGGTTTTTATAATGCTATTGGACTCTACTTTGAGCAATAAGAATGTATAATTAACAGAAGAATCATGATGAAATCAATCATAATTGAAAATGACATATTCATCATTAATCATAGCTAAGGATCAGAAGTTCATGAAGGATTAAAATTAAGTTCAAATATATATATATATTATTTCAGGATCATTTTCCAACTTATTCAAGAAGATCTTCGCCCTCTCTAACCTTGTAACTTTCTATTCTGGTGTAACAAGGTGCCTCACAGGTTTCACATATGATTTTATTTTCAAGTCTTTTTTTCACTGCTCTTTGGACTGTCATAGGTGAAAGTCCTTTCTCACATAACAAACATCTTATGGATTGAGTTGGATCTTTTCTAATTGATCTCTTTAGCTCTAAACTGAAATGATGATCCCTTTTCCTGTTGTGACCTCCTGATCCAGTTTTCCTTTCTACTATTCCCTCTTTTTTTAAACTTATTCACTGTTCTCTTGATGGTTCTTGAATGGACTCTAAAGATGGTAGCCAGAGTATAAATGGTGCTACCATTACTGAAGGCCTAAATGATCTTTTCCCTCTCACCATTGTTCAGCTGGGAAGACATAATGGGGCTGACACAAAGTGATTTTAATCTGTTCTGTTTCGAGCTGAATAACTCAAAGGTTTTTTCAGTGATTCTTATGACAAATGGTGTCAAGATGGCTAAACATATGAAAACCTGGAAAACTGAAACTCAATTAGTTTAGTGTTTTTTTTTTAAATATTAAACATTTTGTGGGGTGAACAATTATGCTATTTCACAATTTCAACAATTATGCTGTTCCACCTGGTATATGTCTTTTTATATGCTACTATTAAGCACTTCAGGCTACAAATTTAAAACAAAAATCTCATTTTCAAAAATTTTAATAAATCACATCGTATGAACATTCTTTTTTTGGTTTCTATAGGAAGGGGGACATTAATTTACAAACTAGACCCCCACCTCCATTAACTTTTATAAAATTTAATAAAACTTATGTTTTATAATCATAATCTGGAGTGGTTAATTTATTGTAATATGAAAAAATAAATTTGAGAAAAAGGATTATTTCTGGTAGCAGTGCCTATTCTAAAACTCCACCACATAAATATATTTATATACAGAGATAGATGCATATATATATATATATATATATATATATATATATATATATATATATGAAGTGATTTGTACCCAAACAATTGAAACATAGCTTTAAACAACACAGATGTCATAACTTAGGTACCTTTCAGCCAACACTTTTTCAAAGGTATGTTGTTGGCGATTGGGAATACAAATGAAGACACACTCAATACAGTAAATGAGGAGGGAAACGTGGAACGCAATTAAAAAGAGAGATTTTAATTACACATGATTAAAATTGAAAAAAGCAGGGGTGAAAATAACCAGTTCCACAAGAATATAAAATGGAACAAACCCTCCAACAAATGCAAGGCACGTAAAAAATGTTCCTTTTGTCTAGAAAAAAGGCACATCTGCTTTATAATATATGTTCCAGTGCTAGAAAGCTCAGTCTGCCCTGCTATTTAATCCATAGATGGCAGCAGAGATAGATTCATATATATATATATATATATATATATATATATATATATATATACAATATTAGTGGTAAATATACACATACATATGTAAAATATATAAATATATATACATAGGTGCATACACATACATATATTTTTTGAATAAAATATTCCAAGAGGATAGAATCCAGGTAGAACTCAATGTCCAGGACAGAGTAAGGATATAATAAAAAGGCTTAAACACTAATATTCCATGGTCATAATTTATTCCATGGAATATTAGTGTTTAAGCCTTTTTATTATATATAAATCTATAATAGAGTGTGGTTGCATGTGCTTTTAAAATTATAACAGTATGCAGATTTTATCGCAGTTACAATAAGTTTGTTTTTGTAATTTACCCACAAGAGATGATATTGAGAAAGATCGACAGAACTTGGCTTAGAAAAAACTTGGTTCCTTCCTTAATAAATTTCATCTTAACATCAAGAAACTAATTAGAGAACTGGAAAGGATCAGTATAAAAATAAATAGATACAATATGTCTATATTATTCAATAAAACATGCTTGAATGAATCTATCAAGCATATGCATATGCTTGAGTTAGAGTGATGCTGTGTGTAAACATAATAATTTTAAAGTTGTAACCTTTTATATTTGAGTCATGTTTGTTTTGTAATGATTACTGACTGAAAATCTTTAGGTCACTGTCAGAAATGTTATAAATTTCTTGCTTGTTAGATTAGATTAGATTGGATGTTGTAACCTGGCACCTTGTGAAACTTGTCAGTTGAGCACCTATTGTAGTATTTTGTAAAATCTGCAGTTATTTGGTTTTTTTCCCCACTGTGGTTCTCTGACAGTGTTTAACTTTGATGGACAGCAAAGCATCATTTGACCTTGGTTGCTGAGACAACCCAGACCTGGAAGTGAACCAGATCAGAAAATAGGTTGGGTGGGTAGAAAGAAAGTCTTTGAGTCAGGAATCTCGAATTTGGCATTGATACTGTCCTATGGAAAAGACCTCAGGGCCAAGTTGAAGTGATCATTTCTGAAGCAAGGTCAGTAAGGGCCAAATTCTCAAAGGACAAGTCTAGAGTTATTAGGGAATAATTCTTGTAGGGCAGCTTTCTTAACTTTGTAGTAGACAAGCCTTAGGATAAAGGAATCTTATAAGTGCATTGCCAAGGGTTGTGGGAACCGACTGAATCAAAGGTACAAAAATGAAGGAAAGGAAACAGAATAAAAGTAAGATGGGTCAATAATTCATGATCAAATAAGAATACATACATACATACATACAGACAGACACACACACACACACACACATATATATATATATATATATATATATATATATATATATATATATATATATATAAACAAGTTTAGTTAAAAACAACTGACAAGAACTGTCTGTTTAATTTTTAATTGTATTTTACCAACCTTCAAATAAGGTGTTGAGTATTGTGCTTGGATTTGTGGATAAACTGTCCAAAGTTCATATTTTGTTATTGTTTCATTCAAATACTTTCAAGCATCACAGTCATTATCAAGAACCAATATCGTTTTTGTGTGGTATTAGAATTTCTTTGTCGGCATCATGAGGCCTGACTTTAAAACTCACTATGGTCAATTTGTTAGGAAGGTGATGTCATCAGTTTTGGAGAGGGGATCCCAGCTACTAACATGTATTCATATATATATATATATATATATATATATATATATATATATATATATATGTGTGTGTGTGTGTGGTATTGATAATATTAGCCATTTTCTTATAACGAAACATTTGATATTAACAGAGTAGCAACTGTTGCTGTTGGTTGAAATTTACAAAATCTTTGTCTTAATTTTTCTGAAAAATAAGTTTCTCAAGTCCAGAAGCTGTTATTGCTCTTTCCAGTATTGATAAGGGTTTCCTTCTTAACCTTTTAATATATATATATATATATATATATATATATATATATATATATATATATATATATACTAGCATAGTAACTTGTTTGAAGTAGAGTGGAATGTCAAAATCTTGATTATGTCATTATTTTCTCTTTGAATTATATTAGCTATCTATTTTAGCTGTTGCTCTTGCTTAAAATCCTCAAGTGGTGTGATTTCTGTTATTTGATGAACTGAACATGTGAGAAATGACAAAGTTTTAGAGAAAATGGAAACAAAAAAGTATTTACAATTACTATAGATAAGCAAGATGATTAAAAAGAACTGACAATGTCTGTCTGTTTAATTTTTCATTGTATTTTTCCAATTTTTTAATAAATTGTTGAGCATTGTGCTCGAAATTGTGGATAAACTGTCCAAAGTTCATATTATGTTATTGTTTTGTTCTAGTACTTTCAACTAACACAGTCATTATCAAGAACCAATGTGGTGTCTGTGTGATAGATACTGTTTGGGAAGCTGGCCATTTGAAATGGTCTAGCTTGCCATTGTGTATAATGGCTGCTTGGAACAAATCTGCATTAAACAACTGTGATATTTTATTTATTATTTTTGTATTATTATAATAAACACAAAAAACAATGCTGTATACTGTACCAAAATCAGTATAAAATGTTCAAGAAAAGATTTATGAGTATACATGATGAGCATTCAAGTAAACAACAGTGACTATTCCTGGAACTATCTGTCTATGTTTGTTGATTGCACCAGTAAACAACAATAGCCAATTTTGAAACTAATGGCCTTTGCTCACTATACACAGGTGTTATAATAAAATAAATGAGCACAGTAATTATTGCCATGTTGGCTGGGTCTTCAGAATATGCCGACTGTGCTTCTGCAGATGGTTAAGACCACCCCACCCCACAATAAGGTGTCCTGATCTACATCCTAGTATTCTTTGGGAAGCTGGAATTTTGAAATAGTCTAATGTGACATCATGTGTAATGGTTATTGGGGACGAGGTCACACAAAAATAATGTAATTTATTTATTTATTTTATATTTATTATTTTATTTATTTTTCTTATACTAATATATGTGCACATTATAAAATATATAATATATTAGGTTGGTGCAAAAATAATGACGTAATAATGTCGTTTTTTGACGTTAAAAAATACGTCAAAAAACGACATTATTACGTCATTATTTTTGCACCAACCTAATATATAATATAATTATATAATATATGTAGACATTAATTGTATCATATAGATGGCAAGATACTGTCTTCTGTGGTAAATAATATTTTATTTTAATGTAGGGTGTTTATTTTGTATAATAATAGCTTCTAGGGTTTGGAGTCTTTCCTTGAATAGTTTACTGTAGAGTATTTTGGTATTATCCACTAGTATTTGCTTTTATTATCCCAAAATATAATGCTGACATTCCCAGAGGTGCTGAATATGATATTAATCAGCTAAGTGACAAATTTTATTTCTATTAATCATATATATATATATATATATATATATATATATATATATATATATATATATATACTCACACACATACAAGAGTGAGTCAAAAATTATTTGCATTTGCCGTAACATATATTTACACAAGTGTTTGTGTTTTTTTTGACTTTCCCTTGTATGTTTGTATATATATATATATATATATATATATATACACAATGGAACCTCAATTTAACAGACCAATAATGGAGAGGGTCATCAGTTAAAGCCTGTTAATTTGAATCACTTTTTTTGTGGCTTAAAAACACCAAGTACTGTACAAAATTATTGTAAATAAATGTAAATACAGTATATATGTATATGTATTTTATTTTTAAGCTACTATATAGTAACTTAAACTAAATTATACACACACAAAGAGAGAGAGAGAGAGAGAAAACATACAAAAATAAAGAGAGAGAGAAAAAAAACACACACAGATAGAGAGAGGCCATGGAAACTTCCAAGTCAAACTTCTTAAGAAGTTCCAATTTGTCACCAATACAAAGGTTACTGCATTTCCTTTTCTCACCTCTGTTACAATTGAATGTCATAGTGAAGGACTTGACAAAAACAATGCTGTACCAAAATCAATATAAAATGTTCAAGAAATGATTTATGCATGTACATGACGAGCACTCAAGTAAACAACAGTGACTATTCCTGGAACTACCTGTCTATGTCTGTTGATTGCACCAGTAAACAACAATAGCCAATTTTGAAACTAATGGCCTTTGCTCACTATACACAGGTGTTTTGAGTTCAAGTCGGACACTACCATTTATGTGAATTTTGTCTGTTAAATCTGGAGTCTGTTGGTTCTGGCACCATTAATTCAGGTTTTTGATATATATATATATATATATATATATATATAATAGCTGGCCATTTGTATTTGAGGATACACATCTATTAGGGCAGCTAGACAATCCCTATTGCAGACTCTCAATCAGGCACTTTTGTGTTTGTTCAACACCCACAGAGCCAACCTTTTGTTTATACTGCAACTATGCTGAGCAGACCTTAGTTACAGTTTCTTGGAAAGTGTGTGTTATCTAGGATGATCAACAATTTGAACAAGACCAGCATACTCAAACCCTTTGTCATGATGAATTGTGACTTTGAGCTAGCACAGCTGTTCACAGCCCCAAGTGTTCTGTCTACCCAATTTCACTCACAACGCTTAAGTCAACATGTGGTGTAGTTTTCAGGCACTTTCCAAAGGTGCCACACACTAGGATCATCCCCGCTCCAGACTGACAACATCAAGAGGTCTCCTTCCTGACAAATCGACCATGGTGAGATTCAAACTCAGGTTTCATGGTCAGAAAGTGAATATTCTAACCACTTGGCTATGCACCCAAATATATACAGTAGGCCTCTATATAATAGGACAATGAAAGAGATTTAAAAAGAAAGTGGCCAATGAAAGAAATTTAAAAACAAAATGGCTGATGAAAGAAATTTAAAAACAAAATGGCCGATGAAAGAAATTTAAAAGACAAAAAATAACAACAAATTATTAATGATAATAAAAATAATAATATTTATTGTATATTATTATGGCTTTAGACAAAATAGAAGCATGATGAGAAAAACTGTTAAAAATTGAAATTTTTGGAGGTGCCTGTGTCCTTTCTCAATGAGAAGTTGAAATTTCAAGATGATTTTTTTATATGTAATATACAATAAATATTATTTTTATTATCATTATTATTATTATTGAGGTTTGTCTTTCATACTATATTGACACACACTCATATATATTCTCTTTTCATTTTAGCCTTATGCCAAACTAAGGTAATCTTTATGATATGCATAAGTCTCAAGTTAATCATTATCTTTCGTTCATAGCCTCATGAAGTGCACTTCTTACCTTGACTTATGCTCATACAACACCACACAGTAACCCTCTACCTTAAAAGGCTGAAAAAAGCACACACCAAAAGTACATTGTTCACATGAAACACTTGCATATATGGCAATAAGAATATATCTGCATGCCATAGCAGTTCTAGGAATAATTATCAGCCATGATTCAAAACACATAGAGTTCTGAGCAAAAAGAATGTCTTCAAGAAAATAATTTGGTTTTTGGCAGAGGCAAATGAATCCCAAGAAAACAGAAATTCAAACAGATTTTAAAATTGACATAAATTATTTAGGTAAACTCAATTAACTGGGAGCATTTAAATCACTGTACTTTTTATTTTTCACTTCTCCTTTTTGTTTTATTCAGAACCTTTCTTCTCTCAAATATGTCTCCATTTTACATTATTTTTTATTTTATTTTCTTTTGTCTTTTCACTTATTTAGTTCCCTTTATTTTCACTAATTTAGTTATTATTCGTTTCCATGGTGATCATTTGTCACTGTTGCAGTGTGGACATTTTGCTGTGTCATCACTTCTCACAGCAGTGGAACTGATTCAAGAAAGGGTCAAAAGTCTCTCCATACCATAAGAAGGAAGAAGGGGAAAGAAGGAAGGAAGGAAGGAAGGAAGGAAGGAAGGAAGGAAGGAAGGAAAAGTATAGAAAGAAAGAAAAGCTAAAACAAAAAGGTAGAAAAAGAGAAAGAAAGGAAGGTAGAAAAAGAGAAGTAAAGGAAGGAAAAAAAAGAGAATAAAGGAAGTAAGAAAAAGAGAAAGAAAAGAAGGAAGAAAAAGAGAGGAAGGCAGAAAAAGAGAAAGAAAGGAAGGCAGAAAAAGAGAAAGAAAGGAAGGCAGAGAAAGAGAAAGAAAGGAAGGAAGAAAAAGAGAAAGAAAGGAAGGAAGGCAGAAAAACAGAAAGAAAGAAAGGAAGGCAGAAAAACAGAAAGAAAGAAAGGAAGGCAGAAAAACAGAAAGAAAGGAAGGCAGAGAAAGAAAGGAAGGCAGAAAAACAGAAAGAAAGGAAAGCAGAGAAAGAGAGGAAGGCAGGAAAAGAGAAAGAATTGAAGGCAAAGAAAGAGAAAGAAAGGAAGGCGGAGAAAGAGAGGAAGGCAGAAAAAGAGAAAGAAATGAAGGAAGAGAAAGAGAGAGGAATGGAAGGCAGAAAAACAGAAAGAAAGGAAGGCAGAAAAAGAAAGGAAGGCAGAAAAACAGAAAGAAAGGAAGGCAGGAAATGAGAAAGGAAGGAAGGCAGAAAAAGAGAAAGAAAGGAAGGCAGAAAAAGAGAAAGAAAGAAAGGAAGGAAGAAAAAGAGAAAGAAATGAAGGCAGAGAAAGAAAGGAAGGCAGGAAATGAGAAAGGAAGGAAGGCAGGAAATGAGAAAGGAAGGAAGGCAGAAAAAGAGAAAGAAAGGAAGGCAGAAAAAGAGAGGAAGGCAGAAAAAGAGAAAGAAAGGAAGGCAGAGAAAGAGAGGAAGGCAGAAAAAGAGAAAGAAAGGAATGCAGAAAGAATGGAAAGTATAAAGGTAGAAAAATTCAGGAAGAAAGTAAAAGAAAAAATAGAAAAGACTTTAAAAAATTGTGAAAGGGCAAAGCAAAATAAATAAATGAAAGAAGAAGAAAATTGAGTTTTGATGGAAGAAATAAAGGAATTGAAGAATGGCAAAAATGTGAGAAAGAAAGAGAAAAGAAATAAGAACAGAAAGAAAAAGTGGTTCTGAGAAAGGTGATAAAAATGAATAAAAGAAAAAAGATAAATAAAAAAATAAATAAAAATAAATATCTTAATGTAATAAAAATTTTAAATATTTCTCTTTTGCAATTTTCAAAATGAGACTTCATTGCAAGAATTGTTGCAAGACAAATGACCTTTTTTTTCTTCTTTTATTCATACTATATTTTAGCCAATCCATTCTGAGTCGTCTTCAGTACGGATTTCTTTGCTTATCAAAGACAGGACTAAAGAACAATCTTTACATATGGAATATGGTATTTCCTGAGTTAGATGTGTAACAGTGAACTGGTTGGTCAATCAGGAGTCCTGAAACCTCTTAGTCACATAATCTGTAGCAGCAGTGGCGTAAGTTAGGCAAGGTAGCCCAACCCTCTCCAGGTTGGTTTGAATTCAGAGTTTTCCTTCTCCTAGACTGGTTGCTAACCAAGGTTATAGACTCCAGTCTGTCTTTAGCTGAGAGTGGTGGGCATAAGAGATAAATTCATACCTTTCCCAAGGGTATTTGCACTGAGGTTGATGTAATGAACCTGACTAGAATTTGAACTTGGCTCCCTGATTTCTCATCCTGTGCCACTACCAATTACACCACCCACACATCCATCTGATGAAAGCACTTGGCACTCTTTCTAGATTTTTTCTTTTCAGTTCATCATCATTATCATCATCAGTTCCATCACCAGGTGTTGTGACAAGGTTGATGTTCAGTTGAGCACCTGACCAGTTTCTTCAACATATGTGGGTTAGAAGCTAAGTAGCTATTGATCCATGCACAAGTAAACCTAATGAGGTCCATCCCTCTTTAGGTCAAGTCACAGCTGATGTCCTTGATCAGAGACATGTGGCCGTTGATTACATCTGAGAAAACTCCTACTCTGGCTGCTGACTTCAGTCTTGGAAGACCTCCATCTAGCAATTCTTTGTGATTGCACCATTGGCTACAAACTAAGCAATGCATTCCAGTCTACCCCTTTGTGCAAGATGGTCATTGACTCTACAAGAAGGTTCATCTGCCTTTTGGCAGGTTTTGTTCTTAATACTGCCTGGTATCTAGCCAACCTCCTCAAAACAAACAATATGATACCAGGAACATTTTTAGAATAACCTGACATAATCTTTTCAGTTACAGATTTAAAAAAAACATCCTGTCTGTTTCCAGATGAATTGAAGAACGCTATAGAATGAACCAAAATAAAGGAACTCAAAGAAGGATATCAATAAAATGAACAATTGTTAGTATGTTTTTTTTTTTATTAATTTGACTCAAGCTAGGCAAATGATGCAAGAGGTTACTGAGTGTGAGAGAATATAGGAAAAAAACCATTATTAAAGAGACAGAACAATAAAAGAACATAAATTCAGAAAACAGAAAATAACAATTGACATTGTATTTAAATTTTTGAATGTTAGGTGACTGGGAAGCAAGAAACGAGAAGAGAGTTCCACAAGCAAGAAGTGTGATAGAAGAAACTATTAGCATAGAACTTACAGTTACATCTAGCCATTTCAACTGTAAAATGATAAGATCTTGCTATCAGTCTCATACTATACTTAAATTCATAATGTATAGGAACCATAGATGAAAGTTCATCAGAACCGTTACCATGAAAGTATTTATAGAAAAGGCGGTAGGAAAGTGACTGATGCCAGGTCAGGATTTGAATTTTATCAAGGATCATAGGATGGTTAAATAAAGCAAAATGTTGGATAAAAATTCATTAATAGCTTTAAAATTACTTTGTTTATGCTTCAAGTATGATAAACAAAGAAGATATAGACTTTTAAAAGTCCTAATGAGAGATGTGCATTTTTTACATAGGGTAACTGAATTTTGTTTCGCTGTAATGGCTTTTTGTAATTGAATGGTAAAGCATCATCTTCTTTTGTGTGCCGTATCTCATAAGGTGATCATAGCTCTCCACAATTTTATGTACTTTGCAGCTCTTAATCATTTTTGTTGTCTCTCTCAAACCTTGTTCTACCATTTACTCAAACTTGTTAGGTAGATTACATTTTGTTTTCCTCTGGCCCCTCTTGCCTTCAGTCTTTGCTGTGACTATCAAATTTTCCAATTTCTCTTTCCTTTGATCTCAAAATTTCAATTGATTCTTCTAGATATTAAGTATTAATGTTCTTTTTGTTTTCATTTTCTCTAAAACTTTGTCATTACTTCCATGTTTGGATCTCACTATTCTCAGCATTTTTCTCTTGAACCATATTTTTGCTGCTCATTTAAGTTGAAAGCAGCTTCCAAGATTAAATAGGAAGTGTTGTATTCACAAGAAAATCTCTACTATATAAATAGCAGTTGATACAGCTGGAGACGAAACTAATCTTGACCTTCAAGACTAAACTACTAGAGAAATAGAATGTCATAAATTGTAATTGGTTAGAAGTATTTGTCTACATTTCTGAGATGAGGTATTATGTACACTATTTACATTATTCAGACTGTTGTTCTCATCTCTGTCACCATATTTATTACAACGTTTTGGCCTTTCAGTATCTGTCTTTATTTCTGAAATGAGGTATTATGTACATTATTTACATTATTCGAACTATTGTCCTCGTCTTTGTTGTCATATTTATAACAACGTTTCTGCCCTTCAGTATCTGTCTATATTTCTGAGATGAAGTATTATGTACACTATTTACATTATTCGAACTATTGTCCTCATCTCTGTCACTATATTTATTACAATGTTTCGGCCTTTTAGTATCTGTCAATATTTCTGAGATGAGGTATTATGTACACTATTTACATTATTTGGACTATTGTCCTCATCTTTGTCACCATATTTGTCACAACACATGGCACACTGGATAAAGGCATTAGTCAGATCCAGTGACAGGATCCAAAGAGTTGTGAGTTCAATCCCTGATTAAGGCAGTGGAGAACTTGGAGTGGTGAATTAACAGGAGATAACTGACATCCCAGCGAGCAAAATAAAGGGTTCAGTTCAAAATTCCAACCACCTGAAGAAGGCTAGAGTGTATAATGGCCTAAATGTTGTGATAAATATGGTAACAAAGATGAGGACAAAATAATGTAAATAGTGTAGTTAGAAGTATTCACTACTATTTCTCTAGTAGTTTCGTCTTGAAGGCCAGGATTAGTTTCACCTCCAGCTATATCAACTGCTATTTACATAGTGGAGATTTGCATATGGATACAACAGAGAGTACAGCTTTAGTTTCCAGTCAGCTCTGCTATTTAACCTATAGATGGGGTGTGAAAGAAGAGGTGGATTTTATACCAAACATGAATGGAAGAAACTCAAGCAGAATTCAAATTGAGGCCATTGATTTCATTTTCTGTATCATTAACCCTTACAGTACACATACATCTTTTCCAAAATTGCAAATACCCTACTCTTGGCTATTATGCTTGACTCTTTCTTTAAATGCTTTTCACTGTATTGTTTTCAAATCATATGCAACAATCATGTTTTATGATATGTGGTATGTGGCTATGTCAGGCCTTCATTGAAAAACGACTGGCAACTGTCACCATTTCATTCTAGTTGCATATAATATGGGAGTGCAGATGACAAAAAAGGCAATAAAAAAAGAAAAGTGAATGACAGATATTGAACAAATGACATATCTGTCAGGAATTTCTGAATTTTTTTTAGCCTGATTTCACATTCAAATTTTTTTTTTCACAGTAAGGTTCATGCCTGGGAGATACTCAAGGTAGAGGGTTATGTTATGATAGGAGAAGAAGATAACAGTTGATCTAGACAAACAGGTTAAGATTGGAGTGATCAGAGAAATATCCTCTTGGGAGTCTGTTCCACAGAGCAGTGGTTTGCTGGAAGAAGCTGTTTGAATGGAACTTACCTTTCACAGAGGGAATGTGAGTGGCTTGCTATTATGTTAGTGGCATGACGGGTCCTAGCTGTGAAGGTTAGACTTGGCAAAACCAAGGAATGTAGTTCATCCGAAGCACTTTCCATGGTAAAAGTGATAAAGCAATGAGAGACTCGCTACATCCCGCCTGTGAGAAACGTTTGAGGGTAGAAAATAATTCTTCTACAACAAGGATTTGGAGATATTTTTGAACTCTATCAAGACTGGAAAGTGCAGTCTGGGCAGCTTCCACCCAAATGTGGCAACAGTACACCATTTTTGGTCTGATCTGGTTCTTATAAAGGTAAAAGAGAGCATGGGAAGTCAGGTACTTACTGGAGTGATACAGAGAGCTGATCATTTTACCAGCATCTTTTAGCAATGGATTGTATATAGGATATTCTGAAGTTGGATGGAATAGTCTCAGAATGTTTGATTGATTATTTTTTTTTTTTGCAGCTTATAAACCCTTTGCCAATTTTATTTAAAGCCAAAACATATTTTAAGTTTTAAATATAAGTCCTACTATTTAGCCCATAGCCAGGAGGAAGGGGTGGGATCATACCATTCCCAAGGGCATTTGCACATAAGTGAATATACCAAAGTCTTGGAATTTGAACTTGGCTCTCTTATTTCTTATTCTGAGTGGTTATCTATTACACCACCCAGACATCCACCATCTCAGAAAGATTCTAAAAGGGAAAATTTGCCAAAAAAGAATGAATTATAAATGAAATCTTGAAGAACGGATAGAAAACTAGATAGTATCACTCTACGATGGGATAAAACTCCAAATTAAACATTTCTTTCTTCCTGATTACAACTTCCTTTCTTGCCCCTGCTATGGGTTAAATAGTGCAACATGTATCTGGAAAAATCATTATCATCCAAAAATTGTTAATGCAATATTCACTTGCAAAAAAAAATATTATTCCTACAATAATCAATAAAAAATATTTTTGATTTAAATAACCATCATAGGGTTGATAGGCCGTGAAAAATAAATTAATTAATCAATCAATCCTGATTATAACTAACTAACTTTTCTTTATGCTGATCTCTTGAGAAGATTTACTTGTATTAAAATATTTTTATACTGCTGTTCCCCCAATCCAAGGTCAAAGAGCCACTAAGGGTAGAGGGTTACTGAATGGGGATGTTTTATGGACATAAGAATTTTAGATTATGTGGATATATATGATAGGTAACAGTCGACCCTGGACTTGAAGATGTTAACATTGTAGTGGTCGAGGACACATCCTGTAGGGAATCTGTTCCACAAAGCAACGGCTCTTGAATTTGAAATATGGTGTGACAAAAAGACACACTGGGACAAAAAATGGAAAGAAGCAGAAAAAAATCCTATCATAATTCAAGTTAATTCCTTCTCGATTTTTATTCAGATATCAACCTTGTTTTGCTGTTCTGCCACACCCAACTATCACCATTTCTATGCTATTCCCCTTCCAGGGAAACTTGTGTTTTGTCTTTATCTCCTTTATTATTGATCTCCTTCAGAAAAGACGACTCTCTCTGTCTTCCACCAAAATTAACGTTTATTTCTCAGTCAATATCACGTCCCCAGCATCTCTGTCACAACTCAACTAGAACATATCAGGTATCAGATTTTATAAAAGTTACTCAAGAAAATATTGAAAGTGAAAACTGAATTAACTATCATATCCCAGATGTATGGATGGCTATGAAGGAAATAATTAACTGATCTGTTGGGAATTTCGCATGAATAAATATTCAACCCCTTCCCCAGCAAAGATGTCTATATATGTTTTTACTAAATGTCTTTTTCAGACATGGACGAATAAACTTCTGTTTATATTTCTGAGATGAGGTATTATGTACACTATTTACATTATTCGAACTATTGTTCTCATCTTTGTCGCTATGTTTATCACAATGTTTCGGCCATTGTACAATCCAGCCTTCTTCAGGTGGTTGGAATGTTGAACTGAGCCCTTTATTTCACTCACTGGGGTAGACTGTTCTAGTGCCACATTCCATGTCTAATGGATGTCAGTTACCTCCTGTTAATTCCCCTCTCAAATCAGGAATCAGCACATATGCTAGACCACAAAAATCTCCTGAGCCAACCAAACATAGGAATGAATACAATATGGGAACCAGTATAAGGAGTGCCAGAGAAAAGTGATCATAACAACAAAAATTACAATATGAGCTCTGGTTAAAAAAAATAAAAAAAAAACAAAAAAAACATGCAATGATAAGAGCAAAAATTGCAATATGAGCTCTGGTTAAAAAAAAAAAAAAAAAAAAAAAAACATGCAATGATAAGAGCAAAAATTGCAATATGAGCTCTGGTTAAAAAAAAAAAAAAAAAAACATGCAATGATAAGAGCAAAAATTGCAATATGAGCTCTGGTTAAAAAAAAAAAAAAAAAAAAAAAAAACATGCAATGATAAGAGCAAAAATTGCAATATGAGCTCTGGTTAAAAAAAAAAAAAAAAAAAAAAAAAACATGCAATGATAAGAGCAAAAATTGCAATATGAGCTCTGGTTAAAAAAAAAAAAAAAAAAAAACATGCAATGATAAGAGCAAAAATTGCAATATGAGCAAAATCTGTACAAATCTCTGGTAGTCTCCATTCTCCTATATGGATGTGAAATATAGTTGTTTCACTACGTAATGGCAGACAATTTTTCTCACCAGAATCTAACTTACATATTTATAAGTCTACCATTTTCCCTTGCTTTGAATATTGCTACCACATCTGGTCTAGTGCTCCTGCGATATATTTAGAGATTCTTGATAAAATCCAAAGAAGGATCTGCAATGTTATTGATCCTGACCTGGCATTTTGGCTTCAGTCCCTTTCTCACTCCCATAATGTAGCTTCCCTGCGCCTTTTCTATAAATACTTTCATGGTAATTGTGCTTATGATCTTTCTACTATGGTAGCAAGACTTTATGAATTTAAGTGCAGTACTAGGCTTTTACAGTTGAAATAAAAAAAAAATGGTTGCTGAAGACATTAGGTTTATAATACCCAGAAATTCACACACAGATGTCCTCAAGGACACATGGCACAGCATTAGTTATGTCCAGTGACAGGACCCAAAGAGTGTGAGTTCAGTACCTAGTTAAGGCGGTGGAGAACTTTGAGAAGCAAATTAACAGGAGATAAACTCGTTCAAAACATAATGTTCAAAAACCAGCTATGTGATGATCTTGATTCTTTTTATACCCTTCTGATCTTGAAACAAGTCCAATTGTCAACTCCTATGTCTGATAGAGGTGTCAGTCACCATTCGGTTAGTTCAAGGTACCTCAGTTTCTTAGTTGATCTTGATTCTTTTTATGCCCTTCTGATCTTGAAGCAAGTCCAATTGTCAACTCCTATGTCTGGTAGAGGTGTCAGTCACCATTCGGTTAGTTCAAGGTACCTCAGTTTCTTAGTTGATCTTGATTCTTTTTATGCCCTTCTGATCTTGAAGCAAGTCCAATTCTCAACTCCTATGTCTGGTAGAGGTGTCAGTCACCATTCGGTTAGATCAAGGTACCTCAGTTTCTTAGTTGATCTTGATTCTTTTTATGCTCTTCTGATCTTGAAACAAGTCCAATTCTCAACTCATACATCTGGTACATGCATTAGTCACCATTCGGTTACTTCAAGGTGCCTTATTTTCTTAGTTACTTGATTAAAAAATAAAAATAATTGTCTGAAAATTGTCTGATAAATTGTGGTTAGATTAATTTAACTGAATTGCAAAGAAGACATTATGTTAAAAAATTATTCTTTTTCATCATAAGACAACAAACATACCTATGAGTCTGTTCATATCTCTATCTCTACAGGGTGCGATGGATAAATTGTCATCTAAATTACGCAAAAATGAACTAATGCTAACATTTCATTTTAACAGAAATATTTACCAGAATTACACAAAAATATCTTGAAACACTAAAGTAAATTTATTCAATAAAATTGCGATTAGCTTCAACCATGGCCTGCAGACAACTTAGAAGCATTCTATTTTTTCTTTTTATCACCCCATGCAAGGCAGTAAAGCCACTAAGACACAAGGGGTTACAGGGTGTGGTAGAATTAAGAACAGAAACATTAATAATGAGCAGGAAGAGAAAAGAGTAATCAGGAGGACAGTAGGAAGCGATTGAAATTTCATTTAAATTTTTGCAGATTAAAGTTAACTGGAATCATGGAGCCAGAAGGGAGCTCAACAAACAAGAAGCATGAGAAAAGAAACTGTTAGCATAGAACTTATGGTTACATTCACCAAGCTCAACTGTAAACTGATGCTATCTCAAAACCAGTCTGGTACTGCACTTAAATTCAAGAAGTCTAGATACCATAGTGAAGAGCTAATCCAAACAATTACCATGAAAGTATTTATAGAAAAGATACAGAGAGGTAACAACACTACAGTGGTGGGAAAGTGACTGAACCCAAGCTGCCAGATCAGGATCAATAATATTGCTGATTCTTCTTTGGAATACTTATAAAATGAAATTAAAACAGGAATTACTTTTTTATTAACTTTTATCTCTCTAGTGATTTACTAAGAATAGTTTTGATACAACACAAAGCCATAAGTATGAACCACCTAATGAGGATCAAACTTCATGGAAACAGTCAACTGACATGATTTATAAAACAATAGGGAGGTGAATTAGGTCCCTCTAAAGCTGATGGCTCTTCTCAGATAAATGCAGGGTATTATTGTAAATTCTAGGACAAGATTTGTTTTTTTTTTTTGAGTGACACCAGCTGAAACCAAGAAATTAAAGAATATATTCTTGCAAGAAATTGAACCCTTCATATATTGCAATGCTAACTTTTATCCACAAAGCCACTTGGGCTGAAGACATGAAAATAACTTTGGTAGTTTGGTTAAATTAATTTGATTGAAAAAGATGTTGAAAAAATTCTGCTCTTTCATCATAAGGCAACAGGCATATATCTACTTATCAGTCTGTTCCTATCTCTATCTCTACAGGTGCAATGGATTGTCATCTAAATTACGCAAAAATGAAAATAACACTGACATGTTTTAACAGATATATTTACCAAAATTACACAAAAATATCTTGAAATACTAAAGAGTAAATTTATTCCATAAAATTACCATTGGCTTTAACCACGGCCTCCAGAGGACTTTGGAATCTCCTACAACTTGATCTAAGTCTCTGTGTTGAATCTGAGGCCCTGTGAGAAGATGAATGGTGCCATAATATCGTCATCACTAGTGATCACTCTAAACACCTTCATAATCACCATTAGATTCATCCAATTTTTTCCAAATCCTCTGCACTGTCCTCAGATTGACACCCAAACACTCTGAAATGTTCATATCAGATCTTGTGCTGTGAATGCCAAGAATAACCTTTACAAATTTATGGCAGAATGAATTGTGTCATGGAGCTCAATTTTCTCATAGATGGTGCCCAACTCACCCTGTGCAAAATAAAAAACATAAAATGGCGACAATTTATATATCGCATCCTGTAATTGGTAGGGGAGGGTTAATCTTACAAAGTTATTTGCTGTTATTTTTTCTTTTCTTTATAGTTACAAGTGTTTAATAATTTAGAATGAAATATTTCTTTACTGTAGTAAGTTTCTATAGCATCTCCGATTGAACATCCCATAATTTCTTTCTTTTATGTGCCATGCCTCTTCAGGATGTTGGCAATCATGTCTCTCCACAATTTCCTGTCCTTTGTAGCTCTTAATAAATTTTGTCTTTTTGTTATCTATCCTAAGCCTTCTTCTGCCAACCTTTACACAAGCTTATTCTTCTTGTATGTGAGATGTCCCTTCAGGACATTAACAGTCATGGCTCTCCACAATTTCCTGTCCTTTGTAGCTCTTAATAAATTTTGTCTTTTATTAACTCTCCTAAACTTTATTCAACCAGCCATTTACACAAGCTCATAAGGTAGGTTATGCACTGTTTTTCTCTGTCCCTCTTGCCTTCAATATGCCCTGTTAGTGTCAATTTCCCAAGACATCTTTTCTCAATACATATTGTTGTAATGTTGTTCAAAAGAGCCGAATAAGTCCATAGTTAGAAAGCATATCGAAGGAACAGGAGACTAGATTTATAAAATAATCATACATAGAACAAAAAACTTGAGTAAATCAAATCCTATTTAAAGTACTCAAATCCTACTCTAATGTAGCTACTTCTAATATTTATAGTAGGGAGAGGCAAGAAGTTATACTCTGCAATACATGCCTAAGAAATTTCAACTAGCTCTTTCTGAAGTTAAGTTTGAGTGTCTTTTTTGTTTCCATTTTCTCTAAAACTTTGTCGTTGCTCACACATTCAGTCCATGATATTCTCAGCATCCTTCTGTAGAACCAGAATTTTGTTGCCTTTTCTTTATCTGTGAGGAGATTGTCCAGCATTCACTGCCATTAGGTAGGTTATTTGGTGCTTTCTTTTGGACTGTCGAATTCTCCAAGCCCTCTTTCCTTGTGTGTCTGAGAAATTTCAACTGTCTCTTTCTGATTTGAAGTGTATGTTTACTTTTGATTCTCTAAGAACCTATTATTTCTAACAAGAAAAGTTAATTAAAATATTAAAAAAAAAAACACTCTTGTCTACACTGTTTTTTCTATGGGCTGTGTCCATTAGGGATATGTACAATTATGGGTGTCCACATCTTCCTATCCTTCATAGCACTTAGCAGTATTTGTCTTTTTACTATGCTTCCTCTTCCCTCTTCTGTCATCCATTTTCACACGCTTGTTAGAATTAGCATATTGGAAAATATCTTTTTGGAAGTCTGAATGGGAAGCGCCTCCTACACCCCTGTCAGTAATCTCCATGAAAATACTGCTTTGTTACTTTTAAATTCTTTTGAGAACAGTCAACTGTCAAATTGTTTTCCTGGCTTCCAGATCTGTAGGAACTTGGACCTCTTCTGCAAAAAGAATCATTGGAAAATCCTTCATCCAGTTCCAAAACTAAACTATGATTCCCATGATTCTCTTCCTCCCCAGAACTAAAACCATTTGTTTTCCTTTCTTTGCTGGCTGGCAGTCCAAGAATTGCTGAGAGCTGATTTCAGACTCAAGGAGATTCCTTATCATTTCTGTTACGACCTGCATCGACACTAACCATTCCTGCTTTTGACATGTGTATCAATGTCTTCATCAGTGGAATAAAATGAAATGTGTCAGACCAAATTGTGTCCCTAGGCATATGGCTGTTTGTGTGCATGTGTGTATCTACGTCTCTTTTATAACTGCTCAAAGCTCCAAGAAGCTAACCCCCCTCTTACTTCCTCTTGAATTGCACCTAGCCTCAAACTACCACTCCAGAATTCATTAATTCTTTCCCTTTCTACTCTCCCCACTACTTTTCTTTCTCTCTTGCCACTACTTTACTTAATCAATGGCACTTAAGTCCTCTGCCTGCTGTTGGCCATGTTGGACATGAGACGTCCTGCTGGTGAGTCACAAGAAGGTACCGATTAGTTGACCATGTTAACCTGTCAGTTTTGCATCTGTAATTTTCTCTGTAAAATCCCGTGGTGTCAGTTTCATTGGTTATGCCTGTAAATATGGGCGATGCGAGAGAACATGGTCTAAAATTCCTTCATAGATAAACTGTACAAGCAAACAAATAAAGGAAGCAAATTTGGGGTTTCACAAATCAAATCTGTTTGGAATGGGACAAAGAAGACTTAGGAACCAGAAGAATCAAATAATGAAATTGGGTTTGATAAGTAATTTGAAAAATCAAAAAAATGGTTTTCATTTCTTCGGCTGAAGTGAATGTATAAAAATCAATGTCCAAGAATGTTGAAAAGTTATCAGCTTGGCTCACTTCTTAAAATTTAACCCAAGGACATAAGGATATTTTTTTTTATAGTGTTTTCTTCAGATCATTTATGGCCACATCACACTGGCACACCGGTTCTCATACGGCCACAAAAGTTAAGCAATGTTGAGCCTGGTCAGTACCTAGATGGGTGACTGTTTGGGAATACTAGCTTGGATGTGTGGCTGGTGTAATAGATAATGACGTGGAATTGTTAAACGGAGAGCCAAGTTCCAATTCACACTGGTTTCATTATATTCAATTTTTCACAAATACTCTTGGGAAAGGCATGAATCCACATCTCTCACAGCTATGTAGTAATTAATAAAATTTAAATGACTAAGCCATTATTATATCAAGGATATAATAATGGCTTACAATCTAAAAATATTTCATGGCTTTAAATAACCTGTAAATTGTTGATAAGGCATAGAAAATGAATGAATCACTCAATACTTCAGATCAAGAATTTTTCATATACAATGAACCCAACTGGAATTGAAACTCTGCTGCCTGATATCCAATTCTGAGCTGCTATCTAATACATCCGCTGCACATCCAAAGCTTACAACACCGTATATTCCCATGTAGTAACCCAACTAGGTACTAACCAGGCTTGGCATTGCTTAACTAGTAACTGTGTTAGGCTACTAAATTATTGATCTACACACATATATGAGAGAAATGAAACAAAATTAAGTCAGATAATGTTAACATGAATTTTAATTGGCTGTCTTCTGTGCATCTTTCAATCGACTCTCTTATTGACTTTCCCTATTTCCATCAAGGAAACACATTGTGTGCATGCAAGTCAAGGATTCCATGATTTCTTAACAAAGAAATACTCATTTGTTTTGTTACAAAACAAGAAGAAATATCCACAAATGTTTGTTGTTTAATTATTAACATCCTTGTCATTTCCTGCCTTAGTCTTGAAATCAAGATGACATTTCTTGAATCGTAACTAAGAACTCAATTACATTGCAGAGTAATCAGCATGAAAATTCACTGCATGCCAGTGGAATATAAAACAATAGATCCAAAAGGATAGATAGATAGATAGATAGATAGATAGACAGATAGATAGATAGATAGATAGATAAATAGATTGATAGATAGATAAATAGATAGATAGATAAATAGATAGATAAATAGATAGATAGATAAATAGATAGATAGATAGATTTGAAGAGAATGAACTAGATATGTATGAATTAACATAGATAATAAAGGGAATGAGATAGATAAACAGATAGGAATTGCGATAACATAGATAGATAATGCAAGGAATGGGATAGTTAAATAGATATGAAGAGAAGGAGCTAGATAGATATGAATTTAGATAGATCTGAACAGACTGAGATAGTTAGATAAATAGATAGTGGAAAAAATAGGAAAACCTTTTAATGACAACACGCTTAGCTGTCATGTGGTTAGGTTGGCATCTTCAGGTAATTTCTCCACTTTTGTTTGCATTCTATATCCTACTAACATGCATAGATAGATAGATAATAAAGAGAATGAGATAGATGGAGAGAAACCAGACTAAGATATATATATATATATATATATATATATATAGTGACCAGACTAAGATGGATAGATAGATAGATATTTTAATCTTCAAAAATTTAAATGTAATTTCAGTCGCTTCCTACTGTCCTCCTGATTACTCTTTTCTCTTCCTGCTCATTATTAATGTTTCCATTTCTAATTCTTCACACCCTTTTGTAACCCCTTGTATCTTAGTGGCTTTACTGCCTTGCATGGGGTAATAAAAGAAAAAAATTGAATGTTTCAGACTTTGTTTAGCCTGAAACAAAAAATTGTAAAGAAAAAGTGTCAAGAGTTATCTTCTCTTTTTTTTTATACATAATGCTCTTTCAAAATTGATGTTCCTGAATACATAAAGAAAGCAAAGAATTATTGCAGAATTTCAGCTGTAAACATTCACATGAATTTAGTGAGTGTTTATAGTAGTGGATATCAGATGAAATTCTCAAACTAAGGAAAAAGAAACAAAAAACAAAATTTAATAATAGCTACAAAGGACAAGAAATTGTGAAGAGCCATGGTTGCCAATGTCCTGAAGGGACACAGCACATTGAAGAAGAATGAAAAAGCGAAAGAAGGCAGACAAAGCCAAGGAATAGATGCAAACAAGCAAAAGATGAATGGCGCAATAAAAACTGTGCAGTGATAGAAACTCAATGGAATATAAACATATCAGGCATACATAGAAAGATAGAAATAGTGTTACATATATGAATAACTGTTTCCACTAATGTCCTGTCTTCAAAATTCATCCTACTTGTTTTGATCTATGGATCGCTTCCTGTACACAAGCCAAGTTAATAAAGATATGTTTCTGTTCAGAATAAAATCTTTTCTAGTCATTTATTTTGACAGGATGCAAAAAATCTAAAAGGCAAATGCTCATAACAGATAAAGAAAAGATACTTCTTAGATGGAAAAACACTTAAAGTTCTTCCATGACAGCAGAAAGGTGATGCTTACAGTATATAAAAAAACAAGAAGAGATCTATAGTATTATGATCAACATTGGCCAAAATGAACAGACAAAGCTGCAGGTTAAAATCAGATTGTAATAGAGATAATATCTACCTTATGTGCCTTCTGGATAAATAACCTTACTGAAATAATAAATGATATATAAGACAGTGGTGAAATACTGGAAGACGTCAGTAGATCTCTCTTCATAGTGAGGCTGAAGAAGTAAGGTGTAGAATGTCTTCAATCAGAAAGTGTTTAAATCTCAATATAAGTTATATATATATATATATATATATATATATATAATGAAATCGACAATGATTTTAATATATTTTCCATTTATACGTTGTTTTTATAGATACAATTATTTAATTAGATGCTTAAGTTTATAATAAACAGTATTAACTACATTTACTGGCCTGAAGGTCCTAGAAATTTCATAGAAAGTATGTGTCCTCCGACAGAAATCTGAATCCTACATGGAACTGTCATATAGCCTGATGGGCTATGGCATTTAGCTAGTGGGATCATCTGGTTAGCAAAATCAAATTACTGTTTTTAAACAATAAAATTCTCATGATTTTTTCTTGAATGCTCATATCTGTTCAAAGTGTGTCTTAATGTAAACAAATGACTTAATATATTATGACATGGACTAAGTCCGACAATTATTTTAATATACCTTCTGTTATATATTATTTTTGTAGATATATATATTTAAGTAAATGCTCTGTTTATAATAAACAGTATTAACTAATTT
Organism: Acanthosepion lycidas; assembly: GCA_963932145.1. Lineage (NCBI taxonomy): Eukaryota > Metazoa > Mollusca > Cephalopoda > Sepiida > Sepiidae > Acanthosepion > Acanthosepion lycidas. Next base: position 25,618,086 of record OZ010591.1, read on the forward strand.
ATCAGCCTGAATGTCTGAGAAATTTCATACAAAATATGTCCTCTGAACCTGTATCCTACACAGAACCGTCATATGACGTGCTATACCATTTAGCATCAGAAGAGCACATATTTTCTATGAAATTTCTCAGACATTCAAGCCAGTAGATCTAGTTAATACTGTTTATTATAAACAGAGCATATATACATACATACATACATACATACATACATACATACATATATATATATATATATATATATATATATATATATATATATATGTATATATATATATATATATATATATAAATATATATATATGTATATATATATATATATATATATATATATATATATATATATATATATATATATATATATATAGATAGATAGATAGATAGATAGATAGATAGATAGTTTCTGTGCTTAAAATTAAATTTATATCTGGGCTGGAGCTGCCCAATCCTCACTTCCCAGCTTTGACGATGACAGAGTTCAAAATAGTTTACATGGCTTTGTTGATAATGGTTTATTTCCTAACCTGCAGCCACTTCCCCACAAACACATCATCACAAGCCTTACTTCTATCCTTAATGTTCTAACTCGCTTCATTCATTTGTACCACCCACTCAGACATTTACAGCCAAATCCTGCCTTGCTACATCCACACAATCAAATCATCCCCATTCTCTATATATTCTTTCGGTAAGAAGGAAGTTCCACTCTTAAAGCTTCTTCCCAAGAACCATGTGGATGCTTCCCCAAATAATACAATCTTAACCCATTCAATTCTAGGGTTAATTATTATCTATCCACCATATTCTGATAGTTTTCATATCCTGTTTCTAATTCTTGCATTCACATCACACTCCTTATTCAGTAATTCTTTATCTTGATTGACTCTGAGACCTTGTACTGGACAAACTATAATATATCTCTATCTATAAAAGGCAGAATGTGTGTGTGTGTGTAACAAATGCACGGCCACAATTTTTGATCGGTTTGCACCAAAATTTACATGCACATGCTCCAAGTTAGTGGAAAGGCCAAAACTGACTTTGCATTTTCCAACTCCCATCGATAGTGGAAATAATCAATTTTTTCATGCTTCTATGGCAGTTTTCATGTAGTTTGCGGCCATTTTGTACTGGCCAGAGTGAGAGCCTATAGCTGGCTGCCTCGAATAAACAGGAAGATTCTATTGGCCAGCATGAGAGCCAACAGCTGACTGACTCGAATGTTAACTAGCATGCTAGCATGCAAAAATTGATAGCTGCATTCGTCACAATTGGGTCATTCACTTGCTTAAAATCAACGTTGATTCTGATTCCGCAGAACTGGGTTGGGTGTGAAAAAGCATTTGTTGTTAACATTCTTTTTTCATTTGGTTTTTCCAGTTATGAGTCCTTTTTTAAAGCTGATCATTTTGTGTTCATTTTCTTTAGTTCTTTTTTCGTAACAGATTTAATGTTTAGTATAGAGCTTAGAAAAATTCGCAGTGTGAGATAGGCAAGAAGTAAGGCATGTAGCAACATCAGCACGGCAAAGAGCACTCCTTTAAAGGCAAGGAAGAGCAAAAATATTTTAAGTCTAGTGATAGCGATTGCTGTATGAGTCGTATGATTTTTGAATCAAGCACGGGCAACGCCGGGCCATGCTGCTAGTATATATATATATATATATATATATATATATATATATATATATATATATATATATATATATATGAGAGAGAGAGAGAGATTTATAAACAGCAGAATGAGCAGTAAAGTGAAAAACTTATCTTTTATCTTAACCAAAGAAATCACTGTTTGACATAAGTATCTTTCCTTTCTTCATTTTATTTTTTACTCCTTAGAAAATTCTGTAAAATAACAAATAGCCAATGTATTTATTAGCAGTGCTAGCCACATTACACCCTTTAAAACGAATTCTCCAGTCTATTGGACCATATTAATTCCATTGCATGATGGGAGCCTGGAACCATTTTTTAGGTTTTCATCTCTCTCTTTTTTTTTTTTCTTTCAAGGAAATAATATCCACAAATTCATCAGGGAAAAAGAAGACAGAAGAGAGCTTGGATAAAAATACGTAAATTAAAAAAAACAAAACAAAAAGAAAAAGATGAAGAAATTGATTGTGAATATATTCAGGATTTATTCATCAACCTTAGAGAATTCCAAAGTTGATAACACTGCTATTCAGAAACATTTAAATCCCAATTGCCTACAATTTTGATGGAGTGAGGAATTTATTGGTCATTCCAGATATCTCAGTGGTTGATGTTTTTATTTAATGACAGAAACATAAAGAAGGATATAAATGTTGCTACAATAAAAATGAAACCCACAAAAAATAACATGAAATGCTAAGGCAATGTAAGCCATCCACATGACAATGTTTTTGAAGTTGTATTGTTCTCATGACCCACAGCAATCTTTATATATCTGAAAATATTAAATAAACATCAGTAACAATACTATTATATTTATCTGCAATCGAATGAACAACTCTTGCATGATAAGGTTTCACATCCCCAAATAACTTAATATAAATGTCATTACCATCAAATAATATTCATGATATCATACACTGTTGACCAAGCAACTAGATAAGAATTTTTCAATGTGAAAACCAATGTAATAAATAAACCCTTAGATATTTTTTACTAATATTCACCCAATACAAATCTCGATTGTCACTCAAGGAAAAGGCTTAACGTTAAAATGGTAATGATGAATGAGGTGTGTGATACGAATGAAAGAAGTGGTTAGCAAGATTATGAAGATAAGAATGATAAATAATAATTAACCCTTGATAACACCTTGTCTCCTCAATTCAGGTAGAAAAAGTCAACCGGGATAAATACTGTTGCTATGCAAGAACTTAACGCCAGTCAGAAAATCAGCCTAGTGTATTAAAGCATTGGTTTGTAAATTTGATTATATAGTATTTGTGAGTTCAATCCCTGGGCTGGGCAGTGTGTACCTGGACTCAGTGGAAACAGGTGAGCAATAACTGAGCAGTACTAATAAGAACTACATGATATCCTGAAGGCACAATGGCCAAAACATTATAACAACAACAACAATGATGAGGACAATAGTTTGATGTAAAAAAGTATAAATAATGATAACTACTCATCCCAGAAATTCAGACAAAATTAATTTATTGAGCTTAGTTTCGGTTCCTATAAGGCCATATAAAATGTCCAGTGAGAACCAAACTCACTACTTAGTAGTAAGGGTTAACCAAACTCGCCTCATTAACCATTACTCCACATTGATGTTTCTAATTCAGTTTATTGAGATTAGTTTTGTACATAGCATTAAAAGAAGGAATGAGTGTGTCTATAGTAGAAGCAATGTCAAAAGACAATTTAAATGGATCTAATTCTTGGTTGAAATTCAGGCATGAACATGCATTTTAATCTCTTAGAATATTGGTTAGCTTGCCAGTGGTCTGAGACCCAAGTAGACTTGAGTCATTTCATGGAGAAATATATGGGTGAATACAGACCACTCGTGCAAATGTATTGGGCAGGTCCATTCTAGCAAAATGGACCAATCTAACTGGTGTATTAGGCACTTTCCTATAAAATGAGGTAAAATCAGCTGGCTTGCTTTACAAGGAAACACAAGAAGGTAGCCATGTTGGCAGGTAAGTCACTTGACTTCTACAGGAATTAAGGCAGAACTACACTGTACTAAAAAAACTCTTTTACAAAGATAATTCTTCTCAGTAGAGATGAAAATAAAAGAATGTACACATGTTAATACTGATGAATGATCAGATTTGCAGCTTGATGTGCTTGTATTATGTCAGTCTGTCATCCAAACACTAAAGCTACTTTTATAAAATGATTGGATCAAAAAGATGTCTGACTCAGCTCTTTCCTGATTGGCTAGTGATGTTCAATTTTTACTATTGGTCAGAAAAGAGGAATGTTGGAATTTAAATTTTCTTGTCTTTTTAAACATTTTTTTTTTTTTTGCAAAGATTCTTGTATCAATTGTAAGATGATAGAATTTATGGTTGTTAGCACAAGGGACAATCCAAGATGCAAGCTACGATGTCAAATATAAGCAAGTATAGAAAATTAACTATCTTGAAAGTGTTTTAACAGAGGATGGAAAATGTGACACAGAAATCTGAAGGAATAATGAAATAACAAAAGATGTCTTCCAAAAGCAAAGTATTAAGAAACAGAAAAATTTCAGTTGAAACAAAAAAAAAAAAAGTGCTAAACTGCTATCTAATATCAATTAGTGACTATTTGGACAATTTCCCTACAGATGAAGAGGATAATTCAGGCATCTGAGTGTAACATGAATGGAAAAATTTTAAAGAAATGGAAACCAAAAAGACTCACAAGGATTCAGTTAAAATTTCATTTTGATATTTTTTATTTTAACATAATGTTCACCCTGTACAAGGCCCAATTATCACTCAAGATAGATGGTTACAGAGTAAGAGGTACTGTTTATGTAAGGAAGATAATGGTTAGCCCAAGACTTGAACAGATTAAGATTGTAGTGATTGGGGAGGCATCCTCTTGGGTGTTGGTTACACAAAGCAGCAGTTCCCAGGAAGAAGTTGCCCTCATAGGACTTAAAAATCACCAATGCAAATTAGAATGTGAATGTGGCTGGTTTGCTACAATGTACATAGTATAGCAGGTCTTAGCCATAAAGCTTAGAACTGGTGGAGCTATGGAATGTAGTTCATCTGAGCACTTCATATGGGATAAGCAATAGAGCAGCAAGAGGCTTGCAATGTTTGTGGCTTCTGACTGAATTTCTGGAACAAAGAGTTATCATTATTTACACTATTTACATTCAGACTGTTGTCCTCATCTTTGTTGTTGTTATCATAATATTTTGGCTGTTGTGCCCTCCAGCCTTTATCTGATGTATACCATTCCAGGTAATATACAAAAAATTCCAGACTGAACACTTTATTTAATCTACAGGAGTAGACTGTTCTCATTACATTGGCCATGTCTATTATGGCTCAGTTATTACACACTCTTTCTTCCACTAAGTCCAAGTATATACTGTTCAACCCAGGGTATGTTGCCAAATTCTGAAACCAATGCTTTTATCCACTGGACCATTGACTTGTAGGTGACGATAATAGTCTGAATATAAATAGTGTAAATAATGTTTGTGGTTGTTACAAAAAATGTAAAGAAAATCATATCAACTTTGAAATGAGGAAAAATAAATAAAAAGATTTCTTATTTCTGCATAAAATATATGCATAAAATAATGGATATTTTTGTTTTGTAAAAAGATAATATTTTTATAACATTTTTATATTGTTACAAAATAAACACATTTTCATGCTTCTCATTTTTTTTTCTTTAATCTTTTGTCATAAACACTTCTACACATTATTAAAAAGTTTTCAGATAAAAATTCAACATTAATTACAGTTTCCTAAAAAACATAAAATTCTAAATCATTTTATGTTTTAGAATTTTAAGAAGTAAAAAATTAGTTGATCAAATAAGTTAAAAAAAGTGAATGTCAATTTAAATTCGCCTTTTTTTCTTCTTCTTTAAGAAGTAATGTGGCATGAAGACCTTTGTTTCTTTCAGATGTCACTTAAAGAAGTTGGGGTTTGTCTAATTACAGAGTAGTCTCCCCTTATTTACAAATAATTCTATTATAATTGTGCTTGTCTCTCCTTTTGTAAGTTTGCACGAATGTTACAAGCTGCCAATATGTCATGAATTATAGATCATTCCATTTTGATCAGTGGACAGAGGGGAAAAGACACTACTTGGTTTCAGTGAGAAAATGAATGAAAAAAGGGAAGATAGAAGTGTTTTAGGTCTGTTTCAGTGAAATAAAAAAGTTGTCAACTTAAAATATTTTCATTTGTACCTCGTTATTTCTTAAAATAATGACCAGCATTCTTATTTATGATTCTCATTGCAATATTTTATTAAAGTTGTTAAGCTCAAATATTTAATGATGTGATAGGGGAATTTCTACAGATATTCTATTGGTGTAGAATTTGCCATGAGCTTTCACACTCATTAATATGAGAATTAAGATTCATCTAAATATTAAAGGAAAACTAGGTTAAAACTAGTTACAATATAAATTTTCTTAGTAGGAAGTGACTTAAAACTTTAAGTATTCATTATATCAAACGGCAGATATGCTATTTTACTAAAATGGAGACCCTTGTTATTTGTCAGTGAAGGCAAATGCTGGAAAATTTATTTGACAAAATACATGGCATTCGATAATCTATGTGAGTCATTCTGGGAGTAGTAAAGTGTGTTGCTAAAGAAAAAATAAGACTTATGGAGACTGGCAAGAATAGGTTCCTCTTTGGGGATCTGCAAATTATTTTTGTTGCTTTCTGGCTTGCAGTATTACTT
>OZ010591.1:25629463-25644463 GCA_963932145.1 Acanthosepion lycidas
TTTGCTAGAAAGTTCCAGATAACATATATCTTCTTTTTTTTTATCTCAGTCTTGGGTAGATTTTAATCAGAATTTTTTTTTTTTTTTAACAAAGAATGCCAAATGAGGTTGGAGGTGGTGTGTCTGCTGCAATAATAAAGATTGGTATCATGTGTCAGCTGTCAACACTTCATTCTTATAAACACAATTATTTTTCATTCATGTATTAATTTATTTAAACCTTACTGATATTTTCACATTGAAACACACAAATGAATACAAACACATATTGATTTCCACAACCTCTTCATCTTCTGTGAATAATAATAATAATTGTTAAGTAAGCTGACTCTAGGATTGAACTCACTTTCCTTGGCTAACAAATTTATGAATGTATTAAACTTGTACTCTGTTTCTGTAGATATTAGATTCTCATTTAATGGATGTGTTCGAAGTAGTGGCAGTAGCAGTAGCAGGCTTGTCTCCCTTCCTGCCAAAGTAAATTTAATCTTTAGGCATTATTTAAGTTTACCAAAATTTCTCTTCAGGGAATATTTTTCTAGTTTTGATGCTGGTTATGTATTAAGAATTTGGGGATTGCTGGATTGAACATTGGCAACCCTGTCCGAAATAGGTTAGTTTAGGTTTGTGTTTTCTTTAGTTTTGTCTTCATCCAAGTTAACTTAGCTAGATTATGTACGCTCATTGTCCTCTTTTATCTCCCCACCCACAACTTTCTGTGTTTAATTCCACATCCCCTCCCCCATTAGGTGACCAGAGATGTCAGTTATCTGGTAGATGCTGGATGCCTTTCACTTTTCAGGTGTGATTTTTCATATTTACTGTTGTGTCTGGGTGAGGGTATGTTACTGTGAATGTAGGTTGTCGGAGTGTTTTTTTCATGATTTAAATTCTGCATTAATTTTTTTCCAGATTAGCTGATGTCTCTGTCACAATTAGTGAGTGTGTGAGTGTGTGTGGGGTTATTACTAATACTGTTTTTGTTTCGTTTCTTGTAAATAAATTTTGTTTACCATTGTAAATATTCATTGAGGTTTGTAAATTTTTAAAAGTTTTTTTTGTATCCACCACCCCACAGACAAAATTGTACATATCAGGACTAGTTACGACTTCATAAAGTCTCTGAGATATTATGGTAAGAATGTGGTGTTTTGGTGCAAGAGTTATTGTAGCATGTCTGGGTCAGTGGTTGTGGCTATCTAAGTTTTAGTATAAGACAGATGAAGACCAGCCTTCCCCTTTCTCCATTACTGTCCTTGTGCCCTATTTGTACTCATGTGAAATAAATATTAACATTTTTCTATTTATCTGGTAAAGTGCTGTCACTCAGTTTATTGAGCAAGATCCTATTTTAAAAATAATAACACCTCCAAAACAAAACTGCTCTCTATTAATCATCTAAGAGAACCTTTTCTGTATTCCATCAGTATGGCAGATGCTAACCTCCAATATAGTGACTCATTGTGCCTTTTTGGACTAATGTTCCCCACTGACATTAAGTGGAAAGGTTATATTGAGTCCACTGCTATGTCTGCTGCTAAGTGGTAGACAATTATTCTTGCCCAAATTTATCTTAGATATTTATTATTCTTGATAAAATCCAAAAAGAATCTGCAATGTTATTGGTCCTGACTTGGCATCTAGGTTTCAGTCATTTTCCCACCATTTTAATGTGGTTTCCTTGTGGCTTTCTCTATAAATACTTTCATGGTAATAATTAATGCAGTTAGTTAAAATAAGTGCTGTGTAATTTGTTGCATATCAAGCAAGGCAATAAAGCCACTAAGATGCAAGGGGTTACTGAGTGTTAGAGAATATCAGAAAAAAAAAACCCACTATTAATGAGAGAGAACAATAAAAGAACAGAATTTATTAGGTTGGTGCAAAAATAATGTCGTTTTCTCGCATATGTTACTATGTGAGAAAACGACATTATTTTTGCACCAACCTAATAGTAAGACTAAAGATAACAATTGATATTGCTTTTACATTTTTGAAGATCGAAGTTGACAGGGAAACAAGAAGCTGTAAGAAAGTTCTACAAGTGAGAAGTGTGAGAGAAGAAAATGTTAGAACTTATGGTTTCACCTAGCAATTTAAGCTATAAAATGATGAGACTCTGCTGCCAGTCTAGTACTGCATTTAAATTCATAAAGTCAAGGTATCATACAGGAAAGTCCATCAAAACAATTACTGTGGAAGTATTTAAAGCAAAGGCACAGGTAAGCTACATTACGCTGATGGGGAAGTGATTGAAGCCAACATTGCAGATTCTTTTTAATCAAGGATCTCAATATATATATAAGAGGTATATAAATTTTGATTTAGGATAAATTTAAATAATGGATCTGAAATGTGAATGAAGCGTGAGTCTGGTAAAATCCTTTATCCAACATTGCTGCTGAAAAATGACAGGAATCCCGTATTGTCAATTGAAGATACTTATTGAAGCTATGGATATTAACATATTGTCAAAAGAGAAATTCATTAACTATATTCTCAATATAATTCTGCTGCTGTAATCAAATCTTCTGCCGAAGATTCTTGGAATTAATCTTACTTGTTTTGTTCTTGAAGAGAAACAAGAAAGAAAACCATTTATTTGTTTAACTGACTGATCAATATTCTCCCAGTCTCAAATACAGGAGAATTACAAGCGCAAAATAAATTTTTGTTCACATGCTATTGATTTTTGGTCTTTTATTTTTTGGCAATGCATGTTAACACATTCATGATTGATTTCTTCCCACTAACCTTGAAAAGCAAGTTAAACAATTCACACAGGTTTTAAAAAAAAGGTTATAATGACATTATTTTTTTATTTACGTTTTTGTCAAGACTTTCATCCTTTTCTTTCAAAGCTTTGTACTCAAATTTGTTATCGACTTTCATTTCATTTGGTGCGGTTATTTTATGTCGGAGAAGCATTTTTTCTACATTGTCTGACATGAAGAAAAGCTAAAAGAACCTGATTTTAGAGAAAAACTTTCAAGCATTCTCTGACTTTGCAACTCCAAAGAAATGGTAAGCATGGTATATCATCACCAGTGTTGACAAAAAAAATAATATCATAGGTTGTTTCAGACAGCTTTTATTTCATCCATTATTGGAGAAAAATGCTGGAGCATGTAGACAATGAAGAAGATATTTACACTATTTACATTGATTGAACTGTTATCCTCATCTTTATTGCCATATTGACAATGTTTTGGCCGTATGATCCGGCCTTCTTCAGGTGACTGGAATTTCAAAATGAAACCTTTATTTCATCCACAACATAAATAGTGTAAATAATTCCAATCTCATCTCATAAATATAGACAGATAATGAAGAAATCTTAAGGAAATTTGTATATTCACAGGGAAAGTTTGTGACGAACAGAAAATCAGCTCTATTTTATAGTATAGATTTCCATAATTTCAAGTGATATCAGCTTCGATTCACTTTTCAGTTTTATTAATATATTTCTTCAAAATCTATTTCTTTAAGGCTATTGAATATTGGTTTATATAGCTTCCTCTCTTTTTGTTGCTTTCAGGCAATACAAGAACTTTTACAACTGCTCTTCATCTCTGTCGTATTTGTTCCTATTTCCATTTTATCAACTAGGTTTCCTGCTGCTTTTCTGTGTTTCACTTCTGTTCAGTGCAACATGTCAATGCTAAATTTGGCAAAACTTTCTTTGTCATTACAAGGGTAAAATTGCAACTGTCTTTTACTGATTGTCACCAACACACATGCAAAGCCATTTACAGACACTGTTCAATGGATGTAGCATCACCTCCTCTTCTACAATACTGATTTCATTTCTGAGAGAGAATGATAATTTTAGGGTGAACAAGACTATCTTTTTTCCTCCCAAACTTCTCAATAAAATAAAAAGATAAAATTTCTCAAGCATTTCGCATTCTTCTATATTTTTTTTTAATCAATTCACCCCAAGCAAGGTGATATTGAAAATAAGATGCAGGGGCTATTGGGTGCAAAAGAGAATGAAAAGACTTTAGAAGGAACCAGAAAACCAATCCTAAACAGGAAACAAGAGATAAACCTCTGCTCCTGTTTAAAAGACTGAGGAGGTGTGTGAACTGAATGATAGGCAAACCTATCTACTCCTATTATATTATTAGAAAGAATGATATTCAGATGAAAGTTATGCAAATTGGATTAAGCTTCATCCATAAACTAGTGTCCAAGTTTATGCATTCAAAGAAGGCTGTAGAATGTATCAGCCAAAACATGAAGTGTCACAAGAAAATTCAACAAAAAAAATGAGAGATCATTATTCCAAATCATTTTTGGAAAGATAATGACTCATCACAAAATTATAAAATTTGTGAGATTAACTCACCATATTGCCAGGAGGACTTCTTTTAATGTCTGTTAGGCAGCATTGTATAAAGCTGTATAAAAGGAGATGATATAAATGCTCTTCTCTTTTTTTTTTTTTTTTTTTTTTTTTTGCTTTCTTTACCCATAGAATGCTATAGACTTGTTTCCTCTCCAGTCAATGGTGAGCCAACTTTTTTTAATTTCTACCAATCCACATGCACAAACACTGCAGCTAATCATATAAGTATGTTGTTCTCTCCCTTTCCCTCCCTCCCTCCCTCTCTCTCTCTCTCTCTCTGTGTATATATATATTTATATATAAAATTTTCATTAAAGATGACTGACAAGTTATTGTGATTAAGGTTTAAATTCAATTTGCATTTATACAAGTATTTTCTTTTCTTGACATTAAACGTGTAAAAACTGTTCAAGTGTTCTGTATATCTGAATATTTTTAGCTATTCTATTAGGTGTTATCAAGGATGACTTTTTTATTTTATTTTTAACTGAATATCTAAATTTATATATATATATATATATATATATATATATATTCAGTGGTGCGAATGTTTTTTTTATATTCCAAACACAGTCAGCACATTGTGGCCATATTCATAGTTGATATTATTGAGTTTTGGCTTTTTTCTTTTTTTATTATTAATACTAATATGTTTAACTATTTTTACATGTGGATGAAGCTGTTATGGTCATATTTTGTGCTAGTATGTTGCAGATGGAATTTGGTAGACATCCATGCGTTTAAAGGGGTCCTAATTGAACTATGGTCTAAGAGATGTAATGTGACTCTACTTGATAAGTCGGTAGTGGTATGTTTAATATAATTATTCATGAATTTGATTTGATTAGGAATGCAGTTCCTTAAGAGACATTTAAATTTATAAATAATATTGGTTCTCTGTAATTTGGATCTTAAAGGTGAGCTTTTGTTGTTAACAATGAATTTAGCTGCTTTAAATCTTTTATAATAGATAATTTAATTTTCTTGTTTTGGTTGACTGTTGTATATTTCTTTATAATGTTTCTGTTGTGATCTTGTGATCATGAGAAATAAAAAAAAAAACTAATTCCCATGATAGCCGAAAAAAACACAAAACTAACCTACTGGCGGGAAATTTAGAGTCATGCGCTTTTTCATTGAACTCTCACCAAGAGAGCACATGGATTTTAGCCACTCAAGGAATGAAGACCACAGATAAGTTTTACACAAATATTACATTCTCATCTGTGTGTATATATATATATATATATATATATATATATATATATATATATATATATATATATCCAAATGAGAGAAAAAACAGATGGAGGAAAATTCCACTGTTTGTCACATTTACTTTTAAAAAAAGTGCTCATTACAAACAAAAACAATATATTATTCATATTTTTATTATAAGAGATTAGAACAAAACATGTTGAAATTGCAACACAGTAGCTTTCATGTTTCGGCACTATGTTCTGCTTCTTATGATGGTATGTAACTGCTTACTTACCATTTCCTGAAGAGGCACAAAGTGCCAAAACATGAAAGCTATTGTGTAGTGATTTCAACATATTTTTGTTCTAATCTCTTATTATAAAAATAATATGTGTATATATATATATATATATATATATATATATATATATATATATATATATATTATAAAATAGATTTTAAATCTGACATATTAAATCCATATAAAATAATGTTCAAGCAAACCAAATTAATATATATATATATATATATGTATATATATATATATATATATATATGTATATATATATATATATGTATTGTGTATTTAGGCAGTAATCCCTCATGTTTCATTAAAGGCAACAGGCAAGGTACTGTGATTAAGGCTTTTATTTCATTTTTCTTGTGTCTGAAAAAGTGTTTTCTTTTCTGAACACAGAGTATGTACAGTTTCTATATACTCTGTCTCCAGTAAAGCAAACACTTGTTCAAACACAAGAAAAAATAAATAAAAAGCTATACCTTGTCTGTCGTCTTTAATGAAACATTTATATATATATATATATATATATATATATATATATATATGTATATATATATATATATATATATATATATATATATATATATATATATATATATACATATATATATAAGTGGTCATTGAAGTTAACACCCAGAGGCAACAGTCTGTTTTATGCTAAATGTAATCACCATCCACAAACATAACATTTGGAGTATAAGAAATATATATGTTCGTGTTATGTGTGTATCAGGTCTCTCTAGTCGATTACTATATATGAGGACCTAACATACGCTCTATTCCTGATATTGAGCACTTTAACCCATAAATATAGCATAACTTAAAACTGTATTTTATTATATATATATATATATATATATATATATATATATATATATATATATATAAACAACATTATATATTTAATTCATTTATTTTGAAAGCTTTTACAATTCATGGTCCATTACTGTCATAACTAGTACCTTCTGTCGGAAATAAATAGTAACCACTTTCACTATAATTTCTCTCTCATAAGTCCAAGGACACCAGTTCAGTTTCTAATAATTCTGACAATTAATTTACTTTCATCTTAATTTTTTAGTGGCTTTTTTTTTAGTTTTTTTCAGACCATATTCCTTTTCTTTCAAAAAAAGTTCATAAGCACCCTTTACTTTTAATCATTACGCTACAAGAACCTGTCAGATTTGTAAACCAAGTATTTTCTTTATACGCATCACGTTATTCCAGGACCTCTCTCAGTACCATATTCATTCTTGATTTCACAGTATTATATTTATCCTGTTTTTGTTCAAGGAAGATTTGTAAGCCATTATTATTATTATTATTCATTTTTGTTGAGTATTACTTTATTTGCTGTGATTTCAGCATTCATCATAAAGAATGGCTAGTACACACAAACTTAAGCTAAAACCCACCATGCCACACCCATTGTAGTGAGCCACCCTCATTCACTTCATATTCTACAAGTGAGATGTAAGTTCCACTTGAGCAGCTCCTTCCCATGAACTGCTGCTTTGTGGAACCAACTCTCAAGAGGATACTTTCCTAATCACTACAATCTTAGATTGGACTAATATTTGCTTATCAACCCAACCTATACTACCCTATGAGCTCAAGGATAAATTTGACAGATATTTTTCTATGAGCTCAAGCAATAATGTGAACAATATTTTAATAAGTTGAATTCTTTAACCGATGAAGATACAAAAAAATTTAAAAAAAAACAAATGCTAAATATAAAAAATAGAAACAAATATTTTTTTTATAACTAATTTTTTTATTTTATTTTGGTGTGTCACATATTTCATTATTAATAAACTATTTGGATTCGTTTGAATCAATTTTGATTTTGATTTTTAACTGTTTGAAGATTTTTGTTTTAAATTTTCATTCAAATTATTTAAACACGTTCCATTCCATTTTTTTTTTTTTTGTTAAACTCAAGCATTCCTTTCAAGAATCCATTCATCAAATGTGTCTAATTTCTGTATTGAATTATTGCAACGCTGTGAAAATTTCAGTTTATTTTGCTTAACCTTTCACTTTATCACGCTTTAAAAAAATTAAATTCTTCTTACTAAATTAATGTTTTATAACTGCTTTTCAATTCCCCAATTTGAGAGTCTGTTTATATGAAACCAAAATTGTGACAAAACTAAAATTAATCACGTACATAAACTATGAAATAAAGAAACAAAACATTAATATAAAGATTTTTTTTTTTAAATCTTAAGGTTGAATGATTAAAAGAAATGATAAAAATATATATTTTCTTTTTTTTTAATCAAAAACACTCCAAACAAGGGAGTAAATCCACTAAGACCCAAAGGGTTACTAGGTGTGGAAGAATTAGAAACAGAAACATTACTAAGGAGCAGGAACAAAAGAAGGCAGACAGTAGATAATGATTGACATTGTATTTTAATTCTTGCAGATTAAAGTTGGCTGGAAAACAGAAGCAAGAAGTGAGTTCTACAAGTGAGAAGTGTGAGAAAAGAAACCATTAACATAGAATTTATGACTATATCTAGCCAGCTAAACTGTAAATTGATCAGATCCTGATGCCAGTCTACTGCTGGGTTTACATTCAAAAAGTCTAAGTTACATAGCAAAGAGCTCCTCTAAACAATTTCCATGAAAGTATTTATAGAAAAAGATAAAGAGACACAACTTTATGAAGGTGGTAAAGTAACTTGAGCTGAGCTGTCAATAATATTGCAGATCTTCTTTGAATTTTATCAAGAAACTCAAGGTAAATAGCCTGGACCATATATATATATGGTAGCAATATTCTAAGCATGAATGAATGGTAGAATTATAGATATGTAAGATAGATTCTGGAGAGAAAAACTGTCTTGCATGACATAGTGAACACACTATATATATATATATATATATATATATATATATATATATATATATATATATATATGTGTGTTTGTGTGTGTGTGTGTATGCAAATATATAGAAAAATAGGAAAGATAAATAATTCGAAGTTCTTTAGTATTTTTGCTTTTATATTTACAAAAAACAGTGCTCAGTACAAAAGTAGAGCCTAAATTATAATTATTTCCAAAAACTTTCACTTGAGGATGAAACAGAGCTCTTGGCTCATGTTTATGAAACACGAGAACTCTTATGTAGTGAAGGAATCATATTTTTAAAAAAGTAATTATAATATATATATATATATATATATATATATATATATATATATATATATGTATATATATATATAAATAGTTTAACTGTGATGGCCACCAAAAAAATATCTAAAATAGATGATTTTTACCTTGACAAATTACTTTATACACTTTTGACTCCCTCAGCAATGTTTATTTTTTTTAAATTAATGATTAGAATTTTAATAAAACCCAAACATAAGAAGGTAAATTTATACATTTTCTTTGTTTTTCAGAATTTATAACAGAAATATTAAACATAATTTATTTATTTATAAGATTGTTTATTTACAAGAATAATTTTATATTTACAACATTCTAAAAGATATGAACTACAATGTCATGTTTATTATCTACCAATTTATAAAGACTTAATTATGGAAATATTTTTTATTCATAAATTTATAAAAAATTATCTATATAACTATTTAAACCACCTTCAATGAAATCTTTATTATTTACATTTTATAAAGTTTGAATTGATTGGCAATTACATCAGTTAGCACCTCAAGGTGGTGTAATGGTTAGCAAGCTTGGCTCGTTAGAACAATTACGACTGAGTAGTGAATTCGATCCTCACTGGGTACCCACTAATTTCGGCTTTGTGCCACATCTAAGCTACGCTTGGAAAATCACTTGTCAGTCGCTAAAGTCTTGATCGGTTGTTCGGTTGAACTCTCTGCCTTCACGCGGGGAGGAACCCAAACAAGGCTACGCAGCCCTGAACCCATTTATACGGGTTCAATGGGCATATTTTTGGGCCGAGCCCATGGGCTCATAGATCCCACATTAAATAACTGCCCATGATGCCCCAGTGTGTGTGTGTGTGGGGGGGGGTGACTGAATATCGTCAACACTTGACTGACAATAAATAATCTACCAACAGATTTTGTAGACATTTTAAGAAAAATTAACAATAATACAAAAAATTTTAAAATTACATTTTTCAGAAGAGAGTAGGAAGTGGGTAACTTGTAATTATTGGAGTATCAAAACCTGGATTTCTATTGATTAGGCATCCTTGATCACGATTATAAATATTGGAAAATGAATGCAAAAAGTAATCTGACATATAAAATAACTTGAAAAGAAAATGTATAACGTCCAGAAAAATCATACATTTATTCAAATTTTCTTCTTCCATAGTTCATAGATATTTTAGCAAAATTATGAATAAAAACACCTTTTTTGTTATTTATTTATAAAATGGTAAATAATAAATATTTCTTCATAGTCACTTCACATATTTTGATAATTTTGTAAATTTTTATAAATTTCTTTTCAAATTTATTTCTTTATAAAATGATAAATAATAAATCTTTATAAAATTGTAAATAATATTTACTTGGTTCACATATTTTATAATCTCATAAATTGTTGTAACCGAGGGAAGGTTATTGAATAGAATAATCACACGAAGGTTGTTAATAATGCTATAATACTTAAGACGAGAACAACACATATAAGATCTGCCAGCAGTGTGTAGAAGTAGTAGTCACCTGTTAGAAGTGAGTCAAGTGAATTTAACAATGAATCCCAACTGCAGACCAACATACAGTATTTACTACTGTATTTATGTGAATGGGGACATACCCATTATCGTCCGTAGGTATGCTACAACATAAATAAACATTGCTGAGATAGTATACAGTAATAGCAGTGTCAACAGAAAATAAACATCTTTTTAAAACACCATATTTTGGTGGCATGATGGTTAAACTTTGCCTTCAGAATAATCTAAAATGTCCCTCGTGATTTATGTGTCTACATCTATGAGTGGCAAAACCGTTCTCATGGTTTGCTTGAGAGCAGCAGCTTGCAAATATTCCCAACCAGTATCATTCACATTCTGACTTAGAACAGTGGTGTAGATGTGAAAGTCTATCAATTGGTTTCTACATTCCTTGCAAAGAGTGATATTACTTGCAATTGATGATGCATTTATAATATTAGGATGAAATTTAGAGGATGTAAAACGATTTCTCTGTAGAGATTATCCCACCTTGTCTGCCAATGGACTTAACTTAATGATGCTAAGTAGCATTGTATTCAAAACTATGTAAAGAAGAGACATCATCATCATCATCCTTCGACCTCCCTTTGGTCCTGTTTGGTCCTGTATTCCTGTCCCTAAATCCCCAATGTTCAAGCTGAGTCTCAAGCTATGGTGTCTGGGAAAGTCAGTTTTTGTGAGAAGACACTTCCAGAAGGATACCATAGGAGTAAGGATGAGATGATTTCCCTGTCTGCTTGGTGGTAGTGGCCAGAAAACTCTAATCGTTTTTGTTTGAGTTTAAGAGAGATTGGTCTCAGTTGTCCATAAATTGTGCTAAGAATTGCATGGGATCTCCAACTTATGTTCTGGATTTTTCTAAGTAGATTTGTATATATCCCACCCAGTATTCTTTGAAGATGAATGGACAATGTCCAAGTTTCTGATTTATACAGTAGGACTGGTTCAGTCAGTTTGAAAGTCTTGGACTTTTAAGGAGAATGGAAGGTTCGAGTGCTAAATCTAGTGAAGTTTGTTACATGTTATCCCATACAAGAGCTTGATAGATGAAGTCTTTTTGCAAATCTATTATATGAGATCCAAAATATTTGAACTCCTCAACTCTTTTGATGGATGTATTATTGAGTGTCTTCAACTCAGATGGTTCAGGGGAGGTTGTGATATATTGTCTTTCTCACATTGCAATAGAGACATACCTAATTCGCTGCTTTCTCGAGTGATTGCAGCAAGGATTCTCCATCCTTAATACATTGAGAAATTAATGCAAGATCATTGGCAGAAGTCAAAATCAGTCAGGTATTGTGGAGGGTACTGACTACTCTGGCAAGGTTTCAAAGGATTCCTTTTTTCTCCATGTTTTTGAGAGAAATATACAGAACATAGTCCAGAACAACTATAAACAGAAAAGGAACAAATGTGCCACCTTGTAGAACTCTTGCTTTAACTTTAAAGGAATCAATCTCGCCATCAGGTGATACAATGGTGGCAGTGGTGTTTCTGTACAGAGCTCTAAATGTCTCAACAATTCTGAAGGGTTTACCATAGAGTTGGAGGATTATGAACATGAGATTTCTGCTGATAGAATCAAATGCCTTGCAAAAGTCAACTAAACAGATTGTGAATACTTTGTTGAATTTTTTCATCTCTTCCAGTATACAACAAATGGAGAGGATTTGAGCAGTTGCCGACCTGCCTCTTCTAAATCCATTCTGCTTCTTTTGGAGGAGTGGATTTATGGTAGGGACAATCCTATTTAGCAGAAGCTTATTGTAAACTTTTGCCACTAAATCTTCTCAGTAACTTTTTTTCTGGATACAGTATTGATATCAAAGGACTCTTCCTCTCTGAGGAGACACTCCCTGAATATCCAACTACTTAATTTCAATACAACCAAGTGGACATCACACTTGCTCACACACTACAACAAAGCACATAGACGTTTTATTTCCTTTTTTGCTGAGTTTATATATATATATATATAATTTTCTGTTTTTCTCCTTTGGTGAACTGTGTATTTTTTGTAGGTACAAAGGTTAAACTTTGCTGATATTTCTTACTCAAGTCTGATGCAACTAAATAAAAAAGTAAGGAGGATAAGTAAAATCATAAAAGTGGGTTTTTATATTAGATATTAAAAGAGGAAGAGCTAAGTAAGATGTTTAAAATTGGTGGAGTGCTAAATTGGATGCCAAATTTTCTTACTGATTCTCTCTATTTTTTTTTTATCTAATCCTTTTATAAACTGAATATTGTTTAAAATCTGTTATTGTAAACAGCTGCTAAAAAAGTTGGTTCACTGTGTTATACGAGACATTTTTTTTCTCTAGAATCTATCTTACACATATATAAGTCTGCCATTCTTCCATGTTTAGAATATTACTGCCATATATGGTGCAGTGCTTCTGCTTGAGCTCCTTAATAAAATCCAAAGAAAAATCAGCAATATTATCGGGCCTTATCTGACAGCTTGGCTTCAGTCACTTTTTCATTGCTGTAATGTTTCTTCTGTATGCCTTTTCTATAAATACTTTCATGGTAATTTTTTGAATGAGCTCTTTGTATTTAAGCGCAGTACTAGACTGGCATTGAGATCACATCAATTTACAGTTGAGCTGGCTAGATGTAACCATAAATTCTATGCTAATGTAGAAGTCAAGTGATATACCTGCTGACATGGTTGCCTTCTTGTGTCTTGTTGGAAAAGCAAGCCAGCTAATTTTACCTCATTTATAGGAGAGTACCTAATGCACCAGATGGATTGGTCCATTTTGCTAAAATAGACCTGCCCAACACATTTGCATTTGTGGTCTCTATTCACCCATATATCTCTCCATTAAATGACTCAGGTCAGTTTTTACACCATTCTACTTATGTGTCAGACCACTTGTAAGCTAACCAATATTCTACAGTGAACACATGCATTTCCCACTTGTCAAACTCACTTCTGGCTCTATGCTTTCCAGCCAATGTGCAAAAATTTAAATGCAATGTCAATCGCTATCTGCTGTCCTCCTGATTACTCTTTTCTCTTTCTGTTCAATATTAATGTTTCTGTTCCTAATTCTTCAACACCCAGTAACCCCTTGTGTCTAAGTGGCTTTTCTGCCTTGCATTGGGTGAAACCGATTACAAAGAAAACTCAAATCTTTTGATTTTAAATATCCAGTTGTTTTGTGTTTCACTTGTACTTATTTTCTGGAATGAAAATGATAGATTTTTTTTCAGCATATAAGACTTATATAAAAGTTTTAGGAACTAGATTTTCAAAAAAGTTTTAGGAACTAGGTTTTCAAAAAAACAGTAAACTGAAAATACATTATTCTTAAAATAAATAGTAATAATTTTAGACAAATGATGAAGCTTAACTAAAAGGTATTGCTATAGACTGAAACTAAGAAAAGAAATTTATTCTGTTTTGTGCTTAGTTCCAGCAAAAAGTCAGGTGGAGGGGCTGAAAACCCACTCCCCTTTATATGTTATTTTGTATTTTTCCAAATGAATTTTTTTATTTTGTTTTTATTTGTTTCTTTATTAAATTATTATTTATGATTTACTAATTTATTATTTATTATTTGAATTTTCTTTTGATTTACTTATGTAATTTCTCTTTTATATTTATTTGATTAAATTCTTTCAGACTGTTTGAAACTGAAATATGTTTCTTGTTCTGGCTTTTTCCGACTAGACCTTCCATTTCTCTTCAATTTTCAACTCCCAAAAGAGTAGGATGAACAGATTATGTTTCCAATGAATTCTCTAATGTTTTCTTTGAATTTTTCCTGTCTTCTTACTTGGCTATTTTGTCTGTGGAATATCAGAAAACATATGAGAAGTCGATTGATCAAATTCAGTATATATACATAATAATAACAAATATAAAAATAACACAAAAAAATTGATAATTTTTCATCATGAATCATTAAAAATAGATTTTTTAATAGCATTAATTCAGTCATCAATTCTTTTTTTATTTCTTAGCAAGCTAAAATAAAAAAATTGAAGACATAAATAGGGTTGGAAACTGAAAACATGAGAGAAAAACAGTAAGTTAAGATTAGAGAAAGATGTGCGTTTTGTGATGGGACAATGTTTCTGCAATTATGAAAAATTTCACAAGTCAGTTTCTAAAGCCATTAATTATCTTTCCTTTTTTTATTGAATATTGTTTTCCACCCAGAAATTATGACTAATGCTTCCAAAACTGACAAATAAATTATACTCCCAATATAATAAATGATACAAAAAATGTACACAGACAGAATTACATACAGCGGGACAATTATTTATGATCGACTCTCCCGTCGAGATCCAACATATGAGGGTTAAGCAGATCAGTTTCCAGGAAACCGACAGCCCAACACCGGCACATGAGATTTGATTATAGTGGTGAAGGCCTCGTGCAGGACCATCCACACTTTTGGGAGGGACAAATACAGAGACCTGGTGCACCGAA
>OZ010591.1:25649463-25661963 GCA_963932145.1 Acanthosepion lycidas
TTCTGTAACTGAAGGTTGAACAAGATTTGAGAATTGATATATTAAATAATAAACCTGACACAGTGTCTCTTATGGTAGAGAAATCTTATCATACAGTTATCGAAAAATATAGTTATTGTAGACTTGTAATGTTATATTAGTAATTGCCTGATACACAAAATAATTGTTTATTCTCTTCTGGAATCTGTCAGATTAATATCAATCAGTCAAGGGGTATGTAGTTACAGATCTTTCTTACATTATTTGATTTTCTTCTCATGAATTAGGCATTTATATAACTTCCTGTCACTTAACTGTCATGGTTCACTTCCTTGTTATGTTAGTGTATCTACCAACATGTGTTGAGGCCCAGTTGGTGGCATTGATGTTAACTTTTAAGCCAACTCTTGGAATTCCTAAGTTTTTTAATATTTTGAGGTGGCACCTACTACAAAGCTTACTTTGGTATCTCTTAGGGTGAACCCAATACTTACTAGGGTTATCACAAATCAAACCTAACTTATATCAAGGGTTCCTGATGGACATTAAATTCAATCCAAATTTTTTGCATATCCTGGTGTGAATCACATACTACACACAGACTTATACCATAAATTAGGATTTGAATAAATGTATCTCATTTAAAATAAAAATTGCTTATTACTGAAATTTATTAATTACTGTCTAAAAACAATATGCTAAAATGTGGGTTCACCAGAATATCCCCTATGTAGAAGTCTTTGAGTTGCTAAAGTTTGAAAACCATAGGTTTAGAAAATTCAAAATCTGTGTGATATACAAATATAGAAGTTCAGCCTATGCAAAACTCTTGAGATAGGTTTTTATATCTAAGCTCAAGAACAAGAGTTGGCAACATGTTAGCTTGCTGCATTTAATCTTCACTGGGAGTCTCTTTATTGTGATCTTTTAATTAACTGAGCTTACTGCCAGCCATAAAAAATGTTTCTAGAATAATCTGTCTCATATACTCTGTGTAGTATAATGAGTTCAGTCATATCATACAGTTATTGCTGGATTAAGCTGAGCCAAGGTACCTCTGGCAGCTGCAGAGCCTTCAGAGATTAAGTGGAAACTTATTTCATTTATGAATTCTAAGTCAAAGTATTTGTACTTTAAATTATGTATTTAAATAAAAGGGATTGATTAACACTTCCACTGCTGTGGACATATCTATAAACTTTACAAAACTGACATTGCTGTTGTCATGCATACACGTTTTCAAGATGTAGTTATATGTTTTTTATGAAATTAATAATGACTGCTACCAACATATATATATGTTTTCAAGATGTATTTATACATTTTTTATGAAACTGATATCGACTGCTGAGTCATACATATAAATTTCCAAGATGTATCTATACATATTTTATGAAACCAACATTGACTGGTGTCAATACATCTTTTCAATAGCAGTAGAGTTTTCCAAAGCAAGCATAACCTTAGATTGTTCCTATAAATTTGTTTGCTTATTGTCCATTTAGTGACACAGTTTTCTGATGAAAGCAAATCATCCTGCAACTCTTGATGTGTAATCATTGGATTTTGTTTAATTTGGCACATTAATTTCCTCAAAGATCATGAAAAAATCATCCATGGAGGACCTGTTCTTCTTGACTTTTCAACAGTTTTGAGTTTTTTATACCTTGCAATGAATGAACTAATGATAGTAAATGGAATATTCAGGTTGTCTGGGATCTTCCTGTAACTTTTACCTTCTTCCCAGAATTTAACAATCAGTTCTTTTTTGCAAATTTGTCAATTCTTACCTCTTGCAATGATGTTAACCTTCTTGCACAAATATCAATTACAGAATGTTCTGTTTGTATTTTTAGTCTAAAAATAACTACTGATAACAATATTTGAACATTCTAGAATATTCTTTTGAATAAGCTAGAGTATTAAAACAATTTAAAAGTTTCAAAATCGGAAATTTGCATTTTATGAATATTTTCCCCCCCTATTAAAATGGCTAAACGGAATTTATTTCTATTAAATCTTTTTTCTTCTGTTTTCTATGCATATTATTATGCATCTACTTACAGTAGATGAAAAGTATATTTATTCATTAGTTGGAAATACAATAAATTAAAAATTTGTATGTGTACAAATAATTGTTTCCTACCACTGTATATATATATATATATATATATATATATATATATATATATATATATATATATATCATGAAATGTCAGGCCATAGCATTTGTTTAATAAGCTAACTAACACTAAAGGTTATTTCCAAACCAGCATAGTCATATAGCAGAGTATAATGCAACTAGGTTCATGATGTAGTTTTATTATTTTGTATCATGTAGGTGTCATTTAGTGTAGTCTGTACAGCAGAGTATTTGTTTTGCTCATGAGAAATTGCTATCACCTAATTTACAGTCATTTATTTCCACTAATTTCCTATTTTTCCCAAAATGGGCCAGTACAGCCAGACAACAATCCTATAACAATGAAGCAGTGAAAGTAATATACTTTATATATAGTTATAGTATATACATCACTGTAAAAGTAAACATCCTTGGTTTGGTTTATTTTGTTTTACGGCATATCAACCTCAATGGGTTATTTAATGCCGACAACATTTTTTATTGCTGGTAATATTTTGTTTTGTCAAAAATCTGTTTCTGGTAATATTTTTCCTTCAAAATTGTATTGTTGGTAATAATTTTTTCAAAAAAGTATTGCTGGTAATAGTTAACTATTAACCCATAGCTGGGACCCTAACAGGTGCTACCACCCTGGGTCAGGGTGAATCTGGAAACACAAGCAAATAAGAGGTGGTTCCACACTTCTCAAAACCTCCTGATCAGAGGCCTTGCTGCTGGATGTAGTTTAACGTCTTACTCAGGATGAGGAAACATCCTTGAAGTAACTACTTTATACCTGAATGGTGAAATTGCGCACTAGATTTATTTCTGTTCAATGCTAGTTAATACAACTGAAGGTGGAATTTCTATAATTTGGATTGTTTCATGTTGAAATCACTTTGTTTTTCTTTTTGAGTCTATAAGCATTTGCTTGGTTTGGGAATAGGTAAATATATACAAAGTGTGGCAGAAATATCACCCACATAAGATCTTAGTGGTAATGATGTCTTCATCTAGCTAATGTCTTGTCATGTCCATAAAGAAATACACAAGGACACATGGCCCAATTGATAAAAGCATTGGTTGAAGTAATCCAGTGACTTGACCCAAAGAGTTGTGAGTTCAATACCTGGCCACAGAAATTTAAGAGTTGAGTTACTAAAGGAAGATAACTGAAACTGAGATATCCAGAAGAGGCATGGCATGTGGAACTAGACGAATCTACCCAGGCAGAAGAAATAAATGGCTGAAATGTAAACATGACAGTAGTCCGAACAATGTAAATATTGTAAACAGTTATAATACCTCTTTTCAGAAATATATACAGATATTAAAGAAATATATAAATACATGTTGTGTCCATAAAAAACAAATAAAAATTAATTATAATGTCAAAAATAATTATAATAAAATAGTTATGAGCTATAATTATCATTAATTCAGGCATCCTAAACCAGTGAGAATTGACCTCACTTTTTTCCTCTACACACAAAAACACATGCCATTCTGACTATTGGATAAGCAGTTCACATGGACAGGTCATTAACACATGCATCAACAAAAATTTTGACTCCTTTTCCTTTTCAGGTCATAATAGTAACATGCATATTTTAGAAATCAACAAAAATTCAGGTTAAGAAAACCTCAGACATTTTCTTGTATTTTTCCGATGCAATTACATGGAGACTTATTACAGACATCTATAAAAAAAAAAAAAACATATGAGAAAGATTTGCTTATTCTTTATCTTTGCATTCTGTCAGATCTGATCCATAATTGATCTCCATTTCTCTCCAAACTCACACTCAGTATTACTGTCTTTCATTTCTCTACCACCAGATAATAAATAATACTCATTTTCTGTATTCAGGTCTTGCGGCTTCTCAATTTTGCAAGTACTTTTGTATATATAAATTATGGGAGTTTTATAATTATTTACTCAGTTATAATTCCTCTACAGTCTTATCATTATGTGACTGTATTTCTGGGAGATATATATGGGAGGTATTTCTGCCACACCCTGTATTTGAGTCTGTAAACATTTATCTCATTCAGCTCTATAAGCATCCTATATTCCGTGGTTCAAGGATGGGTAAATATTGGTTGTTTATATTTGAGTGTATTCATATTTACTTGTTTCGGTGATAAGTAAATATTGCTTGTTTATATTTGTGTCTGTTTTCATTTATATGGTTACCCTTAGTGGGGAGAGTCATACACCTTTGCATGGAATGCAGCCAGTATGTTCTAGAGCCTAACAACATAGCTGCCTAACACAATTTCCCTCATGGTAATTATGAAGAATGTTCTGAAAAACTAAAATTTATTGAAGTTTTGAAGAAATGTGTTTCCAGGAAATTCAGCAAATGAATTGTTTAAATTTTAAATTTATTTTTTTTTTTTACTTTTTTAATAATTTTAAAATATTATTTCTACCATGCGTTACCTCAACGAAGTGAATGTAAGAAATATCTGGATGGAAGCAACCATTGAAAATTAAACGACTGTTTAAATATGATAAGCTAAAGATAAAATAATATTTTAATAAATAGAAAAGTCCTGTGACACAATTTATTGTGAGTTTTATTTCCAAATCCAATCAAATTTTCATTAGTTATATGTTTATTTATTTTTTATTTAATAACTTAATGAAGTCATTTTATGATGGACGGTTTCAAAGTGGCCAGTCATCCATAGGAACCTTCCCAAAAATATCAAATAACTGCTTTTCCGTTGAAAATATTCTTGATAAATTCACTGACCATTTTGACACACACTGTTCATTTTACAAATGATTGAATGAAATATACAAATAAGATGTTGAATCCGAACAAAATGGCCTCCTTGAAGAGAGCATTTTGTTTACATGAACCTTTTGTTCTCTTCAGCAAAATCAATTATTTACAATGGCAGGACTTTATTTGGTTTAAGCATCAATATTTGTTGGTGTACTGAAGAAAAGAAAAGAGTATTAAATATCATTCCAACATAAATTTTGCATCTGCGTGTATACTGGATACATGATGGCCACCACCTCGATGATATGTATTATGATTGTAAGACATCATTGAAAGTTTCAGTTGATAGCAAGTGGAGAAAGATGTTGCATTGGGTCAATCCCACACTCTGAGTAACAACAGCATGTACCACCCCCATAGAAAAAACAATCAACATCATTAGCTACTGTAATTTTGCAGATTTTAAACCAGTTTTCTTCTTGGTGGATACCATAAAGGGGTTCAACATTCCCAGTAGGCTTATGGATCAAAAGAAACATGATCACTCAAGCACTGAACTAACTGAGGTAAGATAATGGTTGATCCTATACTTGTAGAGGTTATGATTGTAGTGATTGGGTTAGCATCTTCTCAGGAGTCTGTCCCACAAATCAGAAAGTGGCTCTCCAAACAGAGTAGCCTTGTGACATTATATTTGTGGGAAGGAATTTGTAGGGTAGAAAATAATTGATCACCAAAAATGTTTTTGAGCTCTGTTAAGAGGACTGGATACCTCCAGCCCAGATAGAGCAGCAATACGTCATTTATGAGCTGATCTGAATCTTGTAAAGATACTTTCTGGTGTGATACAATTAACTATCTATTTTTCTACTTATATTCCAGTTTTTTAATTGTACTGTTTTATAGATGTTGAATGTGTTAGTGGATATGTCTGGGTCAATCACTAAGTTCTGTGTTTGTTTTTGTTGGTTGTGTGAGTATTACACATATACCTCGAGGTGTCTGTCTGTAAGCTTAATTGTTTAATGTTAAAGTGCATATTAAAGATTGGGTACGTTAGTATATTTTAATTGGTGGATGTTCAGATGGTGTAATGGATAACGACTTAAGATGTGAATTTGAATTCCAGCTAGATTCATTACATTCACTTATGCACACATACACTTGGGAGAAGTATAGTGCCATCTCTTCTCCTCCCAGCAATGGGTTAAATGGTAGGACTAGTATCTGGAAAAAAATATTGTTATTCACAAAAAATATTGTTAATTCAATATTCATTTGCAAAAGAAGAATTATTATTACAATCCCAAATATGTTTGGGCTTGAAATGACACATGCAGGTTTGTTAACCTATAAAAAAAAAAAAAAAAAGAGAAGCATATTTTAATTGTATATAATGATTCAGAAATATAAGGCTCACCCTGGCAATGAGGTTCCCAACTAGCATCCAGTTGGCAGACAAAAATAAAGTGAGTTGTAACTGAATACGTGTCCCACAGAATAATGATGTACTGATGGCTATTTATTGAGCACAGTACCCACACTGGAATCAGCAGCAAGAATAGGCTTGCCTAGGTATCGGAATGGAATCTCCCAGGCTGCCATATAAATCACTTACCAACTTGACCAGAGATATGGCTCAGTAAGATTCAACTTCTATTACAGTCGAGTATTATTGTTTGCCACTACTGAACTATACAGTATATAAATATGACAAATGTTGCAAGTGAATGTACATTAATAAGTTGCATTGTCTGCAAAAGTTTAGATCTTATTTAAGTATAGGTTTTATGAATGTCGATGATATGTAAATAATATCATCGATAATAAGCCAATTCTGGTTGGTGTCACTGGTATACGATTAATCAAAGGATTTTGTTTCACCGCTATGTCTTTTGTCTCTTTAAATGATTTCATTAATTACCTAGTTCTGACATCAGATTAAATTCTTTGAAATGGCTTACAATTTTGAACTGCAATTCTGCTTAATTAATAAAATCAAACAGCAATAGATTTAGAATATACATATATGCATATATATGTGCATATACATATATATTTGAGTGCTAGTGTGCATACTTATATATATATATATATATATATATATATATATATATATATATATATATATATGACATACATAATAATTAAAACATAGTAACAGTCATGCTACTTATTGATATATATAAAAATTATATAATTCTACATATATCAAGGTGAACAGAATATCTATGTTTCTGAGACGAGGTATTATGTACATTATTTACATTATTCGGACTATTGTCTTCATCTTTGTTACCATATTTAGCATAATATTTTGGCCATTGTATGCTCATGCTTTCTTCTGGTCTCGAACTGAACCCTTTATTTCACTTGCTGGGGGGTGTAGACTGTTCTAGTTTCATGTGCCATGTCTAATGGTTGTCAGTTATCAGTTATCTCCACTTTACCAGGTATTGAACTCAAAACTCTTTGGGTCCTGTCACTGGATCTAACTAATGCCTTTATCCACTGTGCCATGTGTCCTTGAGGACATCTGTGTATGAATTTCTGAGACTTACAAACTTAATGTCTTCAGTAATTATTTTTTCGCCAGTGCTCATATTGCAATTTTAGCTGTTATCATTCGCGTTTTTTTACCAGAGCTCATATTGCAATTTTCGTTGTTATTATTGCTTTTCTCTGGCACTCCTTATTACTGGTTCCCATATTCAATTCATTTCTATGCTTGGTTGGCTCAGATTTTTGTGGCCTAGCATATGTGCTGATTCCTTAAGTTTATGAATTTTACAATGATGTTTTTGATTATGATTTCAACCTGATCCCACAGTGGGTGGTGATCTCCTTTTTCGGCAATGCCTGATATTTCCACTGATGTAACACGATGGGAAGTGACAGGACCCAAAGAGTTGTGAGTTCAATACCTAGTTAAGGCAGTGGAGAACTTGAAGAGGTGAACTAACAGGAGATAACTGATAAATGACATCCATTAGACATGGCATGTGGAACTAGAACAGTCTACCCCAGCAAGCAAAAGAAAGGGTTCAGGTTGACGCTCCGACCACCTGAAGAAGGCCAGAATGTACAACAGCCGAAACATTGTGATAAATATAGTAAAAAAATGAGAACAATAGTCCAAATAATGTAAAATTGGCAGAGTATCTGCCAATAAAGTACTCGATAATAATTTAAAGGAAAATAATTGAATCAAAAGTAATTTAAGTTCATAATACTTATCGGAAGTCAACACAGTTTCAAGATATCTCACTTCAAGCAAGATGATAATACCACTAAGATGCAAGGTGTTACTGGGAATGAAAGAGCGTGAGAAGATGAATAAAAGAACAGAATTCAAGAAGACAAAAGATGGCAATTGATGGTGCATTTAAATTTTTGGTGAACATAGGCAGCATTATAACATGAAACTGGAAGAGTGTTCTACAAGTGAGAAGTGTGAGAGAAGAAACTATTAGAATTTATCTTACAGTCACATCTAGCTATTTCAATTATAAAATGACGAGAACTAGTTGCCAATTTAGTACTACACTTAAATTCATGAAGTAGAACTACCAAGCTCATGAGAAAAATTTTCATCAAAATATTTATAGAAAAGAGAGAAGGAAGCCATAATATGTTAGAAATTGAGATGTCAGTCATGACTGAAAATTATGTCAAATACTGCTCTCCAAAGGGAACGTATACAACAACTACATCAAGAAATTAAAAGAAAATGGTTGAATCCATCAAGACAACAATAAAAACAATATTTCCACATGTGACAGTACTTGACATAATTTTCAGTTGACAATATGAATACAAT
Organism: Acanthosepion lycidas; assembly: GCA_963932145.1. Taxonomy (NCBI): domain Eukaryota; kingdom Metazoa; phylum Mollusca; class Cephalopoda; order Sepiida; family Sepiidae; genus Acanthosepion; species Acanthosepion lycidas. Next base: position 25,658,123 of record OZ010591.1, read on the forward strand.
AGCATTTTTCTAAATTCTTCTAGTTGCTAAGGGCATTTTGTTTGTTGTTAATAGTTACTTTGTTTTCAATAAATTCATTTTGTTTTTGCCTTGAAAAAGTCCACATTGGACAATATGCGTCAGCAAATAATACAGTTTTTCTATAGTCTTTTACCTTTTCATATATATATATATATATATATATATATAAAGTTAATTGGTAATCCATATGGATAATTCCAGGAACAATACAAATCTCAACTGCATCAATGTAATAAACAGAGCAAGTAATAATTTATCAACAAATCGGAAACTTCAGAAAGACATGGTTATATTTTATTTCACAATGAATAATTTTGTTTCACTTTGTTAGAACTTGCTGTTTCAGAACAAGACATATACTTTTAGTTATGTCAAGGATGATTTTATTTCTCCTTTTTAACTGGAAGTATGAGTTGTGTGTATGTATCTAGAGTTAGGGGGATGCTTTATTCTCCAAACACAGTCAGCTCATTGTGGCCATATTCATAGTCAATAGTGTTGGCTTTGTCTTTATTATTATTAAGCATATATATAATACAAAAACAGCACTGCTCTCTTAAAATATTTCTGTCAATTAAAGAATGATGATAATATACATTTTATCAACTGGGATATTGTAGTAGGAGCCATATCTTATAACAGGAAAGGAAATAGATGTAACTTATGTCTTAAATAACCCTAGCTTATCAAACAAGAGAAATGAATTGATCGTTACATGTAGGCATAAAAATAACTATCTCCTAAAATACTTTAATCCAGATTAATTTTTTTATGTAAACTATGGTTTGTTTATTTTTTTTTTAAAGAACAATTAATCTCCCTTTTTGTTTAATATAAAAATTAATATTCACTACTGTAAAATATTTTTTTTACATATATATTTACAAATCCCTTTCATTTAAAATACTAAATATAATCTTTCAATATTAAAAAACTGTAATCCCAGTATAACATATAACTGTGCCAAAATTGCGATAACCAGATATTTTGTAAAATTTAAATTAAGTAATGGTCAGTCTATACTCAGCATCTGAAGATTGCATTGTGCATGGTGAGGGATAACATGTATGTTTATTAATATATAAATAAATTTAAATGTCTTTGTAAAGCATAAATATCTAATTTCTGACTCATAATCACAAGCTGACAAATGTAAAGTAGAAAGGAAAGAATAAAAATGACAAGGCCTCATCTTGACTCATAATGCTACAATATCATTCCAAGTCAGACTGCCATTTTTGTTGAATATCTAAAACACTCATACTTATCTCATATTTACAGCTGCCCTTATTTTATGCTTTGTTGGACTTTTATTATTTGCCCTTGCGAGTTGTTTCATTATTTATATAATAGTAAAAACAATTTTGGATTTTGTTTTCTCATTGCCTTTTTTTTAATTTTTTTTTTAATAGTTTATAGAAGTCAGTTCATAATTACAGTATCTGAATCTTTTTAGCATCTGTAGTTTTAGTGGGGCTGTGAGTTGAGATTTTCAGGAAAAAAATGGTAAAGAAATTACTGTAAATAATTGCGTTTCCGTGATTATTGGCAGAAAGTTTAGCATTTTGTCTTTTTCTTCACCAGCTAAAAATATATTTGAAGAATTGTCTGTGCAAAAATATCAGGAGAAGCCATGTATTTGTAATTTTAGTAATCTCTCTCTGTGTTTTTATTTTCCTTTCTATCCTCCAAGTCAAATAATAACAGAGGGAAAACAGGTCAAAAGTAATTTTGCCAGGATAAAGATTTTGTAACACCACAAAATGAATCAATAATAATAATGATAATAATAATAATGTTAATGATGTTGTGTCTGAAGAAAAAGAATATCAGCACCTCCAAAAATGGCAAAGAGGGTTTGGCAGCCATATTGATTGAGAAACTAAGTGGTGAATGAAGGGAGGACATTGAGTTTCGTCACTTGAATGTGCCCACTTGGAAGGTTTTTGCTTTGTTTTCCTTCCTTGACCAACCCACCTTTATCTAGTTCTCTCCACTAAATAAACATTAATTTACTGCCTGTGCAGCTCATGTCACTAAGAAAGAACTGAAGTGCATAGAGTAATATAACACAGCCACCAACTCTTTTGAGAAAAAAAAAAAAAGAATGAAAAGGAATTTGACCCCAAACCTGAAACGCAGAGCAGTTTTGAAAATTGTACTGTCTCCCTCTCTTTACCCTTTTTTTAATGATGAACTTCACATACCGACTTATACAAAATGTGTGTGTCCATGTGTGTCGATTTCGAAATATACATAATATCTTACATATTTTTAACGTCAAAAAACGATATTATTTTTGCACCAGCCTTATATATATATATATATATATATATATATATATATATATATATATTATTTAATATGCGCAATACTTAGTGAAAAATCTGATGATCGCAAAGGCATCAAACCCAGGATTACAAACTCATATCCATACACCTGAATATATATATACATATGTGTGTGTGTGTATATATATATATATATATATATATATATATACACACATATTTATAAGTATTGTGTCTTCTAATGCAAACAGAATGTATACCTCTATGCAAGAAGACCAATTTCTAACTATCATTTTTTTGTGTTGGCTGAAATCAACCTTAAGTTACCTCAAGGCCAGCATGACTAACCAAAGAGCCATCTTATGCATTCCAGAATTGAATCCACCTTCCATTTAATGTCCTTCGTGAAAGCTTCCTACAATTCATTTTTGACAACATCCTCTGATTTACAAACAACACACTTTCCATAATTATCATTTGCAGAGTTCAACCCTGAATTCATACATAATACATAGGTAAGGAAATAGAATCGTCAGAAAAATGATATGTGAGTGTGAACAACTTTGAACAGGCTGAATATATCATCTTTTTTTTTATCTTTCTCTGTGAAGAAGGGTGAGTTTTTTTTTTTTAAAGAACTGTTTGTCTGCATGTTTCCAATACATTCGTGGAAGGTGTGACAGCTTATATATTAGTGTGGTTGAAACAAGGAGATTATTCTTTTACATGATCATTTGCTGTATGTTTTGATAAAAGAGACGTGGAAAGATTATGCATGTCATCAGTTCTTGCTTCAGTGTCCATTTTCTTGCAGGGATTTTCTGACATATTCATAATTTTATGATTCCTGTCTGGTGTCTTCATAATAGCCAATCAGTCTAAGAACATATTTTCTGTTTACCATACAGAAGGAGATTCTTTACTTTATTATAAATTCTAGGCTCAAAAAAAAAAAAATATATATATATATATATATATATATATATATATATATATATATATATCGAAATAAAAGCATAAAACTTAATATCACAAGACATATAAAAAATAAGAAAATAATGGGTGAAGCAACCGGTTTCGCCCCCGCTCTTCAGGCTTCAACGGGAGATTTAAAATTAACACAGAAAAATGTACAATAAAAGGAATTGTAAAAAAAAAAAAAAAAAAAAAATATGCAAAAGGAACAAATGACAGCGAGTCCCAACAAACACTCACATTGTTTGCATAAAGAAGGCTTACAGGACCCGATGTAAAGTGCATCCAGAACCTTTAGATGAAATAAGGAGTGAGACAGGGACAACACGGTGAACCAGTCAACACTAAATTTGGCTGCACAGTCTCTGTTCTTTAATAGGTGTTCACATATGGCGGAACTATAGGTGTTCGGGCCGAGTCCATTCAAAGGCAAAGTGTGATTTCTAATTTTTGTAGGAACATGTTGTTTTATTCTCATGTCTAAGCGTTGAGTTGTTCTCCCTATATAGTCGGCTCCGCAACTACAAACGTAATATTAAGTTTTATGCTTTTAT
>OZ010591.1:25666963-25731963 GCA_963932145.1 Acanthosepion lycidas
AAAATTGTTGGAAAGAATGCCAAGAATTTGTAAAGCAATTATTGACAAAAACAAAATATAATGCTATTAAATGATAATTTGTTTTTATAGTTAAGTGCTCATTTTTTGTCAAAATAAAAGTAAGTGAACAGTAGTTACTGAAATTTTATCTTTTACTTAAAAAATACAAAAATATCTTGTCTTAACATGTTTTCGAAGGAAATCCAGGGTGGCCCCAAACTTTTTGCCTGTAGTGTATGTCATGTCCATATATTCACACATGACACATGGGAGAGTCAATAACTCAAAAAAGCATTAATTTTTAACAAAAAATGAAAACATTCTTTTTCAACATAATTTCCTTCCTTGTCAATACACTTAACCTAATGCTTCTTTATTAATAAAGTGGACTGAATATTATGCAATAAAATTTAAAGAAAGCTGTACATCACTTTTGTTGACCTGACAAAGGTGCTTGGCACTATAAGCTGATTGAGTCTTTGTAAAATCTTAAGCATATTTGCCCATCCAAATTCCTCAACATGATTATTCAAATGCATTTGAATTGGCATTGACCCCTAAAGCGGTTTCCTTTATCGCTATCAGTTATGTTCTGATCCCCATGTTGGTCTCATTGTTCTTCAACATGATGTTAAAACAAGCTTCATCAGAGATCAATGATAATGATGAAAATTTCAATATTCAATCTTAAATGAATCAAATCCGACACTAAGATGACAATAAAGTTGGTCAGGAAATCATCCAAAATTTATACTGGGTTAAAACAACCTGCATATGGACTGGCAGATGTTAGTGTTTGGCAGTAGATGTTGAACCTTCCTGCTAATACAACCTGCATATGGACAGGCAGATGTTAGTGTTTGGCAGTAGATGTTGAACCTTCCTGCTAATACAACCTGCATATGGACTGGCAGATGTTAGTGTTTGGCAGTAGATGTTGAACCTTCCTGCTAATACAACCTGCATATGGACTGGCAGATGTTAGTGTTTGGCAGTAGATGTTGAACCTTCCTGCTAATACAACCTGCATATGGACTGACAGATGTTAGTGTTTGGCAGTAGATGTTGAACCTTCCTGCTAATACAACCTGCATATGGACTGGCAGATGTTAGTGTTTGGCAGTAGATGTTGAACCTTCCTACTAATACAACCTGCATATGGACTGGCAGATGTTAGTGTTTGGCAGTAGATGTTGAACCTTCCTGCTAATACAACCTGCATATGGACTGGCAGATGTTAGTGTTTGGCAGTAGATGTTGAACCTTCCTGCTAATACAACCTGCATATGGACTGGCAGATGTTAGTGTTTGGCAGTAGATGTTGAACCTTCCTGCTAATACAACCTGCATATGGACTGACAGATGTTAGTGTTTGGCAGTAGATGTTGAACCTTCCTGCTAATACAACCTGCATATGGACTGGCAGATATTAGTGTTTGGCAGTAGATGTTGAACCTTCCTGCTAATACAACCTGCATATGGACTGGCAGATGTTATTGTTTGGCAGTAGATGTTGAACCTTCCTGCTAATACAACCTGCATATGGACTGGCAGATGTTAGTGTTTGGCAGTAGATGTTGAACCTTCCTGCTAATACAACCTGCATATGGACTGGCAGATGTTAGTGTTTGGCAGTAGATGTTGAACCTTCCTGCTAATACAACCTGCATATGGACTGGCAGATGTTAGTGTTTGGCAGTAGATGTTGAACCTTCCTGCTAATACAACCTGCATATGGACTGGCAGATGTTAGTGTTTGGCAGTAGATGTTGAACCTTCCTGCTAATACAACCTGCATATGGACTGGCAGATGTTAGTGTTTGGCAGTAGATGTTGAACCTTCCTGCTAATACAACCTGCATATGGACTGGCAGATGTTAGTGTTTGGCAGTAGATGTTGAACCTTCCTGCTAATACAACCTGCATATGGACTGGCAGATGTTAGTGTTTGGCAGTAGATGTTGAACCTTCCTGCTAATACAACCTGCATATGGACTGGCAGATGTTAGTGTTTGGCAGTAGATGTTGAACCTTCCTGCTAATACAACCTGCATATGGACTGGCAGATGTTAGTGTTTGGCAGTAGATGTTGAACCTTCCTGCTAATACAACCTGCATATGGACTGGCAGATGTTAGTGTTTGGCAGTAGATGTTGAACCTTCCTGCTAATACAACCTGCATATGGACTGGCAGATGTTAGTGTTTGGCAGTAGATGTTGAACCTTCCTGCTAATACAACCTGCATATGGACTGGCAGATGTTAGTGTTTGGCAGTAGATGTTGAACCTTCCTGCTAATACAACCTGCATATGGACTGACAGATGTTAGTGTTTGGCAGTAGATGTTGAACCTTCCTGCTAATACAACCTGCATATGGACTGGCAGATGTTAGTGTTTGGCAGTAGATGTTGAACCTTCCTGCTAATACAACCTGCATATGGACTGGCAGATGTTAGTGTTTGGCAGTAGATGTTGAACCTTCCTGCTAATACAACCTGCATATGGACTGGCAGATGTTATTGTTTGGCAGTAGATGTTGAACCTTCCTGCTAATACAACCTGCATATGGACTGGCAGATGTTAGTGTTTGGCAGTAGATGTTGAACCTTCCTGCTAATACAACCTGCATATGGACTGGCAGATGTTAGTGTTTGGCAGTAGATGTTGAACCTTCCTGCTAATACAACCTGCATATGGACTGGCAGATGTTAGTGTTTGGCAGTAGATGTTGAACCTTCCTGCTAATAAAACGAAATTTTTTTTTACCTTTTTACAGCAGGAACCCATGAGATAGCATCTGGTTTGAAAGTGTCCACAAAACAGAAGTATAAAATTGAATTTCCTTCATGAGGAAAAATTGGTTTGATTAATACTGATCAAAACCTGCTAAATGTACATTGTGACTAAAAAGTAGATGTAAGCACAGTTATGTGGATGATAATACTCTTTAGTACTCGCAAAGCTGTGTGTGAAACCATAGGTCGAAGACACTTGTACATTACTGGCACAAATGCATGGCCAGTGGTGGTGACTGTCTAGAAAAATACTAATTTGTAACTGAAAACTTGCTCTGTCTTACTTCTTATAATCCCTGATCCTGTTATGTCTTCTATAGAAATAAATATGTATCATTACAATTGGGCTATCCTTCATATTTTTATTAATCATTTCACCCTGAGCAAGGTGATAATGCCACTAAGATGCAAGGGGTTACTGTAAGTGAAAAAGGATGGGAATAGTTTAGTGAGGAGAAAGGACAGTAAAAGAACACCTTTCAGGAAGACATAAGATTTACAATCGATTGATTTAAATTTTTGAAGATTGTAGATGGCAGGGAAGCAAGACACTGGGAGAGAGTTCCAAAGGCCAGAAATGCAAGAAAAGAAACTATTAGACTACAACTTATAATTACATCTAGCTAGTTTAGTAAAATGATGAGACCTCATTGCCAGTTCAGTAGTACGTTTAAATTCATGCAGTCAAGTTACCAAAGAGGAAATCTCATTAGAACAACTGTCATGAAAATATTTACGGAAAAGAGATAGGGAAGCCATGTCACAGCAGTAGGAAAGTGACTGAAGTTGAGATGCCAGATCAGGGCCGATAACACTGCACAACCCTTTTTTGAATTTTGTCACGATAGGTTCCAGGTGACCTTAGACAGGCTCTTGTACATCACTGGTGAAAAATGCATAGCCAATGGTGGTGACTCTGTGAAAAAATACTAATTTGTAACTGAAAAATTACTTGAGGTAACAGTGATATTGTAATAGAAATAAATAGGAACCATTAGATTAACCCTCATGGGAAAATGTGATATATAAATTTCTGTATATCAGAACTATATATAGAAACCAAAAGAGGGGTTGTCAGCACATTAAGGTGGTTTGATTTTGTTTGTTGTGTTTTATGGCATATCAACCTTATTGGGTTATTTAATGCCAACAACTTTTTTTTCATGGTAATATTTTGTTTTGTCAAAAATCTATTTCTGGTAATATTTTTTCTTCAAAAATGTATAGCTGGTAATAATATTTAAAAACATGTATTGCTGGTAATATTTTTTTTAAAAAAATGTATTGCTGGTAATATTTTTTTTAAAAAATGTATTGCTGGTAATATTTTAAAAAATGTATTGCTGGTAATATTTTTTAAAAAAAATGTATTGCTGGTAATATTTAAAAAAAATGTATTGCTGGTAATATTTAAAAAAAAAAATGTATTGCTGGTAATATTTAAAAAAAATGTATTGCTGGTAATATTTTTTTTTAAAAAATGTATTGCTGGTAATATTTAAAAAAAAATGTATTGCTGGTAATATTTTTTTTTAAAAAATGTATTGCTGGTAATATTTAAAAAAAATGTATTGCTGGTAATATTTTTTTAAAAAAATGTATTGCTGGTAATATTTAAAAAAAATGTATTGCTGGTAATATTTTTTTTAAAAATGTATTGCTGGTAATATTTTTTTTTAAATGTATTGCTGGTAATAGTTTTCTTTATTCAAAAATTTATTTCTGGTAACAATTCTTTTACAAAGTATCTCTGGTATTAAAACCCATTTTATCACTTTTGTAATGCTTTTTACCTCAGTTTCAGAGTTAAGTATTTGCCTTTAGCTGGGATCCTAACAGATGCTACCACTCAGGGTCAGCATGGACCAGAGAACACCAACAATTAAGATGTGTTTCCAAGATCCTCAAAACCTCCTGATCAGAGGCCTTCCTGTTGGACGTAGTTTATCGTCATACCCAGGACATGGATGTAGTTTATTGTCATACTCAGGACGACACAGTTAGGTGGAGGATAATACTTTTTAGCAACGGCAAAAGCTGTGTGTATGAAAAGAATAATCTCCAAAATTTTGTATATCACTAGCAAAAAAGCATGGAAAATGGTGGTGACTATTTGGCAAAATACTAATTTTAATTTTGCTGTATTTAATGTTTTGTAATCCCTGATCCTGTTATAGTTTCTATAGAAATAAATAGGAATTATTGGTGTATCCCTTATGGGAGAATGTAGTATATAAATTTTTACATATCAGAACTGTATATGGGGACCAAAAAAAAAAAATGGATGTAAGCACGGTTAGGTGGAGGATAATACTTTTTAGCAATAGGAAAAGTTGTTTGTATGAAAACATAGGTTCCAGGTATCACTAGCAAAAATGCATGGACAATGGTGGTGGCTATGTAGAAGAAATACTGATTTGTACCTAAAAACATGATGTATCTAATTTATATTTACCTATATTAACAGGGCATCCACAATTTGCATCCAGATTCTTACAATATTTCATCTCTTTGGCAGATCTTCTACTAACACAATTTTTTTCCATTTTGTCATTAATTTGCCTGTTCTGATATATAAAATTTATGCATCATATTCTCCTATATCTCATGTATATAAATATATGAAATAATGATATATACATTTTTATATCTCTAAGTTTCACATTCATCAGGCTTAAAATATTGCTGCCACATATGGTACAGAGCCCCTGCTAGTTACCTTGAGCTCCTTGATAATATCCAAAGAAGAATCAGCAATATTACTGGTCTTGATCTGGCATCTCGGTTTCAGTTACTTTCCCACCCTGTTAGGTTTCCTCTCCATGCCTTTTCTATAAATACTTCCATCGTAATTGTTTGGATAAGTTCTTCACTATGGTACCTAGACTTTTTTTTTAATTCAAGCACAGTATTAAACTCGTGTCGAGATATCACCAGATATCTCAGCTGACAGGAAGAAGAAAGACTATACTGAATCTATTGCTTAGAAAGTTGGTTCATTGTGTTGTGCAATACAATTTTTCTCTCCAGAATTTATCATACATATCTATTCATCCATGCTTAGTATGTTGTTGCCACTTATGGTCCAGTGCTCTTTCTATTTAACTTAAGCTCCTTGATAAAATCCAAAGAAGAATCAGAAATATTATTGTTCCTGATCTGTCATAAGTCACTTTTCCACCACCATAAGGTTGTCTCTCTGTGTCTTTTCTATAAATCCTTTCATTGTAATTGTTCAGATATGCTGTTTGCTATGGTACCTAGACTTTAAGACTTTTTAGAATTTAACATTTTAAATTCAAGTGCAGTATTAGATTGGCAGCAAGATCTCATCAGTTTACAGTTGAATTAACTAGATCCAGCCATAGATTCTATGCTAACAGTTTATTTTCTCACACTTCTTACTTGTGGAACTCCTTTCCGGCTCCATGCTTTCCAGCCAACTTTAATCTGCAAAAATTTAAATGCAATGTCAATTGCTATCTACTGTCCTTCTGATTACTCTCTCCTCTTTCCGCTTATTATTAATGTTTCTGTTCCTATTTCTTCCACACCCAGTAAGCAGTTGTGTCTTAGTAGCTTTACTTCCTTGTATAGGGTGATACCACTTAAAAAAATATCAAGAATAATATTGTGGAAAAATGTATGAGAAAATGGAAAAAGTTTTCTTGTAATGCGTTTCGTCGCACCAGTATAAGAAATTTCTTCCGATGAAGTCCTAAAAGATGAAGCACTTCAGAAGAACACTTTTCCACTTTGTCATACATTTTTCTTCAATATAAATATCTATCAAGTCTTCTTCAGTTTAATGACTTTTTTCTTTCAGTATGTGTGTGAGTGTGCATATATATATATATATATATGAATAAAAATGACAATAGGAAAACTGGTAATTGCTGACGCGTTTCGTCCAATGTGGGATTTATCAAAGCAAAATACAAAAATTAAATTAAATGAACAAAGTAACTAATAAAAACAAAAACAGAATGTACCTAGCAACTGGAATGTAGAGAAACGCTATTTTCATATTTTGAACTGAAAAATAACATCAGTAATTGTCACGTGTGGAGAATATTATCATTATAACTGTGTTAATGTATTCAACCATTTTCTTTTGATTTTATGAATCTGTTGTGTATATTTGTTTGTAAGAGCATTAATTTTGTTAAGAAAGGTGAAATAGGGAAAAAACCTGGGCGTAGATTAATATTTGGGTAGTTTACTATGGCGGCACTCTCCAGAATTTTCCTTCTGAGTGAGTTATTTTCTTTTTTTATGAGTGTAGCATTTTTAAAATCAAAATTATGGTTGAATTTATTTCTATGTATGACTAGTGCATTAGCTAAGTTGTTTTTTGTGAGGTCTCTTTTGTGCTCATAAATGCGTTTTTTCAAACTTCTACTTGTTTCTCCAATATACTTTGTTCATTTAATTTCATTTTCGTATTTTGCTTTGATAAAGTCCACATTGGACGAAACGTGTCAGCAATTACCAGTTTTCCTATTGTCATTTTTATTCATAAATATTGTCTCTCTACTGATTAATTTGGAGAAATTTTCATATATATATATATATATATATATATATAAACATATGAGAGAAAGAATAAAACTTCCCTAATTTAAAATTTCTTGACTCTTTCAAAAAGTCTTGAAGTCAGTGCAACTAATCCTGGATTTATTCATGCAAGGAATTTGGAAACTTCCTTCCCTGTGTTTACCTCCTACATGCATTTGCCAAAATTAGGCACCAGTTCTAATCATGCACATTCTTCTGCTGCCTAAATTTAGAATCAAATTTTGTGCTTCAGTCGGAAGAAGCATGACAGGGGACACCAAGCAATTTGTCAATTCACTTTGATAGAATTTCAGGAAGGAAATCTGCAAAGAAATAAATAAAATCAAAGTCTTGTGATAATATAAAAAAAATGTCAAAAATAACAAGCAGAATAATTCTTAGACATAAAGCACTTGAAAAGCTTTTTGCAGTGATACAGTTATTTTGAATACTATTTCTCTGTCTACCTTTTACAAACATTTTGACTCGATTTATTTCAATGTGATGTCTGACACAAGGCCATGTTTATAGTGCCCTATGAGATTCTAAGTATTAGCATCAGAGGGGATTTTCTGTTTTTTACTTTTGTTCCACCAATACAAAGCCCAAGAGCTACTCAAGGTAGAGAATTACTGAATTAGGTTTTTATACAGGCATTCAGGGAGGGAGCAAGACATGCATATTATGAGGATATGTAGGATAGATATTTGTAGGCTGTTGACTTGAAGAGATTAAGACTACAGTGATCAGAGAAGCATCCTCTCAAGAGTATTTCACAATGCAACAGTTCTGTGAACTTCTTCCTGACCAATGGAATATGAAGGGAATGAGATTGATTTGACTCTGTGTATGTAGAACCAGGTCCAAGGTATGACAGATCTTTGCTGTGAAGTTCTGAACAGGTGAAACCAAGGAATGCTATTTAGCTGAACATCTGCCACGATGAAAATAATGATAAAGCAGCGAAAGGATAGCAAAATTTCATCTTAAGGGAAAGGGTTGTAGGGTGAAATTATAATTCATCACTCACAAGGCTGAGCAAATATTTTTGAAATCTGTTGGTGCCGGAAAGTGAAGATTGAAATCTGTTGGGGCCGGAAAGTGAGGATTGAAATCTGTTGGGGCTGGAAAGGGATGTAGTTTCTGTTATTTGGTAAAGCTCAGTGCGATTCTGTTACATCAATTTACAAGTTCTGCTGAAGGACAGACTTCTTTAAGACTGACAGCTTTTTCTAGACTTCATAAAAAACTGTTTAGAAATAAATGAATATTGATTCAAACATTTATTGTAAATGCACAAGTGAAACATTAATTAAAAATAATTTAACTCTTGCTTTATTTTAGGTCCATCTCTTTGTTTCCGTCCTGGGTGTGACAATAAACTACATCCGCATCCTGGACAAGACGATAAATTACGTCCAATAGCAAAGCCTCTGATCAGGAGGTTTTGAAGAGCATGGAACCACCTCTTAATTGCTAGTGTTCCCAGGTCCACCCTGTTAGGGTCCTAGCTATGGGCAAATAGTTAACACCCAAACTTTTGTAAACAGGTTTTAATACCAGAAATACTTTGTAATAAAAAAATTATTGCCAGCAATAATTTTTGAAGGAAAAATTATCAGCAATACTTTTAAAAAAAATACCAGCTATACAAATGGCTATATATACTTTGGAAAAAATATGACCAGCTATAGATTTCTTCAAGGAAAAATATTCCCAGAAATAGATTTTTGAATAAAAACATTACCAGCAATAAAAAATTTTGTTGGCATTAAATAACCCTTTGAGGTTGATATGCTGTAAAACAAAACAACCCAAAGCAAACCATCTCTTTGTTTAACCCTTTGTATGTGTTTGTTTTTTTGTGGAGGGGTGCTGCATCAACATCAAATTTATTAACTAGAACTTTTCTCCTCCTCTGATTTTCCTTTTTTTACTATTTTCTTCGTTCCAGAACCTGGTTCAGTGCTGAATGATTGTTCTAAACAAAAGCTATTAAGCTCACTTACTAATTAAAGTTCAAATGACCAAAAGCATAATCAAAGTTTCCTCATAAAAGTCTTCCTATTATACAGAGGTCTTCAAGTGTCATCTTCCAGAGCTGCCGACGAAGAGCCACTTAATATTTATTGCTGAATATAATGAAGGAGCCTGCATCAACCATAATTTCCGTTTTTATAGAGCATGAAAATGCCTTGTTATGAACATTTAATTAAGGCATTGTGTTTCTGTTAATTGCTTTAAGTTGTTTTTGTTTTTTCATGAAAGTCGTTCTCATTATTTTGCAAAAATAAAAAGTAAAAATATTAAAATAATAATTAGATAAAGAATTCATAAACAATGTAATTGTTTAAATTTTTAGGTCCATTGCAGATTTAAATCATTTCTTTCATATTTTATTTAGTTTATCAAGGTTTATGTAATGGAAAAATGAATTAACATACATATCTCGGATAAAACTGCAATCTCCACCTTTCCCTTTACGTAGTGGTAGCTATTGTAATGGATGGTGGCTCAGAATGAGAAATCGGAAGGCTGGCTTCAAATTTCAGTTATGTTCATTACATTCAATTATGGGCAAATACCCTTGGGAAAGATATGAATCCATTACCTCCCCCAGCTATAGGTTAACCAGGAGGACTTGTATCTAGAAAAATCATTGTTATCCTCAAAAAATTGTTAATTCTATATTCCCTCCCACCCCTCTGCAAAAATGAATTATTCTTAAAATCTGTAAAAAAAAATCAAATCTTGTAATCCAGGGAAGGTTACTGAATAGAATAATCAAACAAAGTTTGGTAATGAACGATAATACTTAGGACAAGAACATTTCATATAAGATTTACCAGTGGTGTGTGGAAGGAGTAGTCAACTGCTAGAAGTGAGTCAAATGAATTCCACAATGAATCTCAAACGCTAGGATATCTACCAACCACCCCACATGGTCAGATGTAGCACAAGGCCAAATTTAATGTGGGGTATTCGAGCCCATAGATGTGGCCAAAAATTCCCTGTAGACCTCGCATATAACGGGAATCGGGTAGCTGTTTCCTGAAACAAGACTCTCCCCTTCGACATAGACTCATCTGGGGATCCTCTCTGCTTGGCAGCAGAGAGATTGACCAGCACAGTTGGAGATGAATATCTAACTTGAGACCATGTACAGTATTCACTACTGTATTTATTGAAATGGGGGCATACCCATTATCGTCTGTAGGTATACTACAACATCAATCTCTTTATTTACATATTAATATAACGGCTGACTACTTGTTTCCAAGCACACCCATCTGCCAGGGTGGCTAGCAATTCCCTATTAAAGATGCTCACTCAACCAGGTGTCTGTGATTTGTACAGCAACTGTGCTGAGTGGATCTTATTTACAGTTGCTGGGAGTGTGAGGTTGATCAATTTTTTTTGAACAAGGTCAAACTTTCGGTCGCGATGACTTTTGACTTCATGCTAGCATAACCATCAGTGGTTCCTGACCTGTTTTGTCTATCCAATTTTCAGGAACTTTCAAACGGGGCCACATGCTGGGATCAATAACATCAATAAGTCACCTTCCTGACAAATCAACCCCGGGTCTTAGGATCAGAAGTGAATGTTACAAAAATATATATATATATATAGTTTTAAGGTGTGCTATATTTATGAAATAAAGGATACATATATATACATTGTTGTAACCTAGGGAAGGTTACTGAGTAGAATAGTCAAATGAAGGTTGGTAATGAATGGTAATACTTGGGACAAGAACAACACATATAAGATTCATGTAGAAGTAGTAATCAACTGCTAGAAGTGAGTCAAATGGATTCCACAATGAATCTCCAACTACAGCCCAACATGCAGTATTTACTATTGTATTTATGTGAATGGGGACATACCCATTATCATCTGTAGGTATACTACAACAGACATACATATATGTGTGTATGGATATTTGCTAGTCCCTGTTGAAGAACTATACTGAGCAGACCTTAGTTACAGTTTTTGGGAGAGAACACCGTTTGAATAAGACCAATATGATTAAACCCTTAGACAAAATAACATTTGACTTCATACTAGCATAACCATCAATGGTTTCTGAACAATTTTGTCTATTCAATTTTCAGGAAATTTTCAACGGTGTCACATACTGGGATGACCTCCCCAGGCTGATATGGTCATGTCCCTGACAAATCAACCATGGTGAGATTCGAACCTGGGCCTTTTGTCCAGAAAGTGAACATTCTAACCACTTGTCCATGTGCTCATATTTTTATACACACATACGGTGTGTAAGTGAATGACAAATTGGAAGAAAATTCATCCTCTACTTATTTATTAATTGATGGAGGCTTTTAACTTCTTCACAATTCATCCTATTATAATTGTACTCATGCTTCCCTTTTTTAGTTTGCACAACCTTTCATGAATAATGAACTCTTCCATTTTGAACATGTGGAAAGCTAGGAAAAACACTACTTGGTTTCAGTGAGAAAATGAAGTAAAGAAAAAAGAAAGATGGAAAGACAGAAGTGTTTAACATCTCATACCAATACCTTATAAATAATGGACTATTCCATTTTCATCGCATGGAAAGTAGGGAAAAGACACTACTTAGTTTCAATGAGAAAATGAATGAATGAAAGAAAGAAGTGTTTAACATCTATCAATACCTTATAAATAATGGACTATTCCATTTTCATCACATGGAAAGTAGGGAAAAGACACTACTTAGTTTCAATGAGAAAATGAATGAATGAAAGAAAGAAGTGTTTAACATCTATCAATACCTTATAAATAATGGACTATTCCATTTTCATCACATGGAAAGTAGGGAAAAGACACTACTTAGTTTCAATGAGAAAATGAATGAATGAAAGAAAGAAGTGTTTAACATCTATCAATACCTTATAAATAATGGACTATTCCATTTTCATCACATGGAAAGTAGGGAAAAGACACTACTTAGTTTCAATGAGAAAATGAATGAATGAAAGAAAGAAGTGTTTAACATCTATCAATACCTTATAAATAATGGACTATTCCATTTTCATCACATGGAAAGTAGGGAAAAGACACTACTTAGTTTCAATGAGAAAATGAATGAGAGAAAAGTGTTTAACGGCTGTTTTAGTGAAATGGAAAAAGTTTTCAATTTCAAATTTTTTCATTTGTACCCACTTACTTTTTAAGGACCAGCACTCACATGTATAACTTCCATTGCAATATTTTGTTAAAGTTGTTAAGCTCAAATATTTACTGATGTGATAGGGGAATTTATTATCATTATTACTACTACTACTACTACAATAATACAATCTACTCATGCAGCATATAATTAGTAGTTATAACAGTAGTTGATAAATAAAAGGCCATTCTAAGAAACTGGTAAATAGCTTAAACGTTTGAAAAAAAATGGATGAAAAATAGATAACTACAACAACCGTTAAATAAAGAGCGTCCATATAAGATGTTATAATACTAACTAAACACCTGTATATAAGATGTTAATAATGCTAACCAAACATCAATACAAAGCAATATTAAATCAAAATGAATCATACAGATAGAATAGTAAGGCATATAAGGTGCACAATAGATCATCTATTGATTATGACTATAAGAAAAAGTATTGTCAGATTCAAAGTTTAAACATATTGTAAGGTAAAAGTTAGGGTATGCCTATAATTTACAGTCAATTCACTTTTCTGGTTTAATAAAGAATTTTTCTCAAAAAACCTAATAATTTCTAATTTTTCATGTAAGTATAGAAAACAGAGCTCATTTAAAGATCTGCATGTTCTAGCTTTTTTTTTTAATTTTCCCTTTTACCTTAGGAGTTTTATTATATTCTTTTACATTCCAAAAATATTTATAAAGAGATGTACTATTTTTATAAGTACTGTTGGTGAAGGATAAGATATGATGATATCTTCTAGTCTTAAAAGTATTCTTAGTACTACCAATATTAAATTTTTCAACAGTTGGATTCTCTATTATAGAAATAATACTTAGAAAAACAAGAGAGGTGGTTAGACATTGGTTTCGTAATGGGATTATACTCCATTTGTTCTCATTTTACCTGGAGATATATATATAAGGTTGCCTCTCTGTGCCTTTTCTATAAATACTTGCATGGTAATTGTTAGATGAGCTCTTCACTATGGTACCTAGACTTTTTGTATTTAAGCACAATACTAGACTGGCATTGAGAGCTCATCAATTTACAGTTGAGCTGACTAGATGTAGCTGTAAGTTCTATGCTAACAGTTTCTTTTCCCACACTTCTCACTTGTGGAACTGATTTCCAGCTCCATGCTTTCCAGTCAACTTTAATTTGCAAAAATTTAATTTGCAATGCCAATCATTATCTATTGTCCCCTGATTAAGCTTTTCTCTTCCACCTTACTATTAATGTTTCTGTTCCTACTTCTTCCACACTCTTTAACCACTTGTATCTTAGTGGCTTTAATGCCTTGCATGGGGTGATACCAATTAAAATATAAATATATAATTGAAATAAAATTGAAAAATAGTCTTCATAATAAATGTGTTTAAATCAAAGATGATAAAGTATATTCTTCTATAAATAGATTTACATTTGGACATATTTTATCTGCACATGCATGCATATAATTTTATATATGTAAGCAGCACTATTTCTTATGCTGTGCCTTTTCTTCTTCAGGAAAATTTGCATATTTCTTTTGAATATTTTGTCAATTCAATCTCCAACTTGTTTGGAAGATTGCAAGATCTTGTTTTTAAAACAAGCAAAAATCTTTTCAGGCAAAAATTCTCCTACAGCCAAAAAAGATTTGACAAAATGTTTTTTTATGTCTTTTTAAAATGAGAAAAAAAATTATTTCATAATGCAATGTTTCTGTTTCTGAGTTAATGTTTATAATTAGGTGCATGCACATTGCTATCTATTGATGCATTGTTTCATATGCATAGAAATAAACATACCCAGGTAATATTGCATATATTTGTTTATGTACATATGTCATCATCGTCATCAGCAGCAGCAGCTATTGCAAGTCCATTTCTAGACAAAGCTTTTTCCTTGATGACCATGACTGCACTATTCTCTGTCATATTTTACACACAAACTCCTCTATCTCATCTCTCCATTTTAACTACCCTTTACTCCATCTCTTATCCTTTCTCCCTAAAATGTGTTCTTCACTGACACTTTGTCAATTAATCACTTCTATAATATCCTGGCCTCTTCTTTGAATCAAGATGACCTATCTCTCTCTCTTAGAGTGGCTCCCAAAATTTTTATTAAATTTCATAAAAGTGGTCAAATTTGCTATATATATATTTGTATAGTAAATTGATCTCCCTCTATGAAAGCCCAAACAAAAATGTACATATGACATGATTTTGTAAAATAAAAAAAAATATTGATTATACATATGGCGTGGCCTGACAATTGCATCTAGCATGAAACAGATGTATCCTCTAAGTGTATGACAAATGCAAGAGATGACTTAAACATATGATGAAAGTGAATTTATACATTTTGTTTCACCTTGAGAATTGACAACAAAAATAATAAACACTATTTATTTATTAGATTATTTATTTACATTATTTATTATATTTTTTACGGAAATGGTTGACAATTGATTCAAACTTAATAAAATCTTATCCTGTGAGTGTCAAATTCTCCAAACCTGCTTTCCCCATTATGTCCTCTAGAAATTTAAACTTTAATACTTTGCTTAGTTTTCGGAAGGCAACCTTCACTATACCAATATTACATAGCAGTTCAACCCACTTTTCTTTGTTTCTAACTACTTATATTTTTAGAATATTGTCCACTGCATGCAGGCAAAATAAAAAGTCAGGCAAACCAAATCAGATATTAAAAGTAGGAGACTAAACCAGATATTCAAAGTTGCGGAGAGATCTAAATTAGATATTAAAAGTTGTGGGGGGATCTAAATCGGTCATTAAATGATGTGATGGGGGGATCTAAATCAGCTATTAAAAGTTGTGGAGAGATCTAAATTAGATATAAAAAGTTCTTTTGCTTTTTACTTTTACATATTTTCTGTATTAAGACCTACAGATTTTTTCATATATAAGACTTATATGAAAGTTTTAGAACTTAAACCTTTGGGAAAAATTTAAAGTTTTTAATTTATTTTGAAAATTAATAGCATTAATGATTTTAGACAGATGCTTGCATTACTATAGACTTTAGTCTTCTGTTTAGTTCTTAGTTTCATAAAAAAATTGTTATCTAAGTGACCCTTTTCTGCTTTCCATCTGCATGGCTGATGCTAACCTTCCTGTGAGTGACTTGTGCCTTCTCCTGCTAATGTTGTCGGCTGTCATGAAGTGAAAAGACAATATTGAATCCATTGCTAGCTCAGTTATTAAGAAAGTTGGTTCACTGTGTCAGGCAAGACAATTTTTCTCTCCTGAATCTATCTTGCAGATCTATAAGTCTACCATTCGCCCATGCTTAGAATATTCTTGCCATATATGGTCTGAAGCTCCTGCTTTATATTTAGACATCCTTGATACCGTCTGTTGAAGAATCAGCAATATTATTGATCATCATATGGCATCAGATTTTTCTCTACTGCCATAAAGTTTCATGATAATTGTTTAGATGAGCTTTTTGCTGTGGAACCTAAACTTTATGAATATAAGCCCTAGTACTAGACTGACAACAAGGTAATATCAATTTATCATTGAGTTGATTAGATGTAATCATAAATTCTATGCTAACAGTTTCTTTTCTCACACTTCTCACTTGTGGAACTCTCTTCTGGCTCCAAGCTTTCCAGCCAACTTTATGAAATGGTAAATAATAAGTGTTTTCTTATAGTTGTTTAATATATTTTAATAATTTAGTATGTACTTATAAATTTAAGAATAAAAAATTATTTTCATATTTCTTTATAAATTGGTAAATGATAAATATTGCATTGCATTAGTTTTTAGAATGTTTTAAATATAAAAATATTCTTGTATATATAAAAAAAAATCTAATAAATATATAATGTTTAATATTTTTGTTGCAAATTCTCAAGAACAAGAAAATTCACAAAATCACTTTCATCAGATGTTTAGGTTTTATTACAATTCTAATCATCACTTTTTTTAAACAATGAACATTGTGGAGGAGTGAAGGTAGTTAAAATAATAGCAGTGTCAACGGGAAAACCATCCTTTTGTCACTCTGTCTTTTTTGTAGGCAAGAAGGTCCAAGTTTGATAATTTTTTTATACTCTTGATCTGAAGAGTTTAATCTGTATAATACTAAAAGTTTGTGATTGGGTGCATGCTTATGTGGTGCATCTATCCAGTACATAATGATTTACGAGTTGTTTATACAGGAAGTATTTTAAATTTAACTTTCTTTAAACAGACAATTTTTTTAACTGACACATTTTTAAATTAAAAGACAGACACAAAGAGATCCCACTTAGACGTTTTGATCAGTTGTTTGTAGAGTAATTATTTACATTTCAGCTTTCTTTAAACAAACAATTTTTTAAATATTTTAAAAAAAATATTTTTTGGCATATTTAATAAATATTTTCAAGTAAATATGATTTAAAAGTATTTTTTGGCTCATTAAAAAAAAAAGTTTTTAAGTTAATCTGATTTAAAGTTCAAGTTTATCCCGGAAATTCTAATCCTATTAAATGCTGTAAACAATCAGTAAAATGTTAAACATGAGCTTGTAAACCAGACGAATTCTGATACAAACTGTAGAATATTATTACAAGTGGTCTGACACACAAATAGAATGGTGTAGTCCCAAGTAAAAGCTGACCTGAGTCATTCAATGGAGAGATATATGGGTGAATGGAGACCACTCATGCAAATGTGTTGGGCAGGTCCATTTTTAGCAAAATGGACCAACCTAAATGGTCCATAAGGTACTCTCCTATAAATGAGGTAAAATTAGCTGGCTTGCTTTTCCAATAAGACACAAGAAGGCAGCTATGTCAGCAGGTAAGTCACTTGACTTCTACAAAAACAAATTGAAAAATTTAACTGAATCATAATAAAATTAATTATCATTTCAATGGAACGTTGGAATTAACTTCAATGTTTTATAACTTGATTGTCAGTGACCCAACAGGTCATGAGTAATCTAGTATGACAATTGTAAAAAATGATTTCTAGTTGCAGTGTCGATCGTACATCTGTAACTAGTCATCCAACAGTTATGCACACATGTAGATTTTTGTAACATTTTAGATGATTTTTGTAACATTTTAGATGATTTTTGTATATCCTAATCTTAATTTTCGTTGGGATTCTTGTCTAAACCTTTCTTCCATGCACTACCTTTGACCTGTCTTTGAATTCATCTGAAAGTAATTTCATTTATTCCTCAATATGAAACACTTGAAATTGATTCCGTGGAGTGACATTTCTTCGGGGCAGCTCAAAGAAAAGGCAGATATTTTATGGGGGAATTTTGAAGATCAACAGATAGAAGTTATTTCTTGCCAAAATTGGATTTACTCTTGTCAGTTGGTTTTTAGTTTATTGCTGATGAACACCAACAGGGAAGACATTTTTCTACTTGTGGTATTTGCTTTGGTGAGAGAGATTCAAATAGAATTAGATTAACCAATCAAATTTAATTTTGCTGTGACATGGTCTGTCATTATTGGCTGAGATAGTTTACATGCTATGGAAAATAAGTTTTAGTGTCATGTTTTTTGTTTGTGAACGTGCACTAATTTAATTGCAATTACGTGTAGAATTTGTATCACAAGCTGCATGCCAGAGAAATGATTCTTACAATACCTAGGCATATATATATATATATATATATATATATATATATATATTAGACTATTTAATGTATTTACTGCTGTCTTGGATATTTGAACCCTTACGTAATGCTATCTACGGTATTTTAAAGTTAACCTTCAAAGAATTACATTCTCAGATTAATTATTAAAAATTCCTTTTGAGCAATGGAAACCTATAGGTTTTAGTGAGGACTGTCCTTCTTCAAACCGAGTGAACTGTTCTTTTTAGGTTTTTTTACATTAAGGTTCACACTGTACAAGGCTTGGGAGCCACTCGAAGAAGAGGGTTGCAAAATAAGAGACACTGCTTAGGCGAATATGTTTGAAACTCAAGGGTTAACCCAAGGCTTGGACAGGTTAAGATTGTAGTGGTCAAGGTAACATCCTCTTGGGAGTTAGTTCCACAAGACAGTGGTTCATAGGAACAAGCTGCTTCAATGGAATTTATGTCTCACCAAGGGAATACGAAGGGAATGAAGGTTGTTTGCTATAATCTACGTGGCATGGCAGGTCTTACTTGTGAAGGTCAGAACTGGTGGCCACAAACAGAGAGCTGTACCAAATAACAGAAACCACATCACTTGAAAACTTTAAACAAAAACAGCTACTAAAATGGATGACAACATGATCATGATATTATCGTTCCACACTACTTTGAACAAAAATTTAGGAAGGAAATACTAGAAAGAGTTACTGGACTTGAAAAACCTGTGTCCCTGAATAATTGTTTTAAGATAAATATTTGTAGTAAAAGAAAAAGCTTTAAACTTATAGTAACAATCAATGCCTGCAATCAGTTTCTTCTCTCACTCTTGTCCACAAACACTTGTAGCCATTTCCACACAGCAGGCAACTGTCTTTTTCTTCATTCACTCGTTGCCCTCTTCTTTCTGTTTTTGTCTATCGTTGACAACCAAAATTTGCATATACACAAAGATAATCTTGTGAAAAAGTATCTTATTCTGAGATCTAACTATTTTAAACATGTGACCTGCAAAGCCACCATTTCTTTCTCTGTTGGACAGTTTACACTGTGAGGCACATTTGAATCTTTGCTTATGCTGGAGTTAATTTATTCTTGATTTTATTCTAGCGTTGCAAAAAAATACATGCAACCCTGGGCCTCTTTACCCCCTGTGGTAGTTCACTACAATATCTGATAAATTTCAACTGAAAATAACATTGGCTGTTCAGTCAGTGAAAGCCAAATGCTTTTATATACCAAACAAAGCTGACCACCGTGTTGATAGCAGACACAAAACTACAGGAGATAGTAAAAGAAAGCAAGGAGAAAAGATTAAACATCAGTTGTAAGAAGATAGAATGTATGGCAAGAAACAGTTCTATGAATACTTTGTTTGGAGGTATTAAAATTTACAAACCATTTCTTGCCCCAGTTAACAACTGATTCAAGGTTATTTTCAAGAATGGCTGCCAGTTTTACTTTGACTGATTGAACAGTTAGGACGGGATTACATAGTTGTATCATCAGCAAAAATAAGCTAGTTGGGAACTGATGACTTTGGGAAAGTTGTTGATGAAGATAAAAAACAATATCGGGCTAAGGATAGATCCTTGGGTAACTCTTGAAAGAAAAAGCTGACCCAGCCGAGATGAAAAAAGGGGCCAAAAAAAACTGGGGAGGTTTTGTCAGCCAACTGGACGCTAATTGGAAACCTCCTTGCAAAGGTGAGTCTCACACTCTTGACTGTTCAATTATGAGGAAAGAGGGCTTGGAAAATCTGGTACTGACAGGATAAACTGAAGGCAAGAGGGACAGAAGAAAACAGTGTAAAACATGCTTAGCGAGCTTGAGTAAATGGATGACAGAGCAAGTTTTAGAAGAAATAACAAAAGTCAACATTTATTAAGAGCTACAAAGAACAGGAAATTGTGGAGAGCCATGACGGCCTACCTCCTGAGGGGACATGGTACATAAAGAAGAATTCCAGATACACTCTCTCATACTAAATGAAAGGAAGATCTTCTAATTTCCTATTTGCTGGGTCTCAACAAATAGTTCCAGTGCCAAACCTTCAAAGAGAAACAAAATTTGAAGAAAACAAGAAAATCCCCCTCCTCCCCAAACAATTTTGCTTCCTCCCAGTCAATATTATTCACTGCTGATTACACCTCACCACGTTCCCTTGTTACTCTGACTGCTTTTGATGGGATCAATAAAATAGAAAATTTGGCAACTGAAATTTTTAACCTGAAATTCCTGATTGACCTTGCTGCTGGTTGTCCAATCAGCTGAAAGAATATAGTTTCTTTAGGATGGGAGTAATCATAGCTCTCCACAACTTCCTATCGTTTGTAGTTATAAGTAATATTTTCACATCCCTTCATACATACTATTCTGATTATCATTTACACAAGTTGTTAGGTAGGTTCCTTTATGTGTCTCTCTGCCCTTCTTGTCCTGTGACTGTCAAATACTCCAAACCTGCTTTCCTCATTATGTCCTCTAGAAATTTAAACTCTCTCTCTTTCTGATTCTAAGTATAAGTGTCCTTTTGTGTTTTCATTTTTCATAAAACTTCCTAGTTGCTCACATGCTCTGTCTATGGTATTCTCTGCATTTCTTTTTAGAATCACTGTTGCCTCAAGTCTCTTCTTCATCTGTGAGAAAAAAATGGCCAGCATTCACTGCCATATAAGAGGACTGATATTGCATAACCGTTGAGCACTCTTTTCTTTTTTCTAATGAAATTTTCTTGTTTCTTAATACCTTGCTTAGTTTTCGGAAGGCAACCTTCACTATACCAATATTACATAGCAGTTCAACCCACTTTTCTTTGTTTCTAACGACTTATATTTTTAGAATATTGTCCACTACATGCAGGCAAAATAAAAAGTCAGGCAAACCAAATCAGATATTAAAAGTAGGAGACTAAACCAGATATTCAAAGTTGCGGAGAGATCTAAATTAGATATTAAAAGTTGTGGGGGGATCTAAATCAGTCATTAAATGATGTGATGGGGGGATCTAAATCAGCTATTAAAAGTTGTGGAGAGATCTAAATTAGATATAAAAAGTTCTTTTGCTTTTTACTTTTACATATTTTCTGTATTAAGACCTACAGATTTTTTCATATATAAGACTTATATGAAAGTTTTAGAACTTAAACCTTTGGGAAAAATTTAAAGTTTTTAATTTATTTTGAAAATTAATAGCATTAATGATTTTAGACAGATGCTTGCATTACCATAGACCTTAGTCTTCTGTTTAGTTCTTAGTTTCATAAAAAAATTGTTATCTAAGTGACCCTTTTCTGCTTTCCATCTGCATGGCTGATGCTAACCTTCCTGTGAGTGACTTGTGCCTTCTCCTGCTAATGTTGTCAGCTGTCATGAAGTGAAAAGACAATATTGAATCCATTGCTAGCTCAGTTATTAAGAAAGTTGGTTCACTGTGTCAGGCAAGACAATTTTTCTCTCCTGAATCTATCTTGCAGATCTATAAGTCTACCATTCGCCAATGCTTAGAATATTCTTGCCATATATGGTCTGAAGCTCCTGCTTTATATTTAGACATCCTTGATACCGTCTGTTGAAGAATCAGCAATATTATTGATCATCATACGGCATCAGATTTTTCTCTACTGCCATAAAGTTTCATGATAATTGTTTAGATGAGCTTTTTGCTGTGGAACCTAAACTTTATGAATATAAGCGCAGTACTAGACTGACAACAAGGTCTTATCAATTTATCATTGAGTTGATTAGATGTAATCATAAATTCTATGCTAACAGTTTCTTTTCTCACACTTCTCACTTGTGGAACTCTCTTCTGGCTCCAAGCTTTCCAGAAAACTTTAATATTCAAAAATTTAAATGCAATATCAATTGCTATCTATAGTTCTCCAGATTTCTCTTTGTTTTCATTCCTTAATAATATTTCTCTTTTCTACCTCTTCCACACCTAGTAACCCATGTCTCAGTGGCTTTACTGCCTTGCTTTAAAAAATGATAAGAGTAAATATTTTCTCTTTCCATGAAAGGAAATATTCGGCATTCATTGACTGAACCACCAGTGGTACCATCAATTGAAATTTATGAAATTTTTATATTCAAACAGTTTTTCAGGAATTAAAAGAAAAATTTGTAGTTCCAAGAAATAATTTATTTCATGGAAGTATTTTAACTAGTTGTCGCTAGCCTTGGTCACTCCTTTAATTTAAGTAAAACAGTGCAAAGAAGCTAGAAACGCTTATGAATTCAAATCATGGAAAAAACTGAGTTGGTGACATTTACAAAGTAAGTGCATATGCTCTTTTAGCAAGGTCCATGCCTTATTTCTATCAAAGTTAGGATGCTTGCTAAAAAAAAGCGTGTGCTCTTACATCATCAATTCAGTTTTTTCCGTGATTTGAATTCGTAAGCGTTTCTAGTTTCTTTGCACTGTTTTACTTAAATTAAAGGAGTGACCAAGGCTAGCGACAACTAGTCAAAATGTTTCTATGAAATAAATTATTTGTTGGAACTTCAAGTTTTTCTTTTAATTATGCAACTATCAATGGAAACAAGCATCCTAACTGAGTTTTTCAGGAATATGTGTTTCTCAAGTGCACAAACTGTTACCACTCTTACCAGTATTGACAGGGGGTTTCCTTACTAACCTTTTGTTTGAAGTGGTGTGGAATGTTAACATCTTATATCATCATTTTCTCTTCAAGTTACACTTTTGCTATAATATTTTAGTTGTTGTTTTGATTGAAAATCCTCATGAGATGTGGTTTCCATTATTTGTTATTTTGTGTGTGATTTTGCAACCAGATATCAAAGTGTTTTCAACCCGTCTGCTAAAAGAAAGACAAGAAGAAGGAAAGAAATTGTTTATGAAGAATGAATACAGGGGCTGATAATGAAAGGTTTGGGGCTTCCTTCTCTGTATTTGTGATGCCAAAACCATTATTCTTGTAATGTATATTCTCTTCTTAGTTGGCACTTAGCCCAGTAATTTCCACTTCACTGTGTTGTGACATCAACATAAATACGGTTTCATTTAATGCTCCCCCCTTGTATTCTTCTCTTTCATTTCAGTTATTTCTTTAGATTACTTAATATTTTATATAAATACATATGTAGATGTTTTTGTCACCTGAGATATCAACAGGTACGATTCATAAAATAAATATATGTAAAACTTATATTCATAATAATGATGACAATGAAAGTGACATAGCAAAGACTAAAAGCATTATAAACAAAAGTATAATGTAAAAACATTGCTACTGATTTTAATATAGAAGGAATTCATTACAGATGAGTAGAGATCCCATGACATTGAATTTAATTAATTCCATTGGTTCTCTACTCTGTAACAAGTCGATTACATATATATTGATATTCTAAAGAAGTAATGGATCTTCTTTTATTTATTAATCCAATAGATCATTATTACTTTAAACATTATTTTTGTGGATACTAATATTTGAGTAGAGGCTCTTATTATTTATTGTTGTGGTAAACCCTCCTACAGCAGAATGAACTCTTCCTCCTCTCATAAATACAAACTGTGAGAGTCGGATAGAGGGAGAGTGTGAAGTGAAGTGGAGTAGTAGACGCAGTGCTAATCTACTTATCACTAACAATATTGTTTTGTATATATCTTCAATATACTTTTTCAACCTAACTCCGTCTTCCGTGTCTTTCTTTCTGGCCCCTAAACAGGCCACAACATTTATTAAACAGTATATTTATTTATTTCCATCTACTGGTCTGAATATGCAAGAAATCTTATTAAAGTAAAATATGTGCTCTCCAGCAGGACACAAACCTGCATCCTTGGGCAGAGGAAAACCGTTGTTAGATCCAATGTGCCTTAACCAACTCAACCATAAAGAAGCTTTGCCAGTCAACCAAGGTATGAACAGTGCTTTTAAGCAGATGTATGATGTTAAAGCATGTCAGATCTAACGTCTTCCCTCTGGCCAGGAGGACGCAGGTTCAAAATCCTGCTGGAGAATGTATACTTTTCTTTAATAAGATTCCTCATATATTCAGGCCAGTAGACAAAAATAAATAAATATATTGTTTAATAAATAAACAGAGCGTCTACTCAAATAAGAGTATCCTCTAAAAATAATGGGCAGCACTTGAGTTTTTCCAGCATTCTAACATTTTTCTCTTTTTCAAAGGTTAAGGAATATAAAAATTGTCCATAGTTATTATTCTGAGCACTTTCATTTAGTTCTATAGCCATTATCAAGGATGTTGTTTTGGTAGGGTGAATTGTGTGTGTTATCTTCTACATAGTGGATAAAGGCGTTAGTTAGATCTAGTAAGAGGACCCAAAGAGTTTTTAGTTCAATACCTGGTTAAGGTGGTGGAAAAATTTGAGAGGGGAATTAACAGGAGATAACTGACATCCATTAGACATGGCACGTGGAACTAGAACAGTCTACCCCAGTAAGTGAAATAAAGGGTTCAGTTTGACATTCCAACCACCTGAAGAAGGCTGGAGCATACAATGGCTGAAACGTTGTTATAAATATGGCGAGAAAGATGAGGACAATAGTTCAAATAATGTAAATAGTTCTTAAATAGTAGTTTAAGTGTGTGGAGTTCTTGCATAGGTGTGTAGGTTAAACAGTATAAGATTGATAGCAGGGGAATGGTACACTATTTACATTATTCAGACTATTGTCCTTATCTTTGTTGCCATATTTATTACAATGTTTCATCCTTTCAGTATCTGTCTATATTTCTGAGATGAGGTATTATGTACACTATTTACATTATTTGTACTATTGTCCTAATCTTTGTTGCCATATTTATTACAACGTTTCGGCCTTTCAGTATCTGTTTATATTTCTGAGATGAGGTATTATGTACATTATTTACCTTATTCAGATTATTGTCCTCATCTTTGTTGCCATATTTATTACAACGTTTCAACTGTTGTACATTCTGGTCTTCTTCAGGTGTTTGGAATGTCGAACTGAACCCTTTATTTTGCTTTCTGGGGTAGACTGTTCTAGTTCCACGTGCCATGTTTAATGGGTGCCATTTATCAGTTATCTCCTGTTAATTACCCTCTCCAAGTTCTCCACTGCTTTAGCCAGGTATTGAACTCACACTCTTTGGGTCCTGTCACTGGATTTAACTAATTCGTTTATCCACTGTGCCATGTGTTATTGAGGACATCCATTAAACATGACACCTAGAACTAGAACAGTCTACCTCACTGAGCAAAATAAAGGGTTCAGTTCAACATTCCAACCACCAGAAGAAAGCCAGAGCATACAATGGCCAAAACGTTGTAATAAATATGGTGACAAAGATGAGGACAACAGTCTGAATAATGTAAATAGTGTACATAATACCTCATCCCAGAAATGTAGACAGGGGAATGGTATTTAATCAATAATGATTCTCCAATAAGATGTCTACGACTATGTGATTTGAATATAATTTTTGTACTATTGACTAGAATTTTCTTTAAAGGTTCTTGTAAATTATGGATTAATAAATCTTTATTAATTACACTCTGCTTTGATGTAGCTAGTACCATGTGTCATGAACCTGGCCTTGAATCTCAATGTGGTCGATTTGCAAAGGTGACTTTTTGATAATCTTAGCCTGGGAAAATGATCCAAATGTGGGTGTAACTGATAAATGATTAGTCAATAAATATTAAAACAGAAAATAATAATTGACACACAAAAGCAAATATATATATATATATATATATATATATATATATATATATATATATATATAATCAAGTGAACATAATGTTCTGACTTCAAGACAGACTGGGACTGAGTCAGATGAAACTGAGAACTGGCCTATTTTTATTGGCTAGGGAAATATCCCAGCATGTATTTGTGTGGTTCTGCCTATAAAATAGGGAGGGGGAAGTGTTTCAAAAT
Organism: Acanthosepion lycidas; assembly: GCA_963932145.1. Classification (NCBI taxonomy): domain Eukaryota; kingdom Metazoa; phylum Mollusca; class Cephalopoda; order Sepiida; family Sepiidae; genus Acanthosepion; species Acanthosepion lycidas. Next base: position 25,692,987 of record OZ010591.1, read on the forward strand.
CAATCCTAGGGATTGAAATCAACACAGCTACATACCCATATATATATATACACGTCTAAATGTAAAAGAATGAAGAATAAAATTCCAACATTCAAAACCTTAATTTAAAACAGGGCTCAATACAAGAGGGGATCAATAAATATTTATTATACACTGTTATATTAGAACATGTAAGTTAACTACTACAAAATTGTACATTTTGTTTTGACATTTAATAAACAACATTTATTACCATCATTGGTAATAACCTGATGAGATGTTGTTTATTAAACATTGAAACAAAATGTACAATTTTGTAATAGCAACTTACATGTTCTAATGTAACAGTGTATGATATATATATCTATATATATATAATTCTTGGACACTTCTGTGAAAACCAACACAGCTTTATACCCATATATATATATATATATATATATATATATATATATATATATATGGGTATGTAGCTTTTTTGGTTTCAAACCCTAGGATTGATATATATATATATATATATATATATATATATATATATATATATATATATATATATAAAGACATTTTTATGTTTATACATTCTTTTTATAGATACAAATATTTAAGTAAAATTTCTCAGACATTCAGGCTGGTAAATGTTAATACTGTTTATTATAAACAGAGCATTTACTTAAATGTTTTTATCTATAAAAAGAATGTATAAACATAAAAATGTCTTTAAAAAAATATATATATATATATATATATATATGTGTGTGTGTGTGTGTACCACTGATTACAGTGTAGGGATCCCATTAAATTAATTAAAACCAATTTTCTGGGATCTCTACAATATAAATGAATTTAAAATATTTTCTTTTCGACTTGTTTTAAGAAGGATATCCAAATTGCAAATAAACTATTTGACAAGGTTCAAATTAATTGCTTGAATTTCAGGAAATTAATTGAATTTACAAGTCATCATTTAAGTAAAAGAAGAGAAAACAGTCCTTGATTATTGCTTTTTTTTTAATATTTATTGACTAATCAATTGGAGGTTGCAATCTTTGATTATTGATCAGTGTAAGTGACAGGAGTGGACAGTTCTGTGTTCAGAAAACTATTCACGGGTGCACAATGTTTACAGCTATTAAAAGATCTTGTGTTGCATAGGGAAGAAATTTTTCAGGAAATTGGAAAAGATAGGACAAAGAAAAAGTTGACATTTAATTAAATTAGGTGTGAATTAAAGCAACAAAACAATGAACATGACGTCTATTATTGAATAAGGAAATGATTCCAGCATAACATCTGACTGTTATATTGTTTTTCACTGACAGACATATTATTGACATGACATTAATATAAATAGCACTGACCAGAATATATATATATATATATATATATATATATATATATATAAAGAGAGAGAGTGATAGCAAAGAAGTGAATATCTCATCGCTCTTACTGCCTGGGGATTGTGAGAAAATAGCATCAACATCTAAGTGTCTGCATTAAACTTTTAGCAGTGGAAAGGAGTAACATATGAACATTATTTTACTTATATTTTATATCAGCTCCCTTTTGTATATTTTACATTGAACTCTGTCTTTATAACATCCATATTTGCCTTTAATATTTATTTTGCAAGATATATATATATATATATATATATATATATATATATATATATATATATATATATATATATAAATAAATGGATGGTCCATGTGCATTTCTTATATGTAGATATAAAAGGCTGGTTAATAAAATTTGAGGTATAAAAAGCTATGGAACAATCACGTTGTCAAGATAAACACTCGTGGAACAAACTGAGCAAACACCCCTCCACCTTGAGAAAGAGGGCTATTTATAGTCCCATGGAGCATCTCATTGTGCTCAAGTGGGATAGGCCATTGCTTGGGCTGTGATTGGCTGCTAGTACATGAGTGGAGGTATTTCTGTATAAATACCAGCTTGATTCATCAGTTGGTTTGCAGGGTTTGTATTGAGTTACAACCTGCTTTATTTTTGTCTGCCAGCTGGATGCTAGCTGGGACCCTTACACCGGTAAGTGTTGTTATTCTATTGTTATTCTACAAAAGCCAGGCATGTCTGAAAATTCTGACTTAAAAATCATTCTCTTTGCACTTCACTTTAGCCTAAAGGCTATCATATAATCTTTCTCTTTGCACTTCACTTTAGTCTGAGGGCTAGATGTAACTGTAAGTTCCATGCTAGCAATTTCTTCTTTCACACTTCTGGAACTTTTTTCCAGTATCTTGCTTTCCCAGTCAACTTTGATATTCAAAAATCTATTATCATAAATTGTCATATTCTCTAAAACTCTGTAACAACTTGCATCTAAGTGTCTTTATTGCCTTGATTGGTATAAAATAAAAAAAAATAAAACCTACAAAGTGACTGCATTCCCAAAGAGACTTTGGTGTGAAGATTGGACTAACTAGACTCATCTGAACAAGCCCAAAAGGAGAAAAGCCATCAGGTCACCCACTACTATACACATTCCCTTACATTACTAGAGACACTTCAATGCACAGATCGAACTAACATTTTGCTCACACACAAAACCTAACCTAGTATAAGAAATAATCCTCATTGGATCAAAAGATAAACAACAAAAAATTGAATTGACTAGAACACCAGTGTTACATTAAAAGAACCTCATGACATATATTTTTGCAAATAGAATTCCTTTCTGAGAAAAATTCCTCTGACATGAAGATAAAGCTGAGCTTTTTGTCTGATTATTGCAAAGTAAAATGTCTTTCTCACCATGTAACTTCTTGTGCCTGAGATCATTACAAACACAGCTTCACAAAGAACACAGGAACAGGAACGGTTCTTTAGTGCTGGTCATGACATGGTGAAATGAAACAGATCTTTAGCTTGTTTTATATTCACAGTTCATAGAATGATATCAGCAAGTTAAACAAATATAGAGATGAAAATATTTTGCCCTGAACTTAAGTGCTCTTTTGTTTAATGCATTAGACAAGTGTTTCAGGTGAACATTTGAATGAAAATCATAGAATATGATGACTCTCCTCAGAGCAATCTAAAGCACTCTGTATCTACCACAGTGCAATCCTTTAGTAGATGAAAAGAATTTGTTAAAAGAATGAGACTTTTACTTGTATGTACTGTTAAGTTTTGTCAAGTTTTTTGATTGGTTAAGTGTTTTGCTGTGTCAGCTTTTTTGATTGGTTGTTGCAAACTGTTGAAGGCAAGTGCCTTTCCTAAAAGCAGGTGAAGTTAGGTTGATGCCAAGATATATGTTCTTTCATTTTTGTTGAAACAATGGCCATATTTAGCTGATGGGAAAGAAAAAGTTTTCAGATATGGTGGAAGGTGTAAGATGAATCAAAGTGACTCTCAAAGGGAGGGTTTCATATAGAATGCAGACACATGGAGGAGCTTCAGGGATTCAAAGATAATTGGAAAATCTGGATAAAGTTGAAAATATTATTACCATTAAACTGACAAGACTTATTAAGGTGTTATCTAAATCGGATTTCAATGTGTTATATCACACATTCTGCCTTTACATATAAACAACACAGATTTTTCAAATAGATATACAGAGATATTAGAAAAGAATTAATGGATTTATTTTTAATCCAGCATTTTTATTGCTTCAGACGTTATTATAGTAGATATTCATATGCTTAAAAGAAACACTCCATTCTTATTTTTTTAATTTTAAACAGTCTATCAACCTGGTCAGGAAATTTCAGTAAAGAAAACTTGCTCTATGGCTTGGCTCAAACATGTATTCCCCTTTGTAAGAGAAACCACTGTTTGATCTGGTGTGCTTTACCAATCAGCTACAGAGAGCATCGCAGTCCAGTAAGGCTCTATTTTTACTTCTAAGGAAAGTATACTTCCTCATCCAGATATTTTTTCTCAAAAACCTATATCTTCACAGTTTCCTATCCAAGACATAAACAAAGCAATTTATAAAGAATTAATAGATTTATTTTTAAATGTTGAGGTGGAATACTGGTATTTGAAATAGGGAGGCCATTTCTTTTTTTCAAATGCTGTGTAGTATGTATAGTCTATCAGTTTGCATATTCAAAAAAACACAATAAAGAAAATACCTCTCTGGTCGCGATTGAACCTTTGTCAAGAATAAGAAACCATATTTGATCTGGTGTGCTTTAACACTTAGCTACAGAGAGCATCAAAATCCAGAAAGGTGCACTCTCAATTTTTCCTTTTCTCTTCTAAGCAGACTGGATTTTATTCAGTCAAAATTGCAATCAAATTTATTCAGGTGAACCACCAGTGCACCCAAAATGCTGTTACACAGTATATCTCTGCAATACTCATATAGTCTTTTTTTTTAGATTTCTGTACAAGTTTGGCTATCAAATATTTTTTGTTTAAAAATTTTTTTATTTAATTTCTCTATTGTTTGGATGCTTTTACAGATTTCCAGGGAGAATTTGTATATAATATTGTTATTATTCAATGTCTTTTATGTGTTTTTAGCTTTTGCAAGCCATTATCAAGGATTTTTTATCAGCTGATAGATTCATCTGTGTTTATGCATTGTGTCATTTGCTGATCTTCAAGTGTTGCATCTTTATGCATCAGTGGGTGTCATGTTGGGTTTTTCAGATAAAAGGAAAAAAAAAATGAGAAGAAAATACATAACATTACAAACTGACACATTAATATACAATAATAGGGAGAAAAAAAAAACAAGACACCCATTGATGTATGCGTTCATGCGTATAGTGAGGTAAATTGGCACGGATTAAAAACTAGTCATTTATTCACATAGATATCTGAGTATCATGAACTTGTGATAGCTTTTTCCTAAATAAGACCTGTAAGTCTAGAAATTTGAGACAGTTAATCTGCAATGGGATTTGTTTACTTGCATATCTGATATATTCAAAAGCCATCCACCTACAAACTCTCACTTAAACTTGGTAGGCATTCTAATCACTGTCAGATAAAATGGCTGTATAATTTATCCTCTTTAATATTCTAACCATTAACTTGTTGAGTTTCTTCCCTAATTTTTTTCTTTTTTTTATTCTTATTCTTTACTCTCCCCTGAATTAAATTTCTAGCTTCATATTCTTTTTTTTATTATATTATTTTTTATAATTTTCTTCATTATTTTTTATTTTTTTGACTTTGAATTCTTCCAGTTGCAAAATTTTTTTTTTATTTCTGTTATCATTTCTTTTCTTAATTGTTAATTTTTCTACTATTTTTTTCTCTTTCTCCATTTTCTTTTTTATCATTCCCATATCTTTTGCTTTCTTCTTTCATTCTCTTCCATCAATTTTCCTCCTCTTCTCCTCCTTCCTCCAACTTTTTCTCCACCACTCTCTCTCTCTCTCTCTCTCTGCTCTTCTGTTTGCCTGTATTTATCCTCTTTCTACTCATTTTCCTTCATTTCTTTTTTTTTGTCTTTTACTTCTTTTACTTCTCCCTTTTTAATTTCCCCCTCTTCCTTCTCCCCACTTCCCTCTCTCATACACCACATTTTTCCTTTTCTTCCTTCTTCCATTCTTCTCTCTATTTTTTATTTTATATTATTTTTCTATCTTTTACTTCTTTCTCCTATTTTTTCATTCTTCAGTTACTTTCCTCCAACTGTAGTACGGTTTCCCCGTGCCTATCCTATTAATGCTTTCATGGTAATTGTTCATCTTTCATACCTAGACTTTATGAATTTATGTGCGGCACTAGATTGATGGCAAAGTCTCATCATTTTCAGCTTAAATGGTTAGATGTAAATGGAAGAGACCGGATTAGAGTTTTACAAGCAAGAAGTGTGAGAGAAGAAACTGTTAGTATCTGTCTATATTCCTGAGATGAGGTATTATGTACACTATTTACATTATTCAGACTATTGTCCTCATCTTTGTCACTATATTTATTACAATGTTTCGGTCATTGTACACTCTGGCCTTCTTCAGGTGGTTGGAATGTCAAACTGAAACCTTTATTTTGCTCAGTGGGGTAGACTGTTCTAGTTCCACATGCTATGTCTAATGGGTGTCAGTTATCAGTTATCTCCTGTTAATTAGGTTTATAATACCCAGAAATTCATACACAAATGTCCTCAAGGACACATGGCACAGTGGATAAAGGCATTAGTTAGATCCAGTAACAGGACCCAAAGAGTGTGAGTTCAATACCCGGTTATGGCAGTGGAGAACTTAGGGTAATGTGTGTGTGTGTGTGTATATATATATATATATATATATATATATATATATATAAAAAGTTGGGAAGTGAGTTGGCCCTAAAACTTTTCGATATCCTTTTAGGGCCAACTCACTTCCCAAAATCTAACCAAATGACAAAATATCAGAATCAGGTGAGGTCAAGAACTTTTCAGAACCCTAGTAAAAGAAAAAATAATGGATGACGATATATATATATATATATATATATATATATATATATATATATATATATATATATATATATACATATATATATATATAAGAGAGAGAAAAATTGTTTAGCATGACACAGTGGACCAACTTTTTTCACAGCTGACCTAGCAATGGATTCAGTGTTGCCTTTCAGCTTTCCTCCTCCTTATCCTTTTTTTTCACACTTTTTCATTTTTCTCTTTTCCCTAAAGCTCTCTTCAGCCTTCTACCTTTTTTCTTTCTTCTAATATTTTACCTCCTTTCACTCTCCCTCCTCTTCACATATTCTACCTTTTTTCTTTCTCTTAATATTTTACCTCCTTTCACTCTCCCTCCTCTTCACATATTCTACCTTTTTTCTCTCTCCTAATATTTTACCTCCTTTCACTCTCCCTCCTCTTCACATATTCTACCTTTTTTCTCTCTCCTAATATTTTACCTCCTTTCACTCTCCCTCCTCTTCACATATTCTACCTTTTTTCTCTCTCCTAATATTTTACCTCCTTTCACTCTCCCTCCTCTTCACATATTCTACCTTTTTTCTTTCTCTTAATATTTTACCTTGTTTCACTCTCCCTCCTCTTCACATATTCTACCTTTTTTCTCTCTCCTAATATTTTACCTCCTTTCACTCTCCCTCCTCTTCACATATTCTACCTTTTTTCTCTCTCCTAATATTTTACCTCCTTTCACTCTCCCTCCTCTTCACATATTCTATCTTCTCTCCTCTAGCAACATTTTAACCTCTTCTCAGTTTCCATCTACTCTCTCATAACCATTTTTATCACCTCTTCCCTTTTTTGGTCTTCTCTCCCCTATCCACTTCTTCCCTCATCCTAAATAAGGCAATTCTTCACCTTCATCTTTCTCTTCTTCTTGAATTTTCACTCAACCTCCTGCCATTTCTTAACAGTCAGCCCACCATGACAGTTGGTTCAATACTTTCATTGTTCATCAACACCTTGAGGGTGCCTGACCATCAGCCATATTTGTTTTGAATGCATGGCTGCTTACTTTTGGGACTTCATGTCACAGTAATTCTCCATTCTACAACCCATTCATTACCAATGACAATAAAGCAAAAAACTAACAACAGAAACTTTCTTTTCACCAGTTGTCATTGTTATTTCTTGTGCATTTTAGCTACCTCAAAAACTACATTTTATTTTTTCTCGCTAAATAAGATTCTTGGAAGAGGAGTAGGATGTCACACACGCATAATAAATTCAGAATGTTTGACTAGCACATGTGAACTAAATATTGTTGACTTTTGCCAGTACATTTTATGAACAGTAACTTTTCTAAGTCAGAGTGAGAACATCAGGGAAAGAGATTGCTTTGAAGGAGATGGTGGAAACTAAGGGTTAAGGAATTAATATTTTTAAATTATTATTCACTGAACATTTTAGTAACCCTCCATAGTGTGAAAATGTTATGGAAATTGTATGGCAACATGGAAAAAGTTAATGAGATGCATTTCATCCTTCAGGACTTCATCAGACTAAATGTAGTCCAATGAAGTCCTGAAGGACAAAACACATCACAAATATGCTTTTTCCACTTTATCATATAATTTTCCCAATACTGTTCTTGATATATAAAAATATATATTGTTATATATATATTTATATACATTTGTGTGTATAAATTTCCAGATATAACTAAAAATATATCAGTAAAAAGAAAATACGAATAAAGACAAAAGGAAAACCTTTCTTTATTTCATCTTCTGATAGAATTTATACCACTATCGAGAATTGCCAAAATGTAAATCTGCACCCCAGATTTTTCAAAGATCTCCTTTCCTATGAGAAATACTCCTTTCTCAAGCCAACATACATGACCATAAAAATTTTGATAAATTAAAAGAAAATGGTTAATCAAAATGATTTATTATTCAACATAAATAAATGCATAATTAAGATATTGAATTAAATTGAAATAAATAATAATATATAAAAAATTCAACAACAACAATAATAACATTTATTCACTTTTATTTATCATGCATTAAATTACATCACTTCGCATCCTTCATAGTTTACCTTGACTTTCAGAGTTGGGCTGAAAAATATTTATGTGCATTAATTAATTAAAAAGTGTTGAAAGCATAATGTTATTTTTATTTCTGTTTATAAATACATGTTGCAAAATAAAATCCTTAAGCCTTGATAATGTCTATCAGACGATCAAACCTGTTGGAAAAGAAAAGTTTTCCTTTTGTCTTTATTCACACACACACATATATATATATAAACGAATGGGTAAATATAGGTAGGTATATGAGTGTTATAAAATAAAATAAGTCATATCTCAGCTGATTTACAGGCAAATACTCAAGAGCGAGAACAGGATGTGAACGGGACAAAGCCCTGTCACAAAATGAACATTATCTTCGTTTACAAATGTTTCAGACACTCGAGTTCCGGTCGAAAAATAAAATAATATTTAAAGTGCTCTATTTTTCGTACAATAAAAATGCTTCCCTCCTAATTATACTCGTTTCATTTTTCGAGCCTGTTAAGCCATAAAAAACGCTATAAAAGGGGTCACAGGGAAGTTCAACGGGCAGTCAACAGGTGGGCACCGAAGAGATCACAGCATGGGAGTGTCAGCGTCAACATGTGTGAACTACTATGAGAGATCGACCTAGATCCGAAGCCGGCTTATGAACTATACCACAAGGGAGCTGTCCCAAACCCTCACGTTCCTGTTGAAATAAACCACGTAAATCTATTTCTGCTGTTGTTGTATTTCTTTCTTGCAACCATACGCTTATCTATAACATGAGTGTGTGCTCATATACAAATACATATAAATACTCAATACAGAAAAAACAGTGCTCATTGTTAAGTAACAGAGCTATTTAATATAAATATTCAGAAATATGAATTATATCTTACATTAATTGTACAACTCTGAGTTTCAAGCTGAAGCAATTTTCAAAGCTGGAATTATTTTTATTTATATTTCTGGTTATATTTTTTTGTTTTATTATCTCTATTTCTTTATATATATATATATATATATATATATATATATATATATATATATATATATATATATTTTATGTAAAGATTTCTCATAATTAACCTATAGAAAAAGACTATGTATTAAGGAGAAAAAGACAATAGGAAAACTGTTGTTTAAGCTAATGTGTTTTGTCCAATGTGGACTTTTTCAAGGCAAAAAACAAAATGAATTTATTGAAACAGTATCTATAAACAACAAACAAAATGTCGTTAGCAACTAGAAGAATTTAGAAATGCTATTGTATATTCAAATGGTCAACTGAAAAATTACGTCAATTACCTTATGTTTGAAGAGAATAGTGTTTGAAGAGAATATTTTCACATGTAGAAATAATGTTTGTATTGTTGTGTTGACAGATTCAAAATTTTCTTTTGATTTCTTGATATATTTGTTGTGTACATTGGCTTGGGAGAAAAGGTGATTCTGTTAGGAAAGGTGATATTGGGAAAAATCAGTTTTCCTATTGTCTTTTTCCTTAATACATATATATATATACACACACACAAGGATACTGAAAAGTTTTAGGACCAACTCACTTCCCAAAATCTGACTAAATGAGAAAATATCAGAATCAGCTGAGGTCAAGTAATTTTCAGAACTCCCTGATATATAACATAGTAAAAAAAAAGAATGACGAATTATTCTCACTCAGATCAATATCATATCTTTACCTAATTCCTCTGTGTTCCTTTTATAAAAAGCGCATTCCACTCAGACAGTTTCTTCCCCAGAACTGTTGCTTTGTGGAACAAACTCCTGAAAGAATGCTTTCCTGACAATTACAGTTTTGGTCTCTTTATGTTCATGGTTATCTGAATCTACCCTACTCATCCTCATAATATTCTTTCTTCCTCTCCATTGCAATCTCCTTTGTTAATCCTCTACCTTGAGTTGCTCTTGGGCCTTGTATTGTGTGACCTGTTAGTAAATATATGTGAATAAATATATATATATATATATATATATATATATATATATATATATATATATATATATGTGTGTGTGTGTGTGTGTTATGCATACATAGTGATCCCTATTTTTCTGCAGTTTCATTTACCCAAGTGCATAGACTGGGCTCTCAATCCCTAGTTGATAATCCGTCTTGAAGAAGGAAAAACTAAGTCAAAATTTGTATGTAACCTTGGTCAAGCATATACTATCTGAAAGGAAAGGATTTGCAAGTTCATAATGACACTATGAATCTGACTGTGGCCAGTGCAAGAGAAGGATATATATTGACCTACTCAAGGCCATCTTAAAATCCTAGAGCCTGTGTCTCATGCTTCATCTGGCAGTGCCTATAAAATAAATTTTTTGTTCCCATGTTGAATATTTTTAGTAATTATCCTATTTATGATTGATTTTTTCCCCAAGGAACAGTGTTCTATATTTGCTATTTATTTACGGATCTGATCAATGTCTTGGGTCCTTTCCCATGGCACAGTTGGGGCAAATAGACTAATCCAAGCGTGACTCAGCAGTGTATTTATGACAAATGTCTTCATATAGATAACAGTATTTGTCCCAAACATTAGATGTATTGACATCATTAATTCATAGAAGATGCATGTCCGTTGAGTCATGTGACAATGGCTGTCAAACGATTTTGGCAAAGCAATGCGGACAGCTGTTTCCATGGTAATATCTCTTTCCAAGGTGGCAGCTCAACAAAAGAAAATTTTCTTTCCGCATTGACCATTTTCCTTTCGATAGGTAGCAGCTTCTGGGATTTTTCCAAAGTGGACACTAATAGTTATCCTTTTTCTCTCATCAATAAAAGTATGTAAGGGATAAAAATTTACTCAACCACGTTTCCACTAATGTGGTTTTTCAGAATGCCTTTGCAAAAATATGAAGAATGAATTTTTACATTCTTTTTGAAACATCAAAGTTAATAAATAATACTTTTTAAAACCAAAATCACAGCAATGTCAAAGTTCAAACAGCACTGAATTTGTGAAATTTTGGGTTATTTTTATTTCTTTCTAATAAAAACTTTAGTTTGCACTAAAAAAAAATTAGTTTTTTTTTTGTATGACATTGCATGAATTGTAAAATATTTTCAAATATCTTTTATATAATTTTTTGTCCTTTACATGCCTATCTCTCTTTATCTGTGTAGGTGTGCATATTTATTTGTTATGAAAGTATATAATAAAATATTTATTTTTATAATAATGAAGAGATATAATTATCATTATTTGTTATAGTAAATGAAGAAATATAATAAATATCTATTTACTATAGAAATGAAGGAATATAGTAAAATATTTATTTACTATAGAATGAATGGTGAAAATAAAATATTTATTTTGTTATAGCAATGAAGTGATATAATAAATTATTTATTTACTATCGAAATGAAAGGACCGAATAAAATATTTATTTAGAAATGAAAGAATTTAGTAAAATATTTATTTACTATAGAAATGAAGGATATGATAAAATATTTATTATAGAAATGAAGAAATATGGTAAAATATTTATTTCCTCTAGAAATGAAGGGACATAATAAAATATTTTAATGATTTTTAATGTTTTTCAATTTTTTTTTCACCAATTTATTTTAAATCTTTATTATTTTTGGTTATTTTTATTATTAAAATATTATAAAACTAAATAAATTTTTCAAGATTGCTTTGTAAAAAATTATACAAATATGCAAGAAGTCCTGTTTGTATAATTTAAAAAAATACCTTTACATAACAGTTATTATGTAAAATTTGTGATAGAAATGTTTATTTAATCAATATATTATAATTGGTTTTTGGAACAATGGTCTCACCTAGCTAATCTGATTTGTAAACCGTTCACTTTAACGATTGACTCAATCACCACAAGAACCCATGCATTTCCATTCAATCCAACATATACCACAATACTGAGCTATCTTCATTCCATTGGTAAGGAGCAAGTTCCATTTAGACAGCCTCTTCCTAAAGCTGCTGTTTTGTAGAATAGAGGGTGCTTCCCTGATCACTAAAATCTTAACCTCTTCAAGTCCAACATGATCTATCTTTCATATCCTCATTTTCTTATATCCATAAAACAACTCCATTCAGTAACCCTCTAACTTGAGTGGCTCTTGAGCTTTGTATTGGGTGAATAATAATAAAATAAAAACATTATATTGATTTCTGATTCAGAAGAAAAACGAAAAGAGAAGAGTCAAACAATTAACTGTAAGAAAATGAAATGTATGATGGTATGCAAAAGGGACAGCTGAAGGTGTGAATTACACATTGGGGATGTCAAAATCAAGTTGTAAGGAAATTTAGCTATACAAGTAATCTTGTGACAGATTATGGAAAGTGTAACACAGAAGGCACATGCAGATAATGAATGATGCCTTTTAAAAACTGAGCAAAGTATTAAGAAGAAACAATGTTGGCTTAAAAATCCCATTTGCTCCATCATACTATTGTTCACCCAATACAAGGCCTAAGAGCCACTCCAAGTAGAGGCTAGCTAAATGAGGTTTTTATAAGGGCATGCAGGGAGGGAGCAAGACATACATAGTATCAGGATATGAAGGATAGATAATCATTGGCTATTGACGTGAAGAAATTAAGATTATAGTGATCAGAGAATCATCCTCTCAGGATTCTGTTTCATGATTCAACAGTTCTGAGGAAGAAGTCTGATTGGAACATGCCTGTGACAATGCCTGCATTGATCTCCTAGGTTTCAGAGGACTGACCATTAACAATGACCTTCATAGACCTACCTGATAGGATGACTTCATAATAAAAAAAGTCTCTTCCAGAAGTGCCAAAAGTGGGAAGTTTGTTTAGCTGCCCACCCTGTGAAAAATAAGACTAGTCATTGTTAACATGATTAATAGTGGATATTTTTGAAATATAGCCTCGGTTCAGACTTGAATAAATAAGAAATTTTAAAATGGAAAAAATAGAACAGGTACACAATCAAAAGAACATGGCACACAGATGACATTGTGTTGATGGTAGACACAAAAAGGAAAACACAAGAACTCCTAGACAAAGTAGTAAAGGAAAGAAAGAAAAGATTAAACATCAATCATAAGAAAACAGAATTTATGTTTGTTAAAATTTATCTATTTGGGAAGTGTTTTAACGAAGGTCGGAAAATGTGAGATCAAAATCCAAAAGTGCACTGGCATAGTGTTGTGGTAAACCCTCCTACAGTAGAATGAACTCTTTCTCCTCTCATAAATATCAACTGTGAGAGTCGGTTGAGGAGCATAGATGCAGTGTTAACCTACCATTCAGATGAACACCTCTATCTGCTTATTACTGACACTCCTGCTTTGTATATATCTGTTATTTCAATACACTTGTTCAACCTACCTTCGTTTTCCATGTCTTTCTTTCTGGCCCCTAAACAGGCCACAACAGATAGTGGAAGTTGCCTTTCAAAAGCTAAACAAAGTATTAAGAAACAGGAAAATTTTGTTAGAAACAAACAAGGGAGTGTTAGACTACTATATAATATCACTCCTCCTACATGTTTGTAAGTGGTGGACAATTTCTTCAGAGATGAACAAGAGACTTCAGGCAACAGAGATGTGGTTCATACAAGGATGCTTATACAATCATAGATTGAATATGTGAGCAATGAGGAAGTTGTGAAGAAGATGGGAATGAAAAGAACAATCAGAAAGAGAATTTTGAGATTTCTGGATCGCATAATGAGAAAAGAGGGCTTGGAGAACTTTATGCTCACAGGACATACTGAAAGCAAGAAGGGTAGAGAGAAACAGTGAATAACGTATCAAGGAAACATGTAATTAGATGACAGAGCAAGGGCATTTTTTAATCATTTTACCCCAGGCAAGGCAATAAAGCTACTATGATGCAAGGGGTTATTGAGTGTGAAAGAATATGAGAAAAAGAAAATGTTATTAAGGATAGAGAACAGTTAAAAAGACAGGAATTAAGAAAACAGAAGATAACAATTGACATTATCATTAAATCTTTGAAGATCAAAATTGACTGGAATGACAAAGTCAGAAGAGAGTTCGACAAGCAAGAAGTGCAAGAGAAGAAAATGTTAGCATAAAACTTATGACTACATCTCGCTATTTCAAACATAATATGATGAGACCGTGCTATCAATCTAGTATGGCACTTAAATTCATAAATTCAAGGTACAAAAGAGGAGAGCTCATCAGAACAATTGCCATAAATGTATTTAGAGAAAAGGAAAATGGAATTTATCTTATGGTGCTGAGATGCCAGATCAGGACCAAGAACATTGCAAACTCATCTTTAGATTTTATCAAGAATCTTTAAATACATAGTAGAAGTACTAGACCAGATGTGGCAGCAATATTCAGTGCAAGGATGAATGGCAGACTTATAAATGTGTAAGATAGATTCTGTTGAGAAAAATTGTCTTGCACAATGCACTGATTGGGAGTGATAATAAATGAACAAACATTGTGTCGAGCTACAATGACGTTGAGAATGATGATCGCCCACATCCTGAAGGGACACAGCACATAAAAGAAGAAGAATCCTGGAAACTCTGACTGGATTTTAAGACTTGATGGCAACGAGGAAGCAACAAGAGGAAATATTTGGTAAAGAATGAAATATAATGGTGGGCAATATCAGATAATCTAAAGAATAGAGGAAGACTTCAAATATACTGATAAGGATACAAACTGACTTGTTTCAGAATTACCATAAAAGATATTAAATATGTTTCTTTTGAAAAATGAATGTGTTGCCATGCTGGGAATTGTAGCAAGACTATTGCATCTGTGTGGGCTGTCCAAAGATTTTCCGTCAATAACAGTGGGATTGACAGCTACTTGAATATTTGACTCATGTCTGCTGCCTGCAGACTCAGTGTGTCACTGGACAATGCCATAAATTCAACTGTTTCATGTCGAAAGATGATGTATTTATCATCTAAGTTTAAAATTCCTTCTTAGTTCTTTTTCTTATCAACATACATATCAGTGTATATATATATATATATATATATATATATATATATATATATATATATATATATATATATTTTATTAAAAACTACTGACAAGGTATTGCAGTGAAGTTTTTTACTTAATTTTTCTTGTGTTCTTATAATTTTCATCTTTTCTGAACATAAATTATGTAGAAATTGTCTGAATATTCTGTTTTGCCTATTCATTCAGTTAAAATAAAAATAAAATCAACCTCTGATAATGGCTAAAAGTATAGCCACAAGTACTTGGACATTCAGAATATTTGGACAATTTCTACATCTACATAATTTATGTCCAGAAAAGAAGAAAATTCTAAGAAATTATGACATAAAAAAATGAAATACAATACTTAACCACAGTATCTTGTCAGTTGTTTTTAACAAAACTTGTATAAAAGAGGGTTCGCTGCCCAAATACTCGAATGTCTCTCTCTCTCTCTCTCTCTCTCTCTATATATATATATATATATATATATATATATATATACTAGCAGCATTGCCCGGCATTGCCCGTGCTTGATTCAAAAATTGTACGACTCATACAGCAATCACTATCACTTGACTTAAAATATTTTTGTTCTTCCTTGCCTTTAAAGGAGTGCCCTTTGCCATGCTGATGTTGCTACATGCCTTACTTTTTGCCTATCTCACGCTGCGAATTTTTTCCTAAGCTCTATACTAAACATTAAATCTGTTATGAAAAAAGAACTAAACAAAATGAACACAAAATGATTAGCTTTAAAAAAGGACTCATAACTCAAAAAACCGAATGAAAAAAGAATGCTAACAACAAATACTTTTTCACACCCAACTCGGTTCTGCGGAATCAGAATCAACATTGAGTCTAAGCAAGCGAATGAGCCAATTGGAGTAAAGTGCCATGCAGATTTAAATTTTTCCCACTTGTGATGAATGCAGCTATTGATTTTTTTTTTGCATGCGAGCATGCTAATTAACATTCGTGTCAGTCAGCTGTCGGCTCTCATGCTGGCCAATAGAATCTTCCTGCTTATTCGTGGCAGTACTAAATGGCCACAAACTACATGAAAACTGCCGTAGAAGTTCTCATGTTTCAAAAACAGCTTCTGTTTTTGAAACATGAGAACTCTTATGTAGTGATGGAATCATATTTATATATATATATATATATATATATATATATATATATATATATACATATATGTATATTAATAAAAAGAAAGAACAGTAAGATATATAATCCGGTGTTCTTGTAGATATTTTTATTTTTACAAAATATTAATGCTCTGTGAATTTACATTGAGCACTTTTTTGTAAAAATAAAAATATCTATAAGAACCCCGGATTATATATCTTACTGTTCTTTCTTTTTATTAATAGCGAAAAACCATATTTTAAGTCTATTAAGTTATAATATATATATATATATATATATTTTTCAAAAACAGCTTCTGTTTTTGAAACATGAGAACTCTTATGTAGGAATGGAATTATATTTTATAAAAAAAATATTTATAATATAGGCTCTACTTGTGTACTGAGCACTGGTTTTTAAAAATAAAAACAAAAATACTAAAGAACTTTGGATTATTAACCTATTAGTCCTTTCCTATTTTTCTATATATCTGCACACACACACACACAATTTTATATATATATATATATATATATATATATATATATATATATATATATATAAGAGTGTGCAGCCTGTATTTTATATCATGCGGAAGTATTTATACAAAGAATTAATTAGCAATGTTAATGTGATTAATGGCAAAATCACTTTGCTAACAAGACTTAACGAGACATTAACTTACTATCAATTCCTTGAGAAATAAAATCCTTATATTCGAATTGTTGATAGATGGAATTGACAAGCCAAGTACTTTCAACAATTTCAAATTGTTATCTTCAGGGCACAATACACATATTTTGTCTTAGTGTTCTGCCTGTATATGGAAAAATTGTGACAGCGATGATCGGCCTTGCAGATGAGTGTGCTTGGGAACAGGGAGGCAACGTCATATATATGTGTGTATATATATGTTTTATACGTATGTGTATACATACATATATATATACATAAACACACACACACACACACACACACATACATATATATATATATTTTCTAAATAAGTAATAGATTTTTTTATTTATTAATTTATTATTTTATTTTATCACTTTTAAACATTATTTTTAGTGCATGCTAATACTTGAGTCCTACCAGGTAGTGCATAATTTTCTTTAATATGATTTCTTGAATATTCAGGCAGACAAAAATAAATATACCGTTTAATAAATAAATAGAGGGTTTACTCAAATATTAGTATCCACTAAAAATAACATTTAAAGTGATAATATATATATATATATATATATATATATATATATATATATATAATATATATATATATATATATATATATATATATATATATATATATAATCTCCATTGTTTACAATTTGATAAATATATATATATATATATATATATAAGAGAGAGAGAGATAGAGAGTGTGTAGTGAGATAGTTATATGTAAATATAGTTTATTTGTTATAAATCATTTATGTCACTTCCTATATATAAGTGAATGAATAAATTTGCACATGCTCACACACACTCATATATATATATATATATATATATATATACATACATACACACACACTCACTACTTATCCAGTTGTTATTACTCATTTATTTCACTGTCTATAAATAAATAAACGGGCATATTCACAAGCACACATGTGCGTGTGTGTACATGCATGTTTGTGTGTACATGAATATATTGCATGATGCCTGTCCAATTTCTAATGTTGAATTGTATAGCACTTATGAATATGCAAATGGCTTCTCCTTGTACTAAAACAGATGAGTTTGTCATAAAAGACATATGGATTCTCTGAGGCAGTTTTTTTTTTTTTTTTTTCTTGGCTGGAGTCCATTCCTTCTGCTTGGAAAGAAGAATTCTGACATGCCACAAGATATTGTCTATTTTGTAAGATTGGCACCAGCCTTTTTAGCAGAACACAGAACTCAATTTCAATTGGAAAGCAATCTTGAATTCTGAATTCTCATTAGTGTGGTTGATGAAAAATTCTTAGCCAAACCAAGATATCTGATTATTTGGACATATATAGCTGGCAAGATTGAAGGCCAGACAGAGCTAAACAATACATAACCTGCTTAGTGAGCTTGAGTGAATAGATGATAGAACAAGGTTTAGGAAAAATAACAAAAAGACAAAATTTATTAAGAATTACGAATGACAGAAAAGTGTGGAGAGCCATGATCACATACATCTTGAATAGACAGAGGAGAATTTTGGCCAAGAACTTTTTGTTTCCTATAGACAATTTCATCAGTTGAAAATGACTTCTAAAGGTGCAGAAGACATTGGACAATTCATGGAAGTCAAAGTAATGGGTTTAACCAAAGAGAAACTATAAGAACAAACATTAAGTTTGTTCGTTTTGTTCTTTTTTCCAATCAGAGTCACCCCAAGCAAGACACTACAGCCACTAACATGCAAGGTATTACAGTTTGTGGAGGAATTAGGAACAGAAACATTAGTAATGAGCAGAAAGAGAAAATAATAATCAGGAGGATAGTAGATAGCAATTGACATTGCATTTAAATTTTTGCAGATTAAAGTTGGCTGGAAAGCATGAAGCTGGAAGGGAGTTCCACAAGAAATAAGTGTGAGAAAAGAAACTGTCAGCATAAAAGTTACATCGACATCAAGCTAGCTCAATTGTACATTGATGAGATCTTGCTGCCAGTCTCGTATTGATCTCAAATTCATAGTCTAGGTACCATAACAAAGGGCTCATCTGAACAGTTACCATGAAAGTATTTATAAAAAAAGACACAGAGAGGTAATGTTACAGCAGTGGAAATGTGACTGAAGCTGAGCTGCCAGATCAGGACCACTAATATTGCTAATTCTTCATTGTATCTTATCAAGGAGCTCTAGGTAAATAACAGGGGCTCTGGCCCATATATGGCAGCAATATTCTAAACATGAATGAATGGTAGACTTATAGATATGCAAGATAGATTGAGGAGAGAAGAACTGTCTCAACAGACACAGTGAACCAACTTTCTTAGCAGTTGACCAAGCAATAGATTCGATGTAGTCTTTCCATTTCACATCAGCTGAGAATATTAGCCTGAAAAGGTAGAAAGAGTGACTTTCCTGGAGGATAGCATCAGTCATGCTAATGGAAGGTGAAGAAGGATCTCTCAGATGATTAATGGAGAGAAGTTTAGTTTTGGAGGTGTTAAACTTGACAAGCCATCTTTTGTCCCAGTTAACGATCTTGAGGTCATTTTGTACATCAGCTGCCATTTTGACCTTGTTGGACTGATCAGCTAATGCAGGAATAAATGGTAGTAGCATCAGTGTAGATTCGAAGTTGAGAGCTGATGTCATTGGGAAGGTCATTAATGAAGATTAAAAACAGCATAGGACCAAGGATGGAGTCCTTTTTCTTAACAAAACCTGTTTTTTTATCTTCCTCCCAGTTTTGCATTCCTGACTAAATATTTCTTCATGTCTGCAAAAATATGCAGCAAAAAGTCAGTCTGTCATCAGGATTGTATACAAATTCTGATATGGTGTTTTACACTGCTTCTAACGTAAGAGACATTGAAGCGTTTTCCTTCAAAACCACTTCAAACAACTCTTATTGTTTTTTTAACAGTAGCAACTGTTGGGTATTTTGTTGTTGTTGCTTCTGTTATTCTTGAATTCCAACAATTGAAGTCAAAATTTTGCAAGAAATTTTTTTTTTTTAAAACCAATGTCATTGAAATTCTTGTAACTCTTGTTGCACATATGTGAGTTTTGAAAATCTGGTCACCCACTATTATAATGTTGCAATTTTTATCCTGTGCTTGTGTTTGAGTTCCTTGTTGCCAACTATTATAACTCACTATTGCAAGTTTATTGCTATGACACACATTCATACTTGGTATAATGTAATTTGTTAAAGTTTTCTCTACACATAATGCTCAGGCTATTGCCATATGTCTGTATAGTTAGTATAAAGACTGATTCCAATACGACTGGAGACTAATCTCATACCATAGAACTCTTTATAGTATTGGACAAGTTCATAGAGTCACTGGGGGGTTGTACTCTTTACACCGCAACAGTATTAAAATTTCAACATTTTTACAAGAAAAATCTCAAGTTGATGTTAAAATTGCCAGAAAACTTTGTTGATTTACTTAAGACGAAATGATGTATTATTAAGTGTCTCTACTTTGTATCTAGAGACATTGTATTTATTTCCAATTTTTCTAATTGAATTGTTCACCTATATTGCATGAGATCCATTATTGAACATAATTAGGTTAAAATAAAATTTGTATTTTATATGAACACTACCTTATGAAAATTGAGTTGTAGTAGAGTGCCCCCCCCCTGTATCATATATTGGGAAGGGGTCACGAGTCTGTTGCACTATTTCTGATCTGAATAGAAATAATTTCTACATACAACCTCAAAAATGAAAAAAGTTTCAATTGCATACAACAAATACTTAACAGTATCACCTTGTAAATTTTAATGACATGTGCATACAGGGCTGATGCATATTACCCTTGAACCCACTGACCAGAGAGAGACCAAGCCTGATTAGGGGCCCATGTCAGTGCTTTGTGACCCTCACTATCTTATCAACATTTGCTTTTTTCTACCTACATTTATATATGTTTCAAATTAAAGTAAGCAAGACAGACTATTAAAAGATTAAATTTTTTTATGGATTTTGACATAATTCTGTTTTTTTTTTTTTTTGCTTTTTGTTCATATCCATGAATTTGTTTTGCTAATGCTAAATCTCAAAAACACTACATAAAATTCACTATCCATAATGTTTTTAACAAAGCAATTGCAATTTGACATTAAAATTTGTTGCTAAACATTGTTGATTTATTTAAAATGGAATGATCTATTATGGCACATCCCTACTTTGTATTTAGATACATTGCCTTTATATTAAATTTTTATGGTTAAATATGAATACTACTTTATGAAAATTGAAATATAGTAGAATTGGGAAGGTCCCCATATCATAGATTGAGGGTTGGGGGCATGGGACCCTTGCACCAGCCCTGATCAGAGGCACCATATTTATAGCTTTGTAACACAACAATTTAAGTTTAATTATTTGGTAGCATATTTGGGAGTATATAAAATTCTTTTTCAGCAGGGAATATTAAAAAAAACAATCTTGGATGGTACATTAAATGTTACTCCAACTTCATCCATGTTACTTATTTGGTCAAATTCAAAATAAGTTTCTTTTTGTGCATTCATTACAAATTTATGAAAATCTAATATCTCGGCAGGTATTTCAGATGATACATTGGCCTACAAATAAATACTGAATGACAGAAGACAACAACAAAAAAAGAAGGTATATAATATTCAAATTTCAAACTGAACCCTTTATTGAATCTACAGGAAGTGATTGTTCTTTCTTTTCTACTGTGCCTTTCATATCTCATCTTCATTCAATTGTGAATAATACACCTGCATTCCAAAAGTTCAGAGAGCAAATTAAAATAATTTAACACAAACATTGTCAATATTGACTGATATCACTATGGCAAAACCAAAGACAGAAGTCATTTTTCTATTGCCTTGCATTTTAAGATTGCAAAATTATTAGGTAACCATTACAATATTATTATGGGTTGTAAACATGATTTTATCTCAAGTTTGAGAAAACAGTACAAACCTTTAAATAGAAATGAACTTTAATTATCTGTTGAACATTGAATAAATATGTTCCTAGTAGAATATGTAGAAAATCATAAAAACATATCTTTGTCATATCTCATCTTAGCCCAGTTTTAAATAAAAAGTCTTCAACCCAGAAATGCAGTTAGAAACTGTTGTGGTAAACCCTCCTACTCTTCCTCCTCTCATAAATGCAAACTGCAAGAGTCGAGTGGAGTAGTAGACACAGTGCTAATCTACTTATTGCTAACACTATTGTTTTGTATATATCTTCAATATACTTTTTCAAGCCTTTCCTTCTAGCCCCTAAACAGGCCACAACAGAAACCAAAGAAGCTATTATTCAAATTTCAAATTTAACACTTTATTCAATCTACAGTAATAGATTGTTCACATCTTGTTGTCCTTGTCATAACGCATCTTGGCCTGACTGTAAATAATGCAAATGATGATGACTAATCATCCCTGAAATTCAGTCAGAAATTGATGCAGTTTTGTTCTTAATGTTTCATAAAAGAAATTAGCTGCATCATATCAGATCAAAATTATTGTAAATAATATGATACAAAAGTCATTCAGGATTTGAGAAGGAAACTTGATTGCATTCATATATGAATATAAGAGAGGTACAGAGAGCAAGAGTGATATAGGAATTGTAGATCAATGTATAAGATATTTTATACTGAGGTAATATCACATATATTAGAAATAAGGAATAATCTTATAGCTGAATCCGGGATCAATACTGAATGTTTTTATGTCACATCAAGTGAAACGTGTTGAGAAGAATGTAAATCAATTACTGCACCTATCTTTAATATTTCCCAAGCAAAAAGACCGAATACTGTCAATTCCTTTTCTAAAGCAAAAGGATTAAAATGAATTAGCTGAAATACACACACACATAGACACTTGAGAAATGTGCATGCTTTTTTTCCTTATATAGCAGTAGACATCTGTCAATTTCAGGAGACTATGGAGCCTACCAAGGTGAATAACAGGGGTCTTTGAGGAAAGATATGATTTTATCATTTCACTCAAAGCAAGGCAATAAAGCCACTAAGATGCAAGGGGGTTACTGAATCATAGGGAATATGAGAAAAATATACTATTAAGGAGAGAGGACAATAAAAGAACAAGAATTAAGAAAACAGAAGATAATAATTGACATTGCATTTAAATATTTGAAGATCAAAGTTAACTGGAAAGCAAGAAACCAGAAAAGATTTTCACAAGCAAAAAATGCAAGAGAAGAAACTGTTAGCATAGAATTTATGGTTATATCTAGTTATTTGAACTATAAAATGATGAGACCTTGCCACCAATCTAGTACTGTGCTTAAATTCATAAAGTCTAGGTACTATAGAAGAAATTTTGTCAGAACAATTACCATGAAAGTATTTATTGAAAAGGCACAAGGAAGCTACATTATGGTAGTGCAAAAGTGAGTGAAGCAGAGATGCCAGGTCTGAACCGATAAAACTGCAGATTCTTCTTTGAATTTTATCAAGAATCTCTATAAATATGTGAGATTGATTATGTCAAAATAAATAGTCTAGCTCAACATAGTGAGCCAATTTTCCAAGCTGCAGACTTAGCATATGCAAACCATTTTCTATCATTCAAATATGGAAAATTGAACAAAGAAGTATGTTTTGATAATCAGAAAAATCTGTGTTTAAAAGTAATGTTCAGGCTTTGTTTGGTCATCAGTAGCCAAGAGGTCAAAGAACATCAGATCTAATGAGAGTTTCCCCTATTGGAATGCAAGTTCAAATCCTGCCAGAGAGCACATATTTTTCAAATAAGATTTCTCAATTATTCAGGCCAGTTGGTGAAAATAAATAAATATACTACTTAACAAATAAACAAAGCATCTACTCAAAAATATAGGTATACACTAAAAATAAGTTTCAAGTAATAAAATAAAACTGTGTTTGATTTTTATTGGTTAATCATGTTTCATGTGCTTTTTACTTGTTAATATAATTTGCACCCTTCTGAATTCAAAAGACCACATATTATACTAATTTTTGTTTAACAAGTTGAATGCATGTGGAACATTATTAACCAATGAAAATCAAACAACACAAAAGTAAAAATGCAAAAATTTCTTTCTTCTTTTCCTCCATATCTGAGTTTCTGATGAAGCTTTAGTAAAATTGAAACATGTTAGGCTGATAAATGTTTCCTATTTGTTCTTTATCTTATCATACATACATATATATATATATATATATATATATATATATATATATATGTATAAAAGGAATGATAAAAAGTTATTGGCTGGAATCATATCCTAAAATTAAACCAAATATCAGAAATTTCTTTTTAATTCTAGACAGGTTGTGTACTTTTAACCATTCACTTGAATATATATATATATATATATATATATATATATATATATATATATATATATATATATATATGTATATTGGGAAATTGATATGTAATCATATGCATACTTTGGTCTTTTCATCTCCCTTCTTGATAAGTGTGAATTCCATTTACTTAATTATCCTCCTGTCGTGTATGAACCAAATAATGTTTTGTCACTGTAAACATTGGGGACACGTTTCTGGATAATTCTTTGAGAAGAGCCAACCAGAGACATCCCATTGACTAACCACTCAACCCTATTCACTGCAAGTAAACCCTAACCTGAACCAATCTCCATTTCTATCACAGCCAGCAATTTATTAAGGTGGGTTTTCAGTTCACTTCCCTTGTTAATATAGCAACAAATGGACACTTGATTGTCTTAACACTTCAACCTTGTCTTTCATATTGAAACTCTTGGGATGCTTTTATCAGAAAGGAGTTTTCAGCAAAACAACCTGCTTGGTGATAAAATTGAAGTGAAATCATTTTGAAGAGGAGGATATACTGTATTTTGTGGCATATAACACCTCCATTTTCAGAAGGGAATATATTTTTTAAATTGATTGATGTTACATCAAATCTTATTGGAACTGTATCTGTGTTCCATATTCAGCCGATTTCAAATCAGGTTTCTTTTCATGAATTTGTTATGGATTGATAAAATTCTATGATTTAATCGCAGTAAGAAGTGGTATGTTATATACCATCAAGTACGAGATGGCATATAAATTTCAGTTTCCACATTTTTCCACATTTTTCCACATTTGCTACAGAAATAAAACCCAGGGCTCTTCTCAGCAGAGAGAAAATCATTAACAACAAGGAGTCATTTTGAACCACACCAGGTGCCTCACTATTGTGGCTTTGTAGATTAATGAGAATACTCCAGTTATAGAGCAAATATTAAACAACATATACTTAGTTTGATTGTTGTTGAGTGCCACACCAATTATGGAATAATAGCTAGCAAGCATATCTTACACAACATGACTGCGAATTTAATTACCATTAGAGGTAAGGCTGGCATACTACACCCAAACCCCCTGATTGGAGGCTCTGGGCAGTGTCTTGTAACCCTCAATATCTTATCAAAATTTATTTTTTTCTAATTACATTTACATACATTTTAAATAAAACTAAGTGCAATTAACTAAAAAAGAATGAAAAGCTTTTGCAGATTTTGATATAATTCTGTTTTTTTTCCCCCACCAAATTTGTGAATTTGTTTTGTTCATACTGAGTCTCAAAACAACATTACTAGATATGTCAGCATACAACTTTAACCTTAACCCCCACCCACAAATATGGGGCTGTCTTTTACTCCAGGTATAAAAAGTGTTCCTTAAATTCCTTGGTTTATGGCAAGTTGTTAGCATTTTTGACAGCAGACTAATCCCTGCCTTGGTAACTATCAACACAAAAATTTTCTACTGAAACAACTTAATTTACATTATTTTAATAAAATAATAAAAGTGTAGTGTAATAAAAGTACTCTTATCTTATATAATATGTGCTATGATTGCATGAGAACAATAGAATGCATATTCATCAAGAGTGAAATCCAAAACTGTCATCACACACTGTGTACAAAGCAACTGCTAGCCTCGGGTGCATTTAAAATAAAATGGGTTGGTAAAAATAAAATAGGTTAAAAAAGGAAAAATATAATTAATTTATTCAACAGCCAAATATTAACTTTTATATATAAATATTTTTTTAATATGACCAGTGTTTATGCTTACAGCAGCTCATTGTGATATCATTACCAGATAATGTTAAGTGTACCAGGTAGATTATGTTAGGGGTAACATTAAATGTAGACTGTGGTAGTAAATTGACAGTATTTTGACTCCTTTTAACAATGATGTTGTTCAAAAACACAACTGAATGTGTGTATCAACAAGCCATTTAAAGATCACATTTGAAAACAGTGGATCAAGTTGATGGTTAGTTGGGAAAAGTCATTCAGGCTACCATAATAGCTTAACGAAAACATAGCACCCACTCATGAAATTATTTTTTTTTTTTTTAAGCATTTCACCCCAAGCAAGGCGGGAAGCCACTAGGACACAGGGGGTTACAGAAGATTTGGAGCAAGATCAGATAGGAGTGATAGAGGAAAGGATGAGGAGAAGGATAGTGGATAGATTAAGGCAACTGGAGATGTTGATTGACATTACATTTAAATAGTTGGAGATTATAGCTCTCAGGGAAACTGGAATAGGGAAGGGAGTTCCACAGGCAAGAGGTGCAAGATATGAAGCTATTGGAGTAGAAGAGACAGCTACATTTAATAGTTTCGACAGTGAAAGGGTGAGAGCAGGATGCCATCTTCATAGGGCGCTTGAATTTATGAAGTCTGGGAACCAGCAAATGCAGCTCCTCGGAGCAATTACCATGAAAGTATTTGTAAAAAAACAGAGGTGATGGCGCGTCTGTGAGAGAGCGACTGTAGACAAGATGCCAGAACAGGGCCGATTATATTGCATATCCGCCTCTGGAGCTTATCAAGAACCCCGAGGCAAACAGAAGGGGCACCAGACCATATATGGCAGCAATACTTCATGCAAGGACGAATTGTTGATTTGTAGATCTGACGGATTGATTCCGGGGAGAAAAATTTCCTGGCGCGGCACCGGGAGCCAACTTTCCTTTCGGTGGACGAAGTAATTGACTCAATGTATTTGTTCCATCTCAGATCAGCAGTCAACATGAGACCGAGCAGCCGCAGAGAGGTGCTCTCGAGAAGTTGAGCGTCAGACATTCTAATGGAGGGCAGGGAAGGATTTCTGTGGTGATTAATAGAGAGCAGTTTATTGTAGTAGTTAATTGACAATCTCTCCCTGCCATTTTTTCATTAAAATTTGAGTGAAAACAAAGTCTATACTTATTGAATTTATTTAATAAATTCAACACAATGCATTTTAAAATATGATTTGGGGAGAGTGGTTATCTTCTGCAGTAAAAATAACCTGAAACCTACATTTTAACTTGAAAATTTGGGAGTTGTCTTATGCGCCCAGTCAACTTGTATGCCAGCATATATGGTATATAAAAAACAATATTTTTTATCCATAATGTTGAATGTATTAAAATTATTCAACATTTTAACAAGAAAAATCTCAAGTTGATGTTTAAATTTTCTGCAAGGCAATCTTGAATTATTTACAATGGAATCATCTATTATGACATATCTCTAATTAATATCGAGAGACATTGTATTTATTTTCAGTTTTTCTAGTTGAATATGAATACTACTGATATAAAGGAATAACCTGTCACCCCCATGAATGACTACACTATAGGTAGTAACTATCTATATGTATCAGTAAGTCAACTGACTACAGAGTCTAGACGATATCTTTTTCGGCTACAGTCGAACTCTCCGTCTTCGGGCAGAGAGGAACCCGGACAAGGCTCCAACGAAGAGCAGAGTCTTGTTCAGGGAGGTAGACTGACCCTGAACCCGTTTATACGGTTTCAAAAGGGAATATAAAAACCCGGCCTTGTGCCACATGCAACCCTCGTTGGGGGGTGGGGAGCTAAATATTCTAGCGTGGATCTTTTTCAGTTGTGCTGGTTGAACTCTCTGCCTTTGGGCAGAGAGGAACCCAGACGAGGCTCTGCTGAAGGGCAGAGTCTCATTCAGGGAGGTAGACCAACCTGATCCCATTTATGTGGGGTCTACAGGGATTTTTTGGCCGAGACTACGGGCTTGGGAACCCCACATTAAATTTGACCTTGTGCCATGTGACTGCATGGGGCAGTTGCTAGATACTCTAGCTGGGATCTGTTGAGTATGACTCAGACCTACACAAGAACTATTGACCTTCAAATAGTAGCACTCATTAGTGGATTGACTTGTGACGACCTTGTGCATTACTGTTATCTTTATTCTTATTGTATTGGTTTTTACAATAAACCTTTACTTATTTTATTCACTGTGTTTTTCAAGTATATATTCCTATTAGCACAGAATTTAACAACTACCTTATGAAAATTGAGATGTAGTAGAGTGAGGGGCCATATCATAGATTCAGGGAGGTGCACAAAGACCCTTGCACCACCCCAGATTGGAGACACCACATTTATAGCTTTGTAAAATAATTTAAGCTTAATTATTTGATAACCTATTCAAGACGATATAAAACTCTTTTCAGCAGGTAATATTAAGCAAATATTATTGAATGATACATGAATTTTTATCGCAACTTCATTCATCTTTCATATTTGATCAAATTTAAAACAAGTTTCCTTTCATGCATTCATTACAAATTTATGAAAATCTAATATTTTGTCTGTAAGAAATTTGTATTTTATAGCATCGAATATTTTAGCATGTATCAATTTCAATTTTTCAGGCTTCTCTTCAGTCATATTTATTCAATCATCACTTTTTCAATTTATAATTAACTAGGCAGAAGATTTTTCCCATAGCAGGTTGCCATTCCTTTCTGCAGTAGACTGGTTGCCAAACAAGGCTATAGAACCCAGTCTGTCCTGCTATTCAACTGATAACACAGAAGGGGAAAATGGATTCATACCATCCCCAAGGATATTTGTGTGTAAGTGAATATAATGAACTTGACTGGAATTTGAACTCGTATCTCCAAGTTCTCATTCTGAGCCAATATCCATTACATTACAACGAACATTCAATCTTCATTTACAGAAATAAAAACCTGCACCATGCACTAGATACAATAAATGCATTTCATTTGTTATATTTTTATACTTGATAGTCGATTTGAGAGTTTGGTTTGGTTTATTTTGTTTTATGGGTTATTTAATACCAATGAGATTTTTAGGGTAGGTTTTGTATGACATATTTTTGTAAAGAGGGTTTTTGTTGAGAGTCAAATTGTTGGTAATTTTTTTTCAAAAATGTATTGCTGGTTATTTTATTAGGTTGGTGCAAAAATAATGACGTAATAATGTCATTTTTTGACGTATTTTTTAACGTCAAAAACAACATCATTACGTCATTATTTTCGCACCAACCTAATACTATAAAAACATATTATTATATTTTCATAGTGTTTTGACTCCAGTTTGGGGCTTAACTATTTGTCCTGATGAGAGCCTAACAGATGCTACCACCCTGGTTCAGGGTAGACCTGGGAACAAAAACAATTAAGAGGTGGTTGCACGCTTCTCAAAACTTCCCAGTCAGAGACCTTGCTGTCAGATGTAGTTTATTGTCATACCCAGGACTCTGAGAGTATATATGACAGTTTGAAGCAGGAATAATCAAGAAAATATTATTGGATAATATGTTGAATGTTACTGGCACTTTCTACATGTTACTTATTTTGTCAAATTTAAAATAAGTTTCTTTTCATGAATTCATTACAAACTCATGAAATTCTCTGATACTTTGGGGAAAAAAAAGTAGATTTTTGCATTAGTATTTCATTTGGAGATGACTTACTTGCTTTGCAATTCTAGCAAAAGTAAAGTTAGTTCACTGTATTGTGCTAGACAATTTTTCTCTCCAGAATCTCTCTTACATATTTGTAAGTCTATCAGTGATCCATGCTTTGAATATTGCTGCTCCATATAGTCCAGTGTTCCTGTTGTATATTTAGAGATTCTTGATAAAATCCAAAGCAGAATCAGCAATATTATTGGTGCTGACATCTCAACTTCAGTCACTTTCCCATAGCCATAATGTAGCTTCCCTGTGTCTTTCATATAAATAATTTCATGGTAATTATATGGATCAGCTTTTTGTTATTGTACCTATACCAAGAATATGAATTTAAATACAGTACTAGATTGGCAGAAAGGTTTCGTTAATTGACAGTTGAATTGACTAGATGTAAGCATAAATTCTATGTTAGCAGTTTCTTTTCTCGCACATCTCCGATATGGGACTCTTCCAGCTCCATGCTTTCTAGCTGAATTTGATCTTCAAAAAGTCAATATCAATTGTAATCTACTGTCTTCTTGATTATTCTTCTGTTGTTTTTGCTTTTAAATAATGTTTCTCTTTTTCTTATTTTTTCACACTCAGTAACCCTTTGTGTCTTAGTGGCTTTACTACCTTTCATGGGGTGAATTGATTAAAAAAAAGAACTCTGAATTAACCGGTTGGGCATAAAATTAGTAAATCCACCCTGTAAGAACGGGTTTAATATGGAATTCACATGTGCAGCACCTAGGATGGTGAGACTATGGATATACCTGTCACAAGGAAGTCTTCAGTTTTAACATACAACATAGACTGATTGCCAACAAAAACAGGAAAGTCAGTGGTATCCTGTCATGCGTTATCATTACAAGAGTTGGATCAGACCAAATGTAAACAAATGATTTAAGACATTTTTTTATGTTTATACATTCTTTTTGTACATACAAATATTTAAGTAAATTTGGATATGCATTGAGCAGATATGAATGAATGAGAGAAAAATCATGGCGAATTGGGTTTAAAATTTCTGTCGGAGGACATATTTTCTGTAAAGAATTTCTCGGACATTCAGGCCGATAAATGTCATTAATACTGTTTATTATAAATAGAGCATTTACCTAAATATTTCTATATACAAAAAGAACGTATAAACATAAAAAAATGTCTTAAAAAAAAATAATTGTCGGACTTTGTCCATTTCATAATATATATATAATCATTTCACCCCATGTGCAATAAATTCCCTGATGCAAGTTTTACTGAGAGAGAAAGAATATATAAGAAATTAAAATCATTAGTAAGAAGAGAGAACAAAAAAATAACAGGAATTAAAAGAATAGATAATGATAGACATTTTATTTAAATTTTTAAAGATCAAAGTTGGTTGGAAAGCAAGAAGCTGAAATAGAGTTTCAAATCCAAGAGAAGAAACTATTAGCATAAAACTTAGTTACATCTAGCCATTGCAACTGTAAAATGATGAGACCTAGTTGCCAATCTAGTACTGCACTTAAATTCTTAAAGTCAAAGTAACAAAGAGGAAAGATCATCTGAACAATTATCATGAAAGTAGTGAAGGAAAGTCAGAAGAAAGGATTAAACATCATTTCTAAGAAGACAGAATGTATAGTTGTCAGCAAAAGAAAAAAAATAAGAAAATTCCTTAGAAAAAAAAGTGTACTGGACTGTTATGTAATATCCAATCCTCCTATATGACAAAGAATTCGCAGATGAAATAGAGATATTAAGCAGCAGAAATGTTGTTCTACAGAAGAATACTGAGAATACCATGAACTGAACATGTAAGCAAAAACAATATTTTTAGAGGAAGGGCAAACAGAAAAGATTCTTAGAATTAGAAAGAGTTGAAATTTCTTGGTTGGTCGAAGTGTAACTTGTATTGAACTGTTTCGTTAATTATCATGCCATTTGCTTCAGATTTTGCAGAAACTCAGTATTTCCAAGACTTTTGTTCATCCAGATCAAAGATAATTTTCAAGAGAAAACTTTTCTAATCAAAAATAGTCAAACAATCGTTGGGATGTCTGAACACTTAAATCTTCATTTCCATTGACAGAATGAATATTTCATTCCACTTCCATTACTGAGGAGCCCCTTTTGAATTCATACTGCATGCAATGACTGAGAAAAAGTCTGATCTACACTCATTTTGAAAGGGTAAAATCAATACAGAATTTACTCACTCTAATATGCAGTAATCTGTAAAGAGAGAAATGAATCAGAATCTGAAAATGAATGGTTGACTGAAAATGTTGAAAAAGTGCTGTCAATGTGACCATGTAAAAATGTGACATGACTGTTTATATATATATATATATATATATATATATATGTATATAAGGTTGGTGCAAAAATAATGATGTAATAATGTTGTTTTTTGACGTTAAAAAATACGTCAAAAAACGACATTATTACGTCATTATTTTTGCACCAACCTAATATATATATATATATATATATATATATATATATATATATATATATATATATATAATTGAACAGGAAGAATATTTGAGATTATATATATATATATATATATATAGAGAGAGAGAGAGATTCTGGATAGGAATCTGACAAAATGATAAGATAAAGAACAAGTAAGAAATAGATCTTAATCTAACATATTTCACTTTATTAGAGCTTCATCAGAGATCAAAATAGAAATGATAAAGAATGATAAAAAGCAAAGACACTCAGATTAATGGTATGTTGTGTTTGGCTATTTCTTATTGGTTAGATATGCATCATGTGTAATGAACAGATAATATTCAAATGTGTGTGGGAAACATTCTGGATGCGAAAGTGTGCAAAAGTGAGATGCAATAGGATGCTTTGAGTGGTTATTTCTTATTGGTTAGTTATGTGTAAAATGTAATGAAGTAACATAATATTCAAATAAGTGTAAGAAAATATATATATTAGACAACTGGAAAGGATCAGTACTAAAATAAGAAGACACAATATATTATTCAATGAAACATGTTTGAATGAAAATATGCTGCCTATATATATATATATATATATATATATATATATATATATATATAAAATTAAGAGAAACTATTTAAGATATAAAAATGTAATATGTATATAAATCTGTATATAATTTATTAGAAACAATATTTATGATATAAAAATTGTATTATATATCATTTATACATTATATATAATATATAAATGATATATAATACAATTTTTATATCGTAAATATGGTTATCATTAAATAATAGATATAATACCAATTTTATATCTAATTTATATATAAATATTTATATTATATATAATTTGATGTAAACAATTTTTATAAAAATTGTATTATATATATCATTTAATAGGAAAATGCTTAAGATATGAAAATTGTAGCATATATATATATATATATATATATATATATATATATATATATATATATAGTCTTTTAAAAAAGAAATATTTAAGATATCAAATTGTACATGGTGGAGTAATGGATAGTGGCTTGCATTGAGGAATCAGAGAGGCGAGTTCAAATTTCAGTTGAACCCATTATATTCATTTACATGCTAACACCTTTGAGAAAGGTATGAATCTTCTTCTTCCCCCAGCTATGGATAAATAGCAGCACAGACCGGGTTCTATAGCCTTGGATGTCAACTGGCCTACCACAGAAAGAAATGGCCACTTACCTGTAAAAAAATAATCTGCTTCATCAGTCATGTATTGAAAGATACATGATCATCTAAGCATGTATCATGCATAGCACATAATTGACTGTTTATATATAATTTAATGGCAGCAATATTTAAGATATAAAAATTGTATTATATATCATTTAAGAAGGGCAATTTTTAAGATATAAAATTGCATTATATATAGTATTTAATAGGAACAATGCTTATGACATGAAAATTGTATTTCATATATATATATATATATATATATATATATATATATATATATATATAATGAAATGGACAAAGTCTGACAATTATTTTAAGAAATTTTTTATGTTTATACATTTTATACATTCTTTTGAGCAGATATGAATGTACGTGAGATGGAAGATTGTAGTTTAAAAACAGTAAAATTGATCTTGCTAACCGAATGCTCCTCTGTGGCCTAATCGGTTAAAGGCACGTCAGGCTATATGACGGTTCCACATAGGATACAGGTTAGATTTCTGTCAGAGGACGAATATTTTCTATGAAAATTTCTCGGACATTCAGGCCGATAAATGTTATTAATACTGTTTATTATAAAACAGAGCATTTACTTAAATATTTGTATCTATAAAAAGAATCTATAAGCAAAAAATATTTCTTAAAACAATTGTTGGACTTTGTCCATTTCATAATGTATATATATATATATATATATAAAAGAAAGAGGTTATAGTGGTTTCAACAAGAGAAAAGTGTGTATATTAAAAAGAGAAAAGAGGTGCCATAAACGTTTTTGGTTATAATGTTGATTTTTTAAAAAAAATAATATTATGCTTTATTTTCCATAATTTTACTACACGGGTTTCTGGTCTCACGACCATCTTCAGGTAAAAGGCGGAGATTTCCACATATTAAAAATAATTCATTTTTTTCCTTATGTTTTTCGATGTTAAATATTCTCAATATGAGATATTCTCTGTTTTTGTGTTAGTAATCCAAATGTCTTTCTTGAATTCTTTATATATATATATATATATATATATATATATATATATAAATATATATATATATATATATATATATATGTATACATTATGAAATGAACAAAGTCCGACAATTATTTTAAGAAATATCATTTAGTCTGACCTGCCTTAACTGATCGAGCCACGGAGGATCGCTCGATTAGCAAGGTCGATTTTACTGCTTTTAAACTTCAATCTTCCATGAATCTCTCACGTACATTCATATCTGCTCATGGCATATCAAATGTAAACAAATGATGTCATACAATATGAAATGGACAAAGTCCAGCAATTATTTTAAGACATTTTTATCTATAAAATGAATGTATAGACATAAAAATGTCTTAAAATATATATATATATATATATACATATATATATATATATCAATTAAGTAAAGCAATATTTAAGATTATTTATATATAAAAATATTTATTATACTGTATTTTATGCAATAAAAATTGCCATTTGAATTTGTTTTACTGATTTATTATTGTGATTTTGCTTGCCAAATTTTGTTTGTAAACCAGATTAGAATCAATTTAAATACTTTTCAAAGAGAATACGATAAAAAAACCACATCAATTAACTGATTGGCATTTGCCATTAACTGTTCTATGATTATCTTCACTTCAAAGAATTCTGTTCCTCTCAATATAATCATGGTATCATTAGATTCCAATTGTCTTGACAGAATTTAATGCTGAGAATTTGATAGAATGTATCATTGCAGGGAGTTTAGTAAACAAAACAAAGAATTTGTTTATTTCTAAAGAACAGAATTGTCTTTGATCTTGGAAAAAGTATAAAACTTTTAGAGTTCTTCCAAGAAAAGTTTTCTTCAGTGAAATCACCATTACTCTGATCATTGATTTGACATATTATTGTATTATTATTTTTTTTTTGTACATCAGTAAACAGACTTTTAGAAGCTATTGAACATAATATTATAAATAGTTGCTATCGCAGTAAAAAATGCTGATGTTATTATTAAATATCTGTTACGTTTCGTATTATTAGATTCAATATCATTGTTATCCTAATCAGTGTCTTGTTGATTATAATTTGATTATTGAGAAAATATGTGGCTCTTGTTTAACTGCTAAGAAATGTTACAGTCATTTTCCACTGAACTCTCAAATATTCTTGTCTTATTTATTTATAACTGCTTCTCTCGACCATTAAATATTAGGGTTCTGTTATGTCTTTATTAGATATTTATATCTGCTTCTCTCGACCATTAAATATTAGGGTTCTGTTATGTCTTTACTAGATATTTATATCTGCTTCTCTCGACCATTAAATATTAGGGTTCTGTTATGTCTTTACTAGATATTTATATCTGCTTCTCTCGACCATTAAATATTAGGGTTCTGTTATGTCTTTACTAGATATTTATATCTGCTTCTCTCGACCATTAAATATTAGGGTTCTGTTATGTCTTTATTAGATATTTATATCTGCTTCTCTCGACCATTAAATATTAGGGTTCTGTTATGTCTTTACTAGATATTTATATCTGCTTCTCTCGACCATTAAATATTAGGGTTCTGTTATGTCTTTATTAGATATTTATATCTGCTACTCTATTTACTCTATAGCTTGGAGGAAGAAGAGACAGTATAATACCTCTCCAAAAGATATTTACACGTAAGTGAATGTATCAAAACCAACAGGAATCTGAACTAATCTCCTTGATTTCTTATTCTGAGCTGCTGTTCATTGAACCACCTGCACCTTCTCGAAAGTGTAAAAACAGTGAACTTGAGATACCTATTTTCCTGACAGATCCTTTGTTTAAAATTAGCAAATCCAGTTTTCCAGAATATTTACCGTATATACTCGCATATCATACGACCTTTGAAGACCTAAATTTGAAGCTAATTTGGCTACAGTAAATGGATAAATAGTTTGGTCAGGACAAGCAGTACATACATTAATTTTATATCTCATGTATGATTTAACCCCTTTGGGAGTTGCCTGGGGCACCATCATGCTGCCATTTTGGGATCTTCCAAAACTAAAGCTTATAAAAACATACTCGTGGCATCCATGACACAAGACAGATTAGATTCTTTGGTTATTAGGTTGGTGCAAAAATAATGTTGTTTTCTCGCATATGTTACTATGTGAGAAAACGACATTATTTTTGCACCAACCTAATAGTTGTAGAAAGTGCCAGGAAAAGATTTGCAGCTTAAAAAAATGTTTTAAGTAGGATAATGAATGTTTTCTTTAGTTTGTATTAAGTTGTATATTGTAATAAACTTGTTATCCTACATTTTCAGTTTTCGTTCTTGTGAAAATTTTAAAAAAATTATACTTGTAAAGGCATCAAAGTTCAGCTTGCTCAGAGTGACAGCAACACCTAGGCCTGGTATTTGGTTGAATGTAAAGCTGAACAACAAGAAAAAGGGGTAGTAAAGGGTTAAAAGTTAGAGCAACAAAAGAGAGGAAGTTATGGAGAGCCATGAACACCAATGTTTTGAATGATACATGGAGGAAGGAGATGAGATGGAATTAATATTATTGTAAATAATGCTAATTATATTACAAGAACAGAACTGCTATGTCATGTAAAGTCTCTGATATAGCAGAAAATGCTGATAAATTTTCTCCCAAATGAGAACAATACTTGTAACAACAAAGATGTTGTTCTACAGAAAAATATTGAGAATAACATGTCCGGACATGTGATCAGTAGGGAAGTTTTAAATAAAAAAAAAAAAAAAAGGACTTTTGTAATTAGAAAGAGATAGTTGAAATTTCTGGTACACATAATGGGGAAAGAAGGCTTGGAGAATTTCTCACTCTCAGGATATATTGAAGACAGGAATGAAACAATGAATAACCTAATTAATGGATTTGTGTAATTGGGTGGCAGAGCAGCAAGTGGTAAGGATAGTATGGTGACAAACATTGCTTAGAGCTACAAAGGATAGAAAGTTGTGGAGAGTCATGATCGCTCAGGTTCTGCAGGAACACAGCATATAAAAGAAGCTGACTTAGGAAGGCTTAGATAGATCACATGACATACTGAAGGCAAGAAAAGCAGAAGGAAAAAATGAGTAATCTAACAGACTTGTGTAAATGGATGACAGGACAGGGACAGTAAAAGGACAGACATTACTACAAGGGCAAGGAAGTTATCCATGATCGCTGAATAGACAGCTCATAAAAGAAAACGACTATTCTTGGAGTTGTAAACTTTCTTTTATTATCTTCTGTGCCTATCTGCCCCTCTCTCTCTTTTCTCTTCAGTTACTCTGACTTCTCTTTCTTTCCCTCTTAATTTCACTCCTCTCCCTATTCCTCTTCCTGTGGAGAATGCTGGTCATCACTTATCTTAACAAAGTCAACAGAAATATTAAACAGATAAACTTATGGCATTAACTGAACACCATTGTAAAAATAAAGATGATGATATTATTTTCAGGGACTTCATTTTCCTGTTTTGTCCCTGACAATATTCAATCCCCTTGGGAACACCAGCTGCCCCAAACTTATACTTTAGTAATTTCTCCCAATTGTTTGCCCAATGGCTGACTATCCTCTTCCATTTTTCAAACAGTCAAATCAACAAACAACTGAGATAAATGGAAGAGGACGATTCAGTAAAGATTTCTTATCTCTGATTCCATTTTTTTCAAGGCAGGTTTAAGAAATGACTACACCCAACAAACACTGGTTTAATTTATTTCAGCATAAATATGAAAGATGGTTTTTAGATGGGAACAGGATAAAGAAAGAATGTAAAAGATAAATAATATCTAATTTGCTAAGTGAGGGATTTGTTTTTTTGCAACTTATTAACCGTTTGCTGGGTAATAAAGCCCAAAAATATTTTTAGATTGTAAGAAGTTTTGGAGATAATAATGATTTTTTACTGATACAAGTTCTATTAATTAACCCATAGCTAGTGGGAGAGGAGGTGGATTCATACCTTTTCAAAGAGTATTTGCATGTTAGCAAAATATAACAAACCCAACTGGAACTGGAAATCGGTTCTTCAATTTCTAATTCTGTGCCATTGTCCATAACAGAACCCGCATATCTGAGATTGCAGCACCTGGTCTGATATGGCTAAAAGGGAAAAAAAATGTTCTGCACCATCTCCTTTGCTTTGTTCTCCTTTCAGATTATTAATATAGAACTGAGGCGATTGGATTTGCCGAGTGACAATATTGCTTGGAGCCACAAAGAATTTATTGATTTGATTTATCTGGAATTGTATATAATTGATTTTTCAAGATTTTATTTCCTGAATTGTAGCTGTTAGATGATTTTTAATCAGAAAAGAATAAGGTGTATGTGTGTTTGTGTGTATATATATATATATATATATATATATATATATATATATATATATATATATATA
>OZ010591.1:25736963-25764463 GCA_963932145.1 Acanthosepion lycidas
GAGGACATTTAAATTGATTTTTTCATATTTTATATATCATTATTATAGACTTATGGCATGTCTCTAACTTATATTGATATTATGGTGTTCTTTACTAAAGGGCAAATCATAGTGCAATTCAGATGAAGACCTATCTTATATCTTGCTGTTTCACTAAGAGTGATGGTCTTTAGTTTTGACTTGGGTGTACAATGTCCTGCTGCTGTAGTCGGCTTAAGAAATTCAAAAACAAAATTAGAGATTAAAAGCATAATTAATTTGGCTTGAAAAGTTAATCTTCTTTATCTTGGCGTATTTTTTCTTTACTAAGTTCTTATTATAATTGATATATAATATGGTAAGGCTTCAGATCCATCACTTCCTTCTCTATTAACAAGGGTGTACAAATTGTTAACTGCATTTGAATTAATTATCGATGTTAAAACAGTTTTAAGGAAAAAACATATTGGAAGTATGAATTCTGAAACAAAAATGATTTGAAACAAAATAAACATGAAAGTAACTTTTTTTATTTTATTTAATTTATTATTTAGAAATAAAGTAGCGATTGTTATGCTGAATTATTTTGTTATAAATATACTTTTTTTATGATTTGAGAAGTAGAAAAAATTAACTCTTAAATAGGTGACATTTGACAGAAGGGTTTGTATTAACGTTTCATACACCTTGTTTCAGTCAGTTAAGTGCCACACATGATACACAGTTAGCCAATCAAGTATCTTTCGATACATGACTGACAAGACTTTTTCCTGCAGTAAGTTGCCATTTCTTTCTGTGGTAGACTGGTTGCCAACCAAAGCTAAAGAACCCAGTCTTGCCATAGCTAGAGAGAGAAGAGATTTATACCTTTCCCAAGGGTATTTGTGCATAAGTGAATCTAACAAGCTCAACTGGAATTCAAACTCATCTCTCTGAGTTCTCACTCTGAGCTGATATCTATTACACTGTAACACACATCCTTGCTTAGAATATCTAAAAATATTAGATTAAATTCAATAAATTTTAATTTTACATAGAAACCCGACTTGGATTTAGCATTGTCAGCCACAATCTTAACAACATAAGTTAGGCAGATGACACAGTACTGATAGCAGACACAGAAAAGAAATTACAAAATCTCCTACACGAGGTAGTGACAATAAGTTAGTAGAAAGGACTAAGCATAAACTATAAGAAGACAAAATGCATGATCATCAGTAAAAGGATAAGCCCGAAATATGATTTGAAGGTCAGGAACATGCGAATCAAGCAGACATGGAAGTTTAAATATCTGGGAAGTGTGTTGACAGAGGACGGTAAGTGCGACACTGAGATCTGTACGCATATTGGGATAACCAAGGGCACATTCCAAAAGTTGGGCGGAGTATTGCAAGACAGGAGGATTTCTTTAGTAACAAAGAAAAGAATACTGAGCTGATACGCGACATCAGTTCTTCTTTATGGCAGCGAATGTTGGACAATTTCCTCAAAGATGAAGAAGAAACTTGAGGCGACAGAGATGTGGTTCTACAGAAGGATCCTAAAGATATCATGGACTGAGTGTGTGAGCAACGATAAGGTCTTAAAGGGATTGCAGCCAAGGAGGAGGCTTATACTTAATATCAGGAAGAGACAGCTGAAGTTTCTGGGAAACATAATGAGGAAGGAGGGCCTGGAGAATCTGATATTCATGGGTCGAACTGAGGGAAAGAGAGACAAGGGAAAACAACGCATGACATACCTGGCAAGTGGATCACAGAACATAATCTGGGGGAAGAAGCAGAGGGAAGGAACTTATTGAGAGCTGCAAGGGATAGAGGGAGGTGGAGAGCCATGACCGCCTATGTCCTGAAAGGACATGGTACATAAAAAAGAAAGAACTTTACATAATAATTTTCTTAAATGTTTTTCATTAATTTTGTTGTATCAAATATAAAGTTTGCTCTTATTTTATTATTTTTAACAGTAAACTAAACTAAGCCATACTTTACTGTTAGCCATAAGCGCATTTGATGAAAATGGGGACACAACTTCCGCACCTCATATAAACATATTTAAATTACTAACTAAATCTGTCTATATTTTTGAGATGAGGTATTATGTATATTATTTACATTATTGGGACTATTGTCCTCATCTTTGTTGCCATATTTATTACAATGTTTTGGCCGTTGTACACTCCGGCCTTCTTCAAATGGTTGAAATGTCAAACTGAACCCTTTATTTCAGTCACTGGGGTAGACTGTTCTAGTTCCACGTGCCATGTTTAATGGATATCAGTTATCAGTTATCTCCTGTGAATTTCCCTCTGAAAGTTCTCCACTGCCTTAGCTGGGTATTGAACTCACATTCTTTGGGTTCTGTCACTGGATCTAACCAACACCTTTATCCACTGTGCCATGTGTCCTTGAGTTATGTTTCTGGGAGTGAGAGAGAATGAGAAGACTTTAGTAAGGAAAAATCACAATAAAAGAACAGGTTCAAGAAGACAGAAGATGGTGATTGGCATTGCATTGAAATTCTTGAAGATTGTTGGTAGCAGGGAAACAAGAACATAGAGACCAGTTCCACAGGCAAGAATTGCAAGAAAAGAAACTATTAGTATAGAACTTGCTGTTGCATCTAGCTAGTTCAAAAATACTAAAAATATTTAGCAGTCTTTTTCCTTTCTAATAATAATAATAATAGATCATATGCAATATAGGTGAACAATTCAACTAGAAAAATTGAAAATAAATACAATGTAAGAATGTATGATAAGAGATCATTCCATCTTAAATAAATCAACAATGTTTTCTGGCAGTTTTTAACATCAACTTGAGATTTTTCTTGTTAAAAAGCTGTATAATTTTAACATGTTCAACATTATGGATAAAAAATAATGAATTTTACATCGTGTTTTTTTGAGGCATAGCATAAACAAAACAAATTCACGAATTTGGCCCCCCCACAAAAAATCTGTGAAAATATTTTATCTTTTAATAGTCAGTTGCACTTATTTGAATTAGTACCGCAAATAAATGTAGGCAGAAAAAAGCAAATGTTGATAATATTGTGACCGTCACAAAGCACTGCTTGGAGGACCCCCACCCCCACCGGTTGTGGGGAGTTAGTATATGCCAGTGCCAGCCCTGTCCTCTATGTTTTTGAAGTAATAAAAATGTTGGATTAAGCTAAATCAATTAATTCTATAAAAAAAATATGAAAAAAATATGTTATTTTTTATTAATTATTTATTCTCTCAGGTGTAGAGTCACCTATTGCCCAGTTCACCCCCCGACATCACCTTTTGAACAGGGGTAGAGCTTTATCTCTTGTTTCTTATTTAGGATTGGTTTTCTGGTGTTTTCTAAAATCTTTTCATTCTCTTTCACTTCCAGTGACTCCTTGCATCTCAGTGGCATTATTACCTTGCTTGGAGTAAATTGATTAAGAAAAAAAAGAAACCTTTCACAATGTTTGTACACTAACCATTGCTCAACATGCAGGTGGAAAAGCATCATTCTCTTTATCTTTATTATGAATGCTCAGTCAATACTCTATTACCTTATCATTTTGTATTTGTTTATGAAAAAATGACAGCTCTGTTCTCTCTTGTAATTTTTTAATTGTTGCAATCTCTAGGTGATGGTTATCTCCACTGATTCCTGATGCGTTTGTATGCTCAGCAAATTATTTTCCAAGATTTGTGGCTGCCATCTTCAACTCTGCTCTGAACAGTACACATCATGGTAAACAGTTACCTTTACAGGGCAGGACGACCGTGAACAATGAATCTGCATGCATGCATGTGGCTGCACATAAACGAAC
This sequence comes from Acanthosepion lycidas, assembly GCA_963932145.1. Lineage (NCBI taxonomy): Eukaryota > Metazoa > Mollusca > Cephalopoda > Sepiida > Sepiidae > Acanthosepion > Acanthosepion lycidas. The sequence continues at coordinate 25,740,753 of OZ010591.1, forward strand.
ACATGCACGTACCCTACAGCAGCAACTCGAATTGGATTTGACCAGACGTGCCAAAGAGGACAAACGAATGAACGAACAAAGTAACAGTGCGGATGGCTAAACAAAAGGGGTCATTTGTAAGATGCTTTATGTGGAGGATTCGCACGTAACACGGGACAGGAATACGCAGACAATATTTACTTGGGTTGCTTAGTTGTTCTTTTTCCCTGACACGAATATTGATTCTTTCAATGTGACTGGCTGGCTGGCCATTGAGCAAGCTGTGTTGCTGGGCCGATGTCAAAGTGGCTTCCAACAACTGCTGTAGTCATCAAGTCTGCTATTAAATCTTTGCTGTATAAGGTGAAAGTTACTTCAATAAACTTACTAGTGGATAGTTATCATTGCCTTACTAAATAAGAAATTGTGACTAATTATATCAAGGTGAGCTGTAAAATAAATTAACATCTATCTTTTTCCATAACGAAGATTATTCATTATCTCATGTCTATTTTTTCTTCTCGTTTTCTGACTGTATCTTCTCATTCTGTCCCTTATTCCACTTGTTAGAGCAATTGACATTTTACTGGTCTTAACAACTAAGACTATCCATTACCTCATGCCTTTCCTTTCTTCTCATTCTCTGACTGTATCTTCTCATTCTGTCTCTTAACCCACTTGTTACACACATTGAAATTTCATGGGAGTTGACAACTAATATAATGTATTATTTCATGCTTCTAATTTTAGCCATTTCCTTATAAGGAAACCTTTGGCATCCATTGACTGAGCAGCCAGTGCTACTTGAGATACTTTTCATCATTCTTTGGCTGTTGGGCTATATTAAGCAAGTTATCTGAAGTGTTTAGTACTTATTTATGCCACATCTTGAATTTTTATGATAGAATCAAATTTTGATTGTTTGTTTTTGTTTAGTGACATATTAGCCTCTGTGGGTTATTCAATGCTGATATCTAAGTATTCTGTACAGGTATACCCGACCCTATATTGTTAATTGGTTCCAGAGGTTACAACTTAGGTCAAAAAATGACTTACGTCAAAATAAATATACTATAAACCGCAAATAAGTACTCACCATACTATTTATGATACGTACATTCAGTATTCTTGATTTCCACCTAATCTTCCAGCAATATAGCCTTACGTTTAGCATTAGCTTTGCACTGGGACTTTTCTTCAGAGCCATTGGCAAAAATGTATTATAAATCACAAATGAAATGTTACGGAAAGAACATTAATAGCAGAGCACAGATATAAACAAATCGATGTTGTAGAGGAAAACAACACACAAGTGCTGACTGTTGGCAGGAATTTGAAAGAAGAAAATCTGCTGAACATAATTTATGCTATTTTTGTTTTTGATGATTTTGCGATATATATATATATATATATATATATATATATATATATATATATATATATATATATATATGTATATATATTTATATATATGCATGTATGTAGTGTACATAATATTATTTTTAAATTTATTTAAATATGATTTTATGTGTTTATTCTTATTTTAGTGTTTTTACATATCTAATATTTTTAATGCCCATAAACTCAATAAAAACAACCTAAGATGTATTTTATTCTTCCATATAATCTTTGAAAATGACTTAACTCAAAACAACTTAAGCCGAGGTATGACTGTACTCTATTTTATTTTTAATGATAATAATGGTTTAGTGATACTAATTACTTACTAATTAACCCATAGCTGTGAAGAGGAAAGGTGGACTCATATCTCTCCAAGTCATTATACACTACACCACCCACAAATCCAAGATTACAACATCTGTTATTCATAAGCGGTCACCCATTTAGTTATGACAGAATCAGAATATATGCCTTCACTGTTTATATTTCAATTTTTCTTCTTGCATGCGCTATGTCCTTTCAGGCTATCATGACCCTCCACATCTTCCTGTCCCTTGTAGCTCTTAATAAGTTTTCTCTTTTTGTTATTTCTCCAAAACCATGTTCAACCATCCATTTATTCAAGCCCATCAAATATGTTCAGCACTGCTTTCCTCTGTCCTGTGAGTGTCAGGTTTTCTAAGCCTGCCTTCCTCATTATGTGCCCTAAAAATTTCAGCTGCCTCTTTATGATGTTAAGTATGTTTCCTTTTTGTTTCCATTCACCCCAAAATGTAACATGTTCAGCCCATGGTATTCTCAGCATCTTTCTGTAGAACCACATTTCAGTTGCTTCAAGTTTCTTCTTCCTTTCTGTAAATACCTGATTCACTGCCATTTTTAACGTTTAAATACATTCTTTGTATCGGTGACAATTTAGCCTTGAATGCTTTATTAAATGAATATTGCCTCATATTCTTAATTTTAACTATATTTTTTTCATCTTACTTCTATTGTTTTTATTACACTAGCCATTTCAACTGTAAATTGATGAGACCTTGCTGCCAATCGAGGTACCAAAGATGAAAGATCACCATAACAATTATTATGGCAATATTTATAGAAAAGTCATTAAGTAAATTGTGAGGCTTAGAATAATTGGAAAAGTCAGTTGGGGTTGGGGGAGAAATTAAAAAAAAAACCTGGGAACTGATTTATAAGGATTTCAGAATGTACAGTTTAAGTTTTGCCCTAAACTTTCATCAAGTCTTAGAACCATCTAATCAATATATTGGATTGGTCAGACTGTAACTGTCATTGGGGTGTTTACTACCCCCCAATACAGTGACTTTCTCCTGACCCAGTCCAAAAACCATCAGCTCAAATCTTTATCGCTGAGGCAGATTTCCAATGATTACCCTAAATAGGATATTGGAAGCTAAACCTTTTTCCAATTAGAGCACTGTTTTGGGGTGTTTTTTTTTTTTTTCTATATCCAACCTCCATCAGTTGAACTATCTAATATTGATTTCATTTGGAAAGTCACAAAAGGCAGTGTCATTTTTTTTTTTTCTCTCCTAATGACAGGGAAGCCTATAACCACCACTATCTAACACTTCACAAGCTCCCTTGTATATCCAGAAAATTTTAAAGAAAATGGTGGTAGGAGGGCATCTTTACATGTCTGTTCTATTGAGATTGGAATTACCTATTGATCTACAATTCCCTAATGGCTATAAATCAAGGAAATTGGTTGCTTGGTGTTTGATGGAAAGGGTAAAGAGGGAAATGAGTCTAGTGGGGAGGGGGTTGATATTATATTCAGTGTTAGAATTAAGGTGGGAGGTTGCCCCCTGACATACTTTAAAAGTCTGCTTCCTTTCAACTTGAATAATCTATGCAAGGTTTCAGCTTTGAAAGCCTTTAAATTCTCAGAGATTTTCCCCTTTTTTTGTATTGGTTTTTGATCTTTTTTTTTATGTTCGAAGATTATTGAGCCATGTGTCCAGTCACTAGGATATGTGGGAATGAAAATCCTCTGTCAGCAGTTTAAATCTCCTTTGCAAGAAATGTGGTCACAAACTATCTCAAATTTCAACTGCTAAAAAAGATAAAGAGGAAATGATAGATAGAAAAGGAAAAAAAAATGGGGTAAAGATTTGTTTTATCTGTTTTGTTTTTTTTTGGTGTTTATTTACTTTCTTATATCTTTCTTTCTTTCGTGCCATATATTTTATCTTTCCTTCTTCCTTCCTTTCTTTTTTCTTTTTATTTCTTTCCTTCTTTCTGTTATAGTGGAACACGCCTATTCTATAGTTAATAGACTCTCCCACCTATAATAAGTAGGAGTAGTAAGAGTAACAAGGGAGTGGCTCAGTGAGTTGGTCAGTCAGTCGATGTCGGACGACCGTTAGTCAGATACTAAAGTATCAGCTACCACAACTAGATTTACTCTGCATCATTACCTATTATATCAAGTTCCTAACGTTTTGTACGTCGAACCTATTTTAGGACCGACTTAGTACAAATACAATCCTCCACTGTGAAACCACTACATAACACTTTCTTTTTTTCTTTCTTTCTTTCATTCTTTTCCTTTGTTAGTTCCTTCTTCTTTGTTCCCATCTTTTTTACCCCATTTTACTCTTTCTTTTTTACTTTCTTTCTTTTCCCTTTATTTCTTTCTCACATTTTTTCTTATTGTACTTTTTTCTTTCTCCACTTTTAGTTCTTTCTTCCTTTTTCTCATATTTCTTCCCATTTTACTCTTTCTTTCTTTCTTTCTTTCTTTCTCTCATTTTCCCCCAATTTCTTTTACCTTTATTTCTTTCTCACATGTTTTCCAATTTTTTTCTTTCTTTTCACCTTTTTAGTTCATTCTTTCTTTCTCTCATCATTTTTCCCCATTTTACTTTCTTTCTTTTTTCTTTCTTTCTTATTTTCCCTCATTTTTTTCTCATTTTACACATATTTCTTTATTTCTGCCATTTTAGAAATAGACAAAATAAAAAGTGTCTAGTTTTTGATTTTTTGTAACAGGGATGTTTGAAACAACTTTTGAACTTTTCTCTTAGAAAAAGACATCTTTATATAAAAGAAATTGCATAAATTAGGTGTTTTTTGTTAGATTTACTTTTTCAGAGAAAATTAAATTTGAAGCGAATTTGTAAAAATTCTTAAGAATAAATATTGATTTGTTGGGGAAAGTGAGATAAATAAATGACAAAAAGATGTTCGACGAAGACTGAACAGAAAAAATTCATTCAAAATAATGTGAGTAAAGTGATTCAATTAAAAAAAAAGTAAAAGAAAAGCTAAAGAAATGGGAAGGATTTATCTCCCTTTGTTTTCTTCTCCATTCTTTTAGCAAGAGAACAGGATTAGAAAAAATTCAACTTCCTATGAAGAAAATCAAGCAATTACAAGAAAAAAAAAATGTTAACCGGAAATTATATAATTGAGTGAAAAAATATTGAATTTCCTTTTAGTTTTTCCTCTTTTTTTTTAGTGGTGGGCATAAAAACTGTCACAAATACGAAGAAATCTTGTAATTTAAAGAGACAACAACATGGCCATTATAGCAGAAATTGGGAATAGTATAGTAGTCCATGCAGATCAGATAGGTTCCCAAGAATATGAGGAGAAAAAGGAGGACAAAAAGCTTTGCAAAGGCACTCGCAGTAATGATCTTAAAAACCAGCAATGAATCATAGTTCTAGACTAGAAAATGAAACAACTAAAGACACAGAAATCTGAAGGTGTATTGGGATAGCAAAAGGTACCTTCCAAAAGCTAAGCAAAGTATGGATAAACACAAAAATATCATTAGAAAATGAGTATTGAAATGTTATGTAAAATCAGTCATCATATATGGCAGTAAATGCTGGATAATCTCCTCACAGATGAAGAGGAGGCTTGAAGCAACAGAAACAAAGAAAAGATTACTGAATTATGTAATATTAGTCCAACTCTATGACAGTGAACACTGGATAATCTCCTCACAGATAAAGAAGAGAATTGAAGCAACAGAAATGTGGTTCTACAGAAGGATGCTGAGAATACCATGGACTGAACATGTGGCATTGACAAAGTTTTAGAGACAATGGCAACAAAAAGGAGATATATAGTTAACATCAGGAAAAGATAGTTCAAATTTCTTGGGCACATAATGGGGAAAGAGGGCTTGGAAAATTTTATACTCATAGGATGGATTGAAAATAAGAGAGCTAGAGTAAAATGAACACATAATCTACTTGGTGAGCTTGTGCGAATGGATGGTGAAGAATGGTTTAGGAGAGATAATAAAAAGACAAAATTTATTAAAAGCTACAAAGGATAGGAAATTGTGAAGAGCTATGATTGCCAATGTCTTGAAGAAGATGTGGATGTGAATTATCAACATAATCAAGAGGACTTCAAAATATTCAAAGATGTAACAATGGAAGGAAAATAAGGCAGGCACTTTCCAATCTTCCCTTTCCATTCCAGTAGAGTCCAAAATCATCTCCCCGTCTTTGTGGGTAATGAATTATTTCTTACCCTACCATCACTTTCCCCACAGATGAAACATTGCAAGCCTCTCACTGCTCTATCACTATTTCTATACAAAGTGTTCAGACAAACTACATTCCTTAGTTCCACCAGTTCTAACCTTCACGGCTAAGATCATGTCATACACACTGTAGTGCACCAGTGAGATTTCCCTTGTATTTTGTTGGTAAGATGTAAGTTCCACTCAAGCAGTTTGTTCCCATAGATTGCTGCTTTGTAGAACTGACTCTCAAGAGGATGCTTCCCCGATCTCTACATACTTAACCTCATGTTCATGTTTAGGGTCAACCTTTATATTCCCCGAATATCACCATAAACTGTGTATCTTACCTTGTAACCCTCTACCTTGAGTGGCTCTTGGGTTCTGTACAGGGTGAACATCATCGAAAAAAAAAGAAAAAAAAAAAGAAAAATTGGTCCTGAAGTGACACAGCAGAAAAAGATAAGATTCGTGATGGATGATTCATCTGGCAATATATAAATCCCAGCTATAGGTTAAATAGCAGAGAATGAGAACACTGATCTCCCAAGATTTGTTTGGCAACCAGTTTAATAGAAGAAAAACTAAAAGCTTGAGGGATCCAATTTCCTTCTACCTTGCCCTAGACATACCACTGCTGCCAGGGCTGCAGTACATGTGGTGCCCCTATGACCCTAATGGGTAAAGGACTTGTATTGTGTCATGTTATTTGTCCTGATTTCTTTAGAATTAACACTTTATAACTTGGATAGCTATTACCTTATTATTATTATTATTATTGTTATTATTATCTCCGCCTCATTATAATTATCATTATCATGTCCTCATTATTATTATTATTATTATTATTATTATTATTATCATCATTATTATCTCCATAAATTATTTTCTCCCAATACAAGACCCAAGAGCCACTCAAGGTAGTGGGTTACTGTATGAGTATAAGAAAAGGCAAGAGGTGAAGTTCATGGAGTTATGCAGGAAAGATAATGGTTAGGTCAAGACTTTTAAGAATGCAAGATTGTAGTGATTGGGAAAATATACTGCCAGGAATCTGTTTCACAAAGTAGCAGTTCTTGGCATTTTTAATTCCTCCTCCTTATCATCATCATTATTAGTATGTGCAGAAATAAATCCAATGCAAATACTAAACTGAATTAATAATAATTAACTAATAAATGAATTGCTTAATGTGCTCAACATTGTTTCTTTTTGACTCATCTTTGTTATTATGATACTAATGTTTCAAATACAGTTGCCTCATGTCTTCTTCAGGAGTCTGGTGTTAATGGTAATTATCAGGAAATGTGAAATGGAATTGATTTGTATATACTTTATTCATAATTTATCAATAGGTTACCATTAACCTAATGGAGAACAACAAACTGAACCCTTTATTCAATCCACAAGGGTAGATTGTTCTCATTCTATTGTCTATGCAAGAGGAAGTTTATATCAATTAATTCTTCCAAATTAATTTGTTCAGAAATGGATTGAATAAAGGGTTAGGTTTGAAATTCCCAGAAGGCTACCCACTATGACAGATACCAGGAAAAGGTCAGAAATTTCAACAACAGGAAAGCCTCAGTAAATTAAAGTTATTGGTTCTTTTAACTATTTAATTTCTATGCTATACCATTTCCCAATTCCCATGTCTACGTCTTGTTAACTGGCAAGACTGATCCTTGCATGGAATGTTTGTCCACACAGGTTACAGCTGATCATTGAAGGTGTGATTCTTATTGGGTTTGGCATGACTTCTGTCTTTGCCACCCAGGCATCTATGTTTCTGCATCATTCACGTTCAAAAGAATTTTGAGCTGTTAAAGTAGTTTGATGCCACAATGGAAGATTTCTTGCTAAACTCTCCCAGATTTACAGGTTAACCCTAGGAACACTAACCATGGGTACCCATAGTACCCAGCACAAATTTTCCTGTTTTTAATTACAATTTTCAGTACCTGATTTTCTTACCTAAATAATGTTTTTCAGTTCCTATTAATGTTAACTCAAAAGTACAAAGTTTGAAGTACCTGCATGTAAAATATTTCAAATAAAGATTTATATTTAATTTTTTTTTTTTTGATATTTTCAAAATCGGTTATGATATACCCATGGTTAGTAGTAGTGTAACTTTAATTGATGGTTAGTGTTCTAGGGTTAATATTGCCTTTTTTCTATAATTTTTTTAAGTTGATCTTTATAGCAATGCATAGAGAAGCTGTGGGGTCTTTTGCTATTGCTGAGTTCACTGTCAAGGATTTGGTGTGGTCATCTGCAGAATATATGACTGGTCCATCAAAATGGTGGCTTGGATGCTGTTCGTTTCAGTTTTCTCAAGAACTGTGCAAGTAAAAATTGGAGTGTATTAATGATGATTCTTTATATAAAAAATGTGGACAAAAATTGCATGAATAACATTAAATTTTATAACTGATATTAGATTACAAAACCAAAGCATCAACATTAAAACTCTAGTCAGGTTGTGAAATAAGCTTATCAGATTGAAATTTCATATGGATACCATGCATGACAACAAATCCATTCAGAAATATTTAAACTGTCAGCTGTATAAAATTACTTTGTAAGACCAATGGTTAAAAATTGCTTTGGGTGATTGAAGCTTGTATATCTTTGAACCTTGTAAACTGGCACCACAGAATCACAAAGAACTGTACCAAATATCAGAAACCATATTACTTGAAGACTTTCAACGACAGCTAAAATGGTTATCACATATAACTCCATATAACTGCTATTCCACATTACTACAAATAAACATTAGGAAGGAAACTCCCATCAATACTGGAAAGAACAATAATATCTACTGGACTGATTTTTAACTCTGTTTTCTTGAAAAATTGTTTTAAAAGAATGATTTTGTAAATTTCACTAGTACATGCTGTTCAGTCAATGAATTCTGAATGTTTCTTTGTAAAGAAACAGTTAATATTACCATTCATGGGTTAACAGAAACGGCTTGTATATGAACCATGTCTTTGTGTTTGTAAAGTGTTAGATATGTGATATAAATATCTCAAGATTGATCTTGATTTTTTTTAAACCAAGTCTGTATTTCTTGGATTCAGAGTTAAGAATATTGAGTGTGAATAAAAAATTTAGCAATAATAAAATGATAGAGTGCTGAACAAACGGACACATTAGTAGTGGATCTGTGATGATGAAAAAACCCAGATTTGATGCCCCCAGCCTGCGGTAAATTATGCCATTTTTCTCCTGTTATGTTGCATCAAGTGGCCTTAATGGCAAGACTAGAACTTGATTATTGTCCCTCGAAAAGCGCTTGTTTTCCTCTGGCTATTTGGCTTTATTATTTGCTTATATCAACCACCATCTTTTACTTATATCACTTTGTTGCTTATTTTATCTACCTCTTTCTAGTTTTATCTTTTACTTCACTTGATTTCTTTATTTATTCCCATCATGCCTTTTAACTATGTTCTGGTTCTTGTCACTGATGGTTCTTTCAACTTTTTTCTTTTATCTTCTTTCCTTTTCATTCTTTCATTGTCCTTTTGTGTCACATGAATGTTTTTTTTTTAATTTCATTTACATTTTTGTTCTAAAATTTGGTCTCTTTTTTACTCACTTTCTCTCTCTCTCTCTCTCTCTCTCTCTCTCTCTTCCATTTCCTTTTTTTTACCTTTCTTATTTTCTTTCCATTTAATTTTTACCTTTTTCTTTTATACTTTCTTTTTTTACCATTTTTATTTCTTCTCTCTTCCTTTTTCTGTATATTTCTTTCCTATTTTTCTTTTTTCTTTCTTTCATCTTTCTTTTCCCATTTTATACTTTCTTTTCATTTTTATTCTTTTTTCTGTTTAATTCTTTCTTTATCTTCTTTCTCTCTCCTTCTTTTTCTTTTTCTCTTTCTTTTCCTCTTTTTCTTTCTCTCTATCTCTGTCTTTTCCCCTTCTTTTCTCTCTCGTTTCTTACTTTAATTTTCTTTCTTTACATAATGCCTCTCTTTCTTTATACACATTCAACATTTTCCTACTCTTTCTGTGTTTATTTGTTTGATTTTTTTCTGTCTTTCTTGCTCTCTCTCTCTTTCTCTTTCTTTATTTCTGTATAATTTATTGTCTTCCTTTCTTCCCCATTTGTCTTCTTTCTTTCTTTTCTTCATATCCTTTTCTCTGTTTCTTTCTTTTTCCTTCCTCTTTCTTTCTTTTATCTTTTCCTTTTTTCCTTCTTTGAGTTTTTATTTTCTCTCTTAATTTCTGTCTCTTTATTTTCCCCATTTTATTCTTTTCTATCTATCTATCTATCTATCTATCTATCTATCTATCTATCTATCTTTCTTTCTTTCTTTCTTTCTTCTCTTCCTCTTTCTTCTCTTCCTCTTTCTTTTATTCTGTATTTCTTCTTTGGTTTTTCTTTCTTTCTTTCTTCTTCACAAATACAACAACTTTTCTTCTTTTCTTTCTGTTTCTCTTTTTTATATTATCTCTCACTCCTTTCTCATTTTAAATCTGTCAAAATCTATGTTCTTAGCTCGCTATTAATTCTAAGGTCTGTCCCATCAGCCTATTCTTGATTTTAATCTCCATTTTTCACTCTCTTTTCTTTGACTCTTAATTATTTTCTCATATTTTCTTTTTAAACCCTTTTCTTATTCTTCATGCTGTTATTTATACTTTATTCTGGTTATTTTTCTTTGAAAGGAAGATGCCTTCCAAAAGCTAAACAAAGTATGGAGAAATAGGACAATTTTATTAGAAACATAGGAAAGTGCATTGAACTGTTATGTAATATCAGTCCTACAAAGGACAGGAGATTTTGGAGAGCCATGATTGCTGGTGACCTGAAGAGACAGAGTACATAGATGTTCACCCAATACAAGATCCAAAGGCTACTCAAGGAAAGTGCAACACTGAAATCCGAATTCATATTGGGATAGCAAAAACCCTTCCAAAGGCTAAACAAAGTATTAAGAAACAGGAAAATTTTGATAGAAACAAAGAAAAGAGTATTGAACTGTTACATAATGTCAGTCATCCTATATGAAAATCTCCTCACAGAGGAAGAAGAGATTTGAAGCAACAGAAATATGATCCTACAGAAGGATGCTGAGAATACCATGGACTGGACAGATGAGCAATGATGCAATACGGAAGAGTACTGACATGATATCAGTCCTCCTATATGACAGTGAATGCTGAACAATCTCTTCAAAGATGAAGAAGAGACTTGAAGCAACAGAAATCTGATTCTACAGAAAGATGCTGAGAACATCATGGAATGGATAATAATGAAAGAAAATTGAAACAAAAAGGACATTTATACTTAACATTAGAAAGAGTTTAAATTTCTAGTGCACATAATGAGGAAAGAGGGCTTGGCAAATTTGATACTCACAGGACAGATTGAAATCAAGAAAGACAGAGGAAAACAGCACATAATCTACCTAATGAGTTTGTGTAAATGGTTGGCAGAACAGGGGTTAGGAGAGATAGCAAAAAGACAAAATTTATTAAGAGCTACATAGGACAGAAAATTGTGGAGAGCTATGGTTGCCAATGTCCTAAAGAGACATGCCATATAAAAGAAGAAATCTCTTTTCGATGACAGGAAAAGTGATAATTTATAACCATTTTCTCTTACATCCCACCCATAGTCTTTTCACAGTCTTTTGTCTCTCAGAATCCTTGCAGCTTTACCCTTCAATGACTGATCCCAGTCAGTCCTACATGCCCACCCATTTCAAACCATCCCACCTTCAAATGTTGATTCAATCAACATCTCTGTTGACCTGTCTTGTCAATACCCAATGCCTTTGATTTATCCTATTGATTTCCTATTTCATTGATACTCTTTAAAACTACCGCTCCAAATACTGAGCTGATGGACAGCAAGCGGAGAGTTTCAGTTGAGGAAAAGTGCAACAGAAAGGTTGCAGTAGTGGAATACTGTCACATGCATCAGGCAGTTTAAAATGCATGTTAACTGGATGCACACCTTTAGAAACATGTATGCAATGATTCTGAAATACACTTAGAAAACAGAAGCATTTTTATGCTCATACTGTTAGGAAAGTCATGAACCTAACTATCCCTACAATCATTGTCATCTGTCTCCTTGAAACTTGTTTTTTATTGTCCTTTCTCCTCAACAGTCATTTCCTCAGTTTCTTTCACTCTCAGTAACCCCTTGTATCTTAGTGGCTTTTATCACCTAGCTGAGAGTGAAATGACCAAAAAAGAACTGTCGCATTGTTAGTCATCTTGAAATTTTCACTGATATTATTAAATTAAAAGTACACTCATGACAAGGCCCAAGAATCACTCAAGGTAGAGGATTACTGAATGAGCAGCTTACAACCATACCATATTGAAACACAGGTTGTCATTCAAACACCGGTTAAGCAATGTTGAGCCTGGTCAGTCACTTGATGGATGACTGCTCAGGAATACCAGGTGCTTAAGTTTTGATATGTGGGTCGTATAATGGATAACAGAACAAAATGAGAAATCATAAGGCAAAGTGAATTCTAGTCAGGTTCATTATATTCACATGCACAAATACTCTTGTATGAATCACGCCTTTTCTCCTCCCAGCTATAGAATAAATAGTCGGACTTGTATAAAAAAAATCATTATTATTATTTCCCAAATATTCTTACAATCAAAAAATATGTTTTAGCTTTTAATGACATTTAAGCTATGAAAAAAAAATCAATCAAACACTGAATGAGGTTGTTGTTTAAACATAAGAGGAGAAAGCAAGTGCAGTTTATGAGGATATGTAGGATAGATAACAGTTGACTTGAAGAGGTTAAGATTGTAGTGATCAGAGAAGCATCCTCTCATGGAGTCATGAAGTAGCAGTTCTCAGGTAGAAACTGTCTGAAAAATTCCTCCTTACCAATGGAATATGAAGGGAATAAGGATGATTCATTCCTGTGGATGTGGCATAGCATGTCCTAGGAATCATTGAATGTCTGAACTGGCAGATCTAAGGAATTTGGCTCCTCTGAACATTAGCCATGAAGTATAGGATATATGGAATGCTTAAATGATCAATACCAATCACTTTATATCTGTGCTTGTTCATAGGGAATAGTCTAGGAAAAGATTAAATATAATGTCTGTGAAATTTACAACTACCCCCGCAAAAAAACTGAGTTGTGGCTTGATGAATAAAGTGAGATAACCGAACATTGTAAAACATTGTTTGTACAAAAAACACTACATAATGGGAAAGAGAATAGATTAATTGCTTGAAACATATTCTTTTGGCAATTAAAAGTCAAAGCATCAGGGATGAAATTCAAATACATATCTGTTTGAAATAGATGACACATCTGAATGCTGTTTATATTCTGCTGTATTGTCCTCCCATTATTCATGTCAGCTTGTGACCAGCATGCCCGTTCTTGAGTGGGGCTTGAGACACGTCTTCTTCATTCCAGATCTTCTCGGTGTCTGTCGTTGGCGCTCAAAATCCTATTTTTGTATGTCATTTTGGGCCTCACCAATTATCAGTTTATCATTATAGACTCTTCTCATTATACCAAAGGGAGATGGCCTATATTTTTTTCCTTCTTGCTGTAATCTTGAGGAGGTTTCAAATGTTTCTATATTCGTGTTCACACCAGACACATATGATTTAGTGAACTGATATATTTCTCCCATTAGAATCAGAGCATGAAAGATAATTTCTAATTGGTTAGAAGAGGAAATCTCTATTGTTGCAGTTATATACTGCTACGATTTTCTATAGAAGAGGTATGCAATTTCCTGGAGTTGTTTGATGATACGCACCATAATTATACCCCTTACCAGAACAAAAGCCAAATTGGGTCGTGAGGAGTTGACATTCATAGACAGGTGAAAGTTTAATAAATAAATATTACGTTTGTTAATACCTTTACCATAACGGATCCAATTGAGATACCTCAATATGTGTGTGAGAGTCGTGAGGGCTGCCTTTTTGTTTCCACAGTGTTTGATGTATGATTAACCCCACTTTTGGGGGGATGCATTTCTTATTCCAGACTTCTTTCATAAATTAGAGAAACTTGTTATTGAATTCAGGGAGAAAGTAAGTTTTCGATAAGTTCAGCCTCAATTTCAATTGATGCTTTATTATACTTCAGTTTTTAAATTGGTTTCTTAATTTCTTCCTCAGTAGGAAAATTATTATTTATGCCTGGAGATGGACTTTGTAATGATTGATGAATATTGGTATATGTTCTATTTCTATAGGTGTCTTTAGTTTAGTAATATCAGTGTTAAATATGATTCAAAGTGTTTTGTTGAGACCAGGACATTTCTTCTGTGTTGGTTTTGATTATATGATATTATTGTGATGTTTCACTTTTCTTCACATTTTAACTCCACTGTCTATGTCTTCACATTTTAACTCATTATCTATGCTGACTGGCTTCATTAATTTAATTTCCAAATTTTTACAGGAATATTGTTTTCTCAAAGAATTAACTGCAGTGGAACCTTGGTTCATGAATTTAATTCATACCTGAAGGCCGTACATGACCCAAAATATTCATGACCAAAACTATTTTCTCCATAGGAATCAATATAAAATGGATTAATTCATTCCTGGAACCCAGATGATTGCTTTTTTAAACTTTGACAACAGTATTTTCTGCACAAGTTCATAGACAAAACAAATGAAGTTCATTAAAACTAAAACAAAAAAGATAAACAGAATATTAAACTGATAACATATAGACAAAAACTTGAATTAATTTTACTGTACCTGTACAGAGGGAGAGTTGATGGCATAAGTGAAAAGTGGCAAGGAAGGGGAGAGATGTTATTGTTTGGAAGGGGAGTTCCTTCCATGAAAAAACAAATCAGATAATATATATATATATATATATATATATATATATATATATATAATTATTTATTTTTAAAGAAAAAAAAATTTATAACATAAATATGTTATAAAATCACTACAAAAATAGCCATTTTGTTTCAACACCCTCGGTGTCTTATCAAGTGATGACGTTGAATGTAAAATAAATGGTTTTAAAAGTTTCAAATTAATTAATATTCTACGCAAGGGGAAAACGTTGTTACAAAGGCTAGATGGACCAATCAGAACACAAGTACAGGAAAATTCAAAAAGCTCGAATAGATATTATAACATGACTTCGTTATCGAGCTTTTTGAATTTTCCTGTACTTGTGTTCTGATTGGTCCATCTAGCCTTTGTAACAACGTTTTCCCCTTGCGTAGAATATTAATTAATTTGAAACTTTTAAAACCATTTATTTTACATTCAACGTCATCACTTGATAAGACACCGAGGGTGTTGAAACAAAATGGCTATTTTTGTAGTGATTTTATAACATATTTATGTTATAAATTTTTTTTCTTTAAAAATAAATAATTATATCTGCTCTACTTTGTATTGAGCACTCTTTTAAGAATAGTAATTGTTGGTTATTGGAATTCATTCCATATACACCAATCATATACTTGTATATATATATATATATATATATATATTTCCTTCTTCATCTCAGTTGCGATTCTGGTCATTTTTATTTCCACTTTGCTACCATCATTATTCTTCTTTGGCCCCATGCTGCCTTATTTAATAATTTATAAAGAAAAATGAAATTTAAAAGAAGGCATGATGAATTCAAGCAGGTATGTGTATGGACCAAACGCTACACTGCAGCTGACGATTACCTGGTGATACCCCTGCTTTTTCACTCCATATTGTCACTGGCTTGAATATTTGTCAATCAAGACACCATTTGTCACGTAACATTGTTTTTGTTCAGAAAATTCGTAATGAGAGGCATTCAGCACCAGAGATTCCACTGTACTTTTAAAAATTTTCTTTGTTAATTTAGTCTTTTAGTTTCTCTTATATATTAATGGGCAATATACTGCACTTTTGATATGTCAGTGTATATCCCTGTAAAGTAATGGAAAGGTTGTGGAAAGCCGGTGTCCTTTTGTGGGCAAATGATCTTCTAGTTGAGTGGTAGGATTTAGAAAACACAATTTCATTCCCTTCGGTTATGGCTGAGAGATTTCATTTTATTTGGACCTGTCATGCAGAATGAAGAAAAAGAGTTGAACTAGAAATTATGTTTTTTTATTTGGAGGGTAGGGAGTGCATCTATTTGAGTCAAATTAGAAACTAGCTCTTCTTATCTCTTTTTATCTAACCACTTCTGACTGCACTGACAAAGTGAAAAAAGGGACCTGCATAAGAACGTTGCCCTCCGGATGCATACTGGTCATTTTGCATGCATCCTATGTAAAAATCTCTATAATCATGTTATATAAGAGGGTGGAGGTACTGAAAAGTTCTCAGCCCAACCAAGAAGAAATATCTTGATATCTCTGATATTTAACTATTTGATTTTTTGTTTTTTGGTTAGCCTTTCAGGTCAAGAAATCATTGTGATTTGACAAGCAAAAATTATCCATGTTGAATTGGTTGAAAGAAATAGACAAAGGAATAAACAGAAATTTTTATTTTACCAGGAACTAGCATGTCTTCAAAGATAATTTTAGAAAGTGTATGTCAATTTAAGGAACGTTCTTATGATTCTTCTTCTATGTGACGTGTTCCTTAAGGACATTGGTGATCATAGCTCTCCACAATATCCTGTCCTATTGTTGTAGCATATGTATAATGAGTATAAAACAATAATAGGTATATCCCCATTCACATAAATACAGTACTAAATACTGTATGTTGGTCTGTAGTTGGAGATTCATTGTGGAATTCACTTGACTTTTAGCAGTTGACTACTTCTTCTACACACTGCTGGCAAATCTTATATGTGTTGTTCTTGTCCTAAGTATTACTGTTCATTACCAACCTTCATGTGATTATCCTGTTCAATAACCTTCCCTAGCTTAAAACACTTATGTAGCTAAATAATAAATAAATTGTAAATAAATTTTATTGTTTTATTTATGTCTCCTTAAATATGCTAGACCATCCTTTTATTTAAGATCATTAGGTAGGTTATGCTTTATTTTCCTCTGTCCCTCTTACTTTATTTATGTACTGTGAGTATCAAACTTTCCAATCCCTCTTTCTTCATTAGGTGTTCTAGAATTTTCAGCTCACACTTCTGATGTTAAGAGTAAATGTTCTTTTTGTTTTAATTTTCTAAAACTTCATCGTTGGTCCATGTTATTCTCAGTATCCTTCTGTAGAAGCACATTTCTATTGTTTCATGTCTCTTCATCTGTGAAGCGATTGTCAAGCATGCACTGCAAGATAGGGCACTGATATTACAGTTAGTCAGTCAGTTATGTGACATGCGTGATACATGCTTAGGTGATCATGTATCATTCAATACATGACTGACGAGGCAGATTTTTTCCTGCAATAGGTTGCCATTTCTTTCTGCAGTAGACCATAGAACCCGGTCTGTCCTGCTATTTACCCATAGCTGGGGAAGAAGAAGAGGATTCATACCTTTCCCAAGGGTATTAGCATGTAAGTGAATGTAATGGATTCGACTGGAATTCAAACTTGGCTGTCCGATTCCACAATCTGAGCTGCTAGCCATTGATCCCCCATCTCTTCTTTAATTCTCACAAAATTTTTCTGCTCATAAAAAGAAGCCTCTATCATAATTGAACTTATTTTCTTTATGAGTTAGTGGGGACGAAAATCTAGGGTCTATATCTTGTATGTGTCCTTAGAGTATAGAGACTCAGTCCTACCTGTGCAACACTATATGAAAAATGGTTAGCTGTTTAAAATTTACATTATGCCAATTCCATGTTTTTATTTTTATTTTTTTCGAGCTGCTGCTAATAAAGTTTTAAGGCATTCATATTTAGCCAAACACGGTGTGGAAGCTGCTGCAAATCAAAACTGGTGAAGCGGGTGAGTCTGAAAACTTTTCACCTACCTCCCACACTTAAGTCATGTAACTAGTTTGCATACATTGCTCTTATTCAATCACATGCATCACTGACATGCTTATTAAACACATCACTCAAAATTTACATTTCTGATAAGCCATATTTTTGAATATATTACATTTTTTACTAGTGAATGTAAAGGTTTAATTTTTTATGTTTAATAAGTTTCACCATATGACCAAATATTGAAGACTGTGTTTAGGGTTAGGGGCAAAGAGAAAACTATTCAGCTTGATTTTCTATATAGTATTAAACTTTGACAGTAAATAAATAAATAAAAATTTTTTTTTATCTGCTGAATAGCCAACTGGAGAAAGAATAACTCTAACTCTATTCTTACCAAAATAATGCCAATTATCAAATAATGAAGAAAAGAAACCTGTGGAGAGTGATGATCAACTATGTCCTGAAGAAAAAAGACATTCCACCATAATTCACAGATAATAAAAGTAAAGAAATCTGTGGAGAGCCATGATCACCTATGTCCTGAACAGGAATGACATTAAAAAAGAATGAAATTTAAAAAAAAATAATCATTTGGAATTGATAAAGGAAACTGATAGGAGGTGGCATTTCCTTTGTATTTTATCAGTCCAGTGGTAGCCATTTATCTCGTATACTGAGAGCTGCTCTATCATTATTGCTTGGGCATTTATATAGTTTATGCCTTAGCTATGCTAATTAGGCAGTAATTTGCATATTGCTACAGAAACATAATTTGGGAAATAAGCAGTGACAAAATCTAAAATTTTACGCCAAAGAATATTTTATTTGGGTAATGACTAGTAGCAAAAATTAAGAATTATGCTATAAAACAAAGATTAATTGGTAAATAAACATTCACAAAAATTTCAGTATTACCCTCAAAATATGACTTGGGAAATTCCCAGTGGCAAAAATTCGAAATTATACTGAGAACAATTCTTGGGAAATGGCTGGTAGCAAAAATTCAGAATTAAATTCAAAACATTGCTTGGGAAATGGCCAGAGGCAAAAATTCAGAATTATACTCAAAGCACTACTTGAAAAATGGTTAGTGGCAAAAGTTCACAATCATACAGAAGACATGTGAAATGGTCGGCAGCAAAAGTCCAGAATTAGACTGAAACCATTCCTTGGCAAATGATGAGTGGCAAAAATCACAATTATACAGAGGATATTACTTTGAAAATAGCCAGTGCCAAAAATTCAGACTTACACTCAAACATTACTTGGGAAATAGCCAGTGGCATAAATTCAGAATTGCACTCAAAATATTCCTTGGTAAATAGCCAGTGGTATAAATTCAGAATAATACACAAATATTACTTGGGAAATTATCAGTGGCCAAAATTCAGAATTACACTTAAAATGTTACTTTGGAAATAGCCATTTGCAAAAATTAATAAAAAAAAAATATATATTATGCTTAAAATACGTCTTGGGGAAATAGCCAGTGGCAAAACTTCAAAATTAAGCTGAGAGACATTACAGGAAAAATGAGATGAGGCAAAAATTATTTTTAAAATCAACATTGGCATTCATAAACATTTTTTAGTATGAATGATAAATTCTAAGACATGAGTGTGAAGTGATTTTTATGTAATGTTGAATAAAGAGAATTGTAATCAGTTTTGTCAAGTCAAGCAGTAAACCACTTTTACTCAGGATTGAGTTAAGACTAAAATACTCACGTGCAAATATGATCAGAAATTTTGAGATGATGATTATTATTAGATTAATATTAATAGCTGGAATTTCTTTTTTTTTTCTTCTTTTTTCACTGAAGTTCACTTGATAATAGGCCCAAGAGCCACTCGAGATAGAGGATTACTGAATGAGATATGTGGTTTTAATGTAATACAATGAACTAAGAAGTAAACATTACAAGGATATAGCAGATAGATAATAACTAACTGATTTGATGAATGGTTTGGTTTATTTTGTTTTATGGCATATCAACCTCAATATGCCGGCAACATTTTTAGGATAAATTCATATGAATAGAGTATGTATTCTTTGGTTTAGATTTGTTTGGTTTATTTTGTTTAACGGCACATCAACCTCAATGGTTTATTTAATGCCGGAAACATTTTTTATTGCTGGTAATATTTTATTTTGTCAAAAATCTGATTCTGGTAATATTTTTCCTTCAAAATTGTATTGCTGATAATAATTTTTTTTCAGAAAAGTATTGATGGTAATAGTTAACTATTTGCCCATAGCTGTGACCCTAACAGGTGCTACCACCCTGGGTCAGGGTGGACCTGGGAACACCAGCAATTAAGAGGTGGTTTCACACTTCTCAAAACCTCCTGATCAGAGGTCTTGCTGCTGGATGTAGTTTATCATCTTACCCAGGACACAGATGTAGTTTAACATCTTACCCAGGATGATAGACTCGATGAAGTCAAGTCTGTAGACTTCACACGGTAGTACAATGCTTTTCTTATCAAAGGAATATATTGGGAATGAGGGTGTTTCAACACTGTGCGCTAGGCAGGTGGTTCTTAGCTGTAAAGGTCTGAACTGGGAACTGAACTAAAGAATCAGGCTTGTGTGTATATTCGCCATGGAAATATTGATAGAGTAAAAATAGGCTTGCACTTTTGTATCTGTGGGAAAAAAAGCTGTAGGCTGGGAAAAAAGCCATCACCCACAAGTCCACATATAATGATTTTGAACTCTGTCAATCCAGAAAGTGAGAATTGGACAGTTGCAGCCCAGATATGGCAGTAATATTCCATTTTTTATCTGATCTGACTCTTGTAAAGATAAAGCATGTCAAAAGGTACTTTCTGCAGCAGTAAATGGTAATGGTAATATCAGCCATTTCCTTATAGGGAAACATTTAGCATTCATTGACTGACTAGATAGTATTACTTTTGGTTGAAATTTATAAAATCTTTCTCTTAAAACAATTCTTCAGGAAAATAGGTTTCTCACGTCCACTAACTGTTATTGCTCTTTCCAGTCGGCATTCATTGACTGAGCAGCCAGTGCTACTTTTGGTTGAAATTTATAAAATCTTTCTCTTAAAACAATTTTTCAGGAAAATAGGTTTCTCAAGTCCCATAACTGTTATCACTCTTTCCAGTATTGACAGGAGTTTCATTCCTAAAACTTTTATTTGAAATAGTGTAGAATGTCAGCATTTGGATTATGCCTTTATTTTCTCTTTGAGTTACATGTGTTTCCTCTGATTTGGTACAGTTATTTGTTTATGATTCTGTAGCGCCAGTCCACAATGTTCAAAGAATTATGGTCTTTGGCAAGATCCTGATGATCTATAATTTGTAAAGTCTCTATTCACAATCTATTTCCTTGAAATAATTTTTCCTTGTAGGGAAACATCTAATATTACCACGACCGTTACCTTATCTTTTCCTGTCCCATTTCTAGAATGATTCCGGGCAATATTCTTCTCACTGAGAGTCTTTTATTTTTGGTCTTCTGTAAAACTAAGGTGAGCTTGAAAATTACATACAAATATTCAAGGCTTTTTTTCATCCTAATGGATTCCTGCTTCTTCCTCATATTGGCTTGCATTCATTGTAACCATAGCAATCATCTTTATTGCATAGTTTCCCTGATAGTTCGCCACCCCAACGTTATTATCAGGTCAGCACATTTAATTGATTATAAGTCAGAAGGATAGTGTTTGCCATAAAAATAGAGCATATATATATATATATATATATATATATATATACACACACACATATATATATATATATATATATATATATATATATATATATATATATATATGAAGAAATATAGTCTTAAGGTCTGCTATATTTATGGGATAAAGTGCTCAGTAGCAGAGATAGAGCGTGTGTAAATATAAAAGTGAACATAGAAGTCAACACTTAGAGGCAACAGTCTGTTTCATGCTATATGCAATATTCAGGCCACGAGTGCTGTTATTTTTCTCGGATATTTATATATATATATATATATATATACGGGTCAGTGGTGCATTGTGGGTAGTCTATTATGGCGGTTATTTTACCGGGAGTCGTTTATTTATTTATTTGGGTTAAATTATTTTGCTTGTTTTTATTTATTTTTATTTTTTGTTTCTTATCTTATTTATTTATTTATTTATTTTTTCTTTTTAATCGGTGTTTTTATTAACATAGAAAAAATTGTTTATATCACTTATTTAATAGTTTTGTTTGAGAATTTATATATATATATATATATATATATATGTGTATATACTATAGGATAAAAATTTGGGACCACTCTCTAGATTTCAAAGTATCACCTAAAAATTGAACATTGTGTACCTTTTCTTTTTCAAAACTAATTTCTCTTCCTGAAGTGGTTTTAATATATATTTTATAATAATGATAATAATAATGAGGAAATTAACCATTTACTGCATAAATTTTCCATAAAACATTACCCATTTTTGCTGAATCTACTTTGCTGGCTAATGGTAATGTGACAGCTGGTGGATTTGAAATTCTAGGTAATCTACTATCTAAAATTTGGACAGCATGCCCTAATGGTTTAATAGTTTCAATATATTCAATCTAATTATTAATTATTAAATGTAGAGGGTAGCCCCAATATACATATATATATATATATATATATATATATATATATATATATATATATATACATATATATATATATATATATATATATATATATATATATATATATAGAGAGAGAGAGAGAGAGAGAGAGAGAGAGAGAGTTGCACGTTGGATCAGTTATAAACGGGGATCATATCATTCATATACATGTGCGGGGTTGATGTATCTTATTTATATAGTTTGCGACAATGTATTCTCGCCATTTAAATCATTAACCTCTATATTTGTTTTTTGCATGAATGATTCATGAATTTATAAATTATATTTGCACCTTTTAATTGAAATTAAAATAACTGATCAAACGTGCAACTCTCGGATAATAAGTGTGACATTACTGTAATTATTGAACAATATAGTTCATGCCATATTCATGGAAAATCTACCAGTAAAAAAGAATTCTCTTATTGATTGATTTTAAATATTTGTTATATTTTGTGGAGAAAAATAATGCATTTCAATATTACTCAATGATCTTGTCGCTGTGACTTCCATCTTCTGGTTTTCTCCTTCTATATTTTACATAGGAGCCATTCCCTTGTTCAAATTTAAAATTTAATTTAAATCAAAGGGAAATTTTTTTAGTGTGTATGGTGGGTATTTCCCCTGGGAACTCCCTTTGATCAAATATTCTTATCCACCTTTGTTCAACTTTAAATTTAATTTAAATCACAGGGAAAAAATTTCAATGTGGGAGTTGTGCCTACCCTTGGACCCTCTTTCATCAAAATGAAATATACTTAACCAAGTACTCTGGGTAATGTAGTTTCAGAATATATGTAGTAATAGGAGTCCAAAACCCTAGGAGGAGCTTGATAAAAAACAAACAGGCAGAGGCTATAATGTTATATATATAGATATACAAGTTAAAGATCAATGTAGATTGAATATCGATCAGAATCCAACAGGATGATAAGAACAAATAGGAAATATTTATCAATCTAACATTTCACTTTTACTAAAGCTTTGTCATATATTATTAAATTCACAGGATGATGACAAATATATATATATATATATATATATATACGATTAATATAAATAAAAGTTTGTCACTTAGCTGATTGATTTTACCTTCAGCATTCTGACTCCAGAGTTTTGGAGGCAGACATGTCCTTCCACTCTTCCGTGGGTATGTCTATGATCAAAGAGTCAGTATTTATATATATATATATATATATATATATATATATATATATATATATATATAGTGGTCGATGTAATATAACAAAGCTATTAAGTATATATTAATAAATATACATATTATCCCTCACTGATAGCATGACTCAGAGTTTCATGCACAGTGCAGTCTTCAGGTGCTGGGTATAGACT
>OZ010591.1:25774463-25984463 GCA_963932145.1 Acanthosepion lycidas
GATTTCTTTTGAGTTTGGTAATTGTTGGGAAAACAAGTGATGTTGTAAAATATTCATATTCTCAAACTAACAATATCATTTACAAAATCAGGATTTCCTTGTCCTTCTTTTATTATTGGGATTTTGTTTCAAAGAGAGACACATCCAAAGTCAAACATAAATTTTACAATGGTTAAATAAAAAAGATACCAGATTTTAAACAATTTTAAAGAATACTAATATTAATAGAAATTATCAGTGGTTAAATATAAGAAAATGTCAGATTTCAAGGGATTTTAAAAGATTTTAAAGATACTAAAAAACATTTACCAGTGGTTAAATATAAGAAAATATCAGAGTTCAAGGAATTTTAAAGAATGCTAATAACTTTTACCAGTGGTTAAACAGAAAAAGAAAATTTGTTTCAAGTAATTTTAAAGGATTTTAAAGAATACTAAAAAAAATTTGCCAGTGATTAAATAGAAAAAAAAAACACATTTCAAGGAATTTTAAAGAATAATAAAAAATAATTTCCAGTGGTTAAATAAAAAAGATCTCAGATCTTAAGGAATTTTAAAGTATTTTTAGAGCACTAACCTTAATTTCTTACCAGTGGTTAGATAGGTTCTCAACTTTATGGAATTTTAAAGAATACTAATATTAAAATTTTTGGAAATCTTTAAACATTTTGCCTGTAGAAAACAATGTGTCAGAAGTACAGCTGAACTCTTGACCCTACTTTTATTTTAACTGCTTTCACTTTCGCAATGTTTATTGTTTTAAAAAGTGATGATTAGAATCGTAATAAAACCTAAACATATGAGAAAAGTGAATTTATACATTTTTTTGTTTTTGAGAGTTTACAACAAAAATATTAAACACTATTATTTATTTGCAGAATAATTTTATATTTACAACATTCTAAAAACAGAACTAATGCAATGGGATATCATTTATCAATTTTATAAAGAAATAAATATGAAAACAAGTTTTTATTCATAAATTTATAAACATTTACTAAATTATTAAAATATGTGAACCAACTATAAGGAAATCCTTATTATTTACCATTTTATAAAGACTGAATCAATTGGCAATTAGCTAATGTTTTGCCAAGTATTCCAATAAACAATCTAATAAATAAATAATGCTTATTATTTTTGTTGTCAATTAAAATGCATGAATTCACTTTTATATGTTTAGGTTTTATTACAATTCTAATCATCACTTTTTAAAACAATAAACATTGCTGAGGAGTATTTAAAATAAAAACGGTGTCATGAGAAAACCTGCCTTTTTGACACATAGATTTTTTGTGGACACAAAAATCCATGTTTGCTGCAATTTTGATGCCAATTCCTTCAAGTGTTCGAAAAAATCAAAGTTTTCTCCCTGTAACAAATTCTGTAATATCAACTCATAAAAATACATGCATTTATTTTAATCCATTTTTGTAATATAGAGATTAATTTTAACATCTTTTTTAAAAATATTTTTAAGAAACCCATGCTTAGATTAGATTTTTGCCAATGGTTCCAATAAAAAATATAATAGTGTTTGTTATTTTTGTTGTCAATTTTCAAGAACAAATAAAATGTATCAATCCACTTTTCATTATGTTTAGGTTTTATTACAATTCTAATCATTGCTTTTTAAAGTAATAAACATTTCTGAGGAGTGAAGGTAGTTAAAATAATAGTGGTGTCAAGGGAAAAACTGTCTATTTGACAAACCAATTTTTGTTAACATGAAGGTCAAAGTTTGCCAAACTTTTTATCAGTGTTTTTATAAAAATATCAGACTTGAATAACTTGAAAGGATTTTAATAAATACTAATATTAAAAAATACTAATATTAAAGAATACTAATATTAAAAAATGTTTACTGGTGGTTAAATGAGAAAAGTTATCAGATTTTAAAGAATTTTAAAGAATTCTAAATTTTCTTTTCCAATGGTTAAAGAAAAAGTTTGGAATTTTTAAGAAATTTGAAAGGAGTTTAGAAATGCCAACAATAATTTTTTTCCAGTGATTAGATGGAAAAGTCCTCAGACTTTTACTATAATAATTTTCTTATTAATTGTTAAATTAAAAAGCTATCAGATTTTAAAGAATTTTTTTAAGAATACAAATCCTAAATTTTCATCATTGTTTAGATAGAAAATCTATTAGAGATTAAGGAATTTAAAAGAGTAGTATATATTTTTGCCAGTGGTTAAATGGAAATGCTCTCTGTTTTCATAAAATGTTAAAACATTTTAAAGCATACTAAAAAAAACTTTTACTCATGGTTAAATAGAAAAGCAACCAGATTTTAAGGGATTTTAAAGAATACTACAATTTTTTACCAGTGGTTAAATAGAAACTCTTTAAGATTTAAAGTATTTTAATGATAATAATACCAATGTTTTTGTTTTTTTTTACTAATGGTTAAATACAAACACTATCAGATTTTAAAGAATACTAAGATTTTTACCAATGGTTAAATAAAAAATATATCAGATTTAAAGAATTTCAAAAGATTTTATTAATGCTAGCAGTAATATTTTTCCAATGGTTAAATTGAAAAACTAGCAGATTTTAAGGAGTTTTAAATGAATATTAATACTTACATTGTCTTGTGTCAATCTTTCAAGTAGGGAGTGACAAGCTTTTTAAAATTCATTTCACCCCAAGCAAGGCAATAAAGCCACTAAGACACAAGGAGATACTTAATGTGAAAGAATAAGAAAAATAAAACATTATTAAGGAGCAAGAACAATAAAAGAAGACAAATCAAGAAGACAGTAGATAACAGTTGGTATTGCATTTAAATTTTTGAAGATCAGAGTTAGCTGGAATGTAAGAAACTGGAAGAGAGTTCCACAGGCAAGAAGTGCAAGAGAAAACTAACTGTTAGCATAGAACTTTTGATTGCATCTAGCCAAGTCAAGTGTAAAATGATGAGACCTTGTTGCCAATCTAGTACTGGGTTTAAATTCATAAAGTTTAGGCACCATAGAGCAAATCTCATCAGAACAATTACCATGAAAGTTTTATAGAAAAAGCACAGCGAAGCTACATTACAGCAATGGGAAAGTGACTGAAGCTGAGATGCCAGGTTAAAACCAATAACATTGCAGATTCTTCTTTAGATTCTATCAAGAATCTCTAAATATATAGCAGGAGCACCAGACCAAATGTGGCAGTAATATTTGAAATATGGATGAATGGTAGACTTATAAATATGTAAGATAGATTCTGAAGAATAAAAAATTGCTTAACACAGAACAGTGAAACAACTGTCCTAGAAGCAGACCTAGCAATTGATTCAATATAATTCTTCCACCTCATATCAGTAGAGAATGTTAGCTCTCCTGGAGGTTAGCATCAGCCATGCTGACCACTTTCATAAAGCTAAATACAACACAAGAACAAATTGATGGGAAATTGAAGATGGAAGATTGTATTGTTTCAATCTTTCAAGTTGAGAGGGCCTTATTATTTTTATAATTACATAACTGAATATAGCACAGAACAAAACGGAAGGAAATTGGAGTAGAAAGATTCTATTGTGCTAATCTTTTGCATGGGGAGGTCCTAACATCCTTTAGACTCAACTTTCAAAATCCTTGCTTTTAACTGGACTTAAACAGCAGTCACAGATTTTAGTTTTTTAGTTTTTAATCATTTCACCCCAAACTAGGCAGGAATGCCACTAGTACACAGGGGGTTACAGAAAGTGAAGGTGAGAGTAAAAACTGAGTATAGTGAGGGCTGAGGAAAGGATAAAAGCTGAACAGGGTTCAAGAAGATGGTGATTAATGTATTTAAATTTTTGAAGATTGTAGTTACCAGGGAAGCAAGTAAATAGAAGGGAGTTCCACAGGTAGGAAGTTCAAGGAAAGAAACTGTTGAACTAGAAGTGGCAATTACATTTAACTAATTCAACAGTAAAAGTGTGGGACTGTTGTGGCCTTTTTAGGGGCCAGAAAAGAAAGACACGGAAGACAAAGGTAAGTTGAACAAGTGTATTGAAATAACAGATATATACAAAGCAAGAGTGTTAGTAATAAGCAGATAGAGGTGCCCATCCTAATGATCAGCTTACACAGCATCTCAGCTGCTCAACAACTGCCCAACAGCTGCTCTAGGAAGTCTTGCAGTTAGTATTTATGAGAGGAGGAAGAGTTCATTCTCCTATAGGAGGTTTTACCACAAAAGAGACCTATATGCCAATCTAGTAGCATGCTTAGATTCAATTGGCAGGAAAGAGAAAGAAATCTGAAGATTTTATACCAAAGAGACAAAAAGAAACAAATTGGTTAAGCATCGCAATTTGATGAAATGTCTCAGCATTAATTACACAAGAGAAAATGCTTTCCTTAAGTTGCAAAGTCTTATTAAATTTTGAAGAATTACAGCAACTTGAAATATCTGTATAAAGATTAACATCTTAATTCCCTTTAAGACTGTCACACAATTTTGTTGCTCCTATGTAAATTTATGTCACTCTTTGTTTCTGCTCATTCCAGTACTTGCAGGTGTGAATGATCACCTGGGGTATCATGTTGGGTGATCAGTTATTCAATTAACTCCTAATTAAAATCCCTTTGAAGAGAAACATAACAGTTTATGCAATGGCAAACAACTACAAAAGCCTACTTTATTACAAATACAAGGATACTGGAATCAATGCTTAATTAACCCACCTGCCGGCATGTTTTTATTTCCTAATCAATTGACCGTTATCTTTGGTCAACAGAGATACAGCTGGGAAAAAGCCAAGTGCTGACTACCTGGGTATTTTGTTCTTAACCCCTTCCCCAGCATAGACATGTATATACATTTTTACTGAACATGTCTCTTTCAGACATGGACAAATAAACATGTCCAAAACATAATGCTCAAAAACCAGCTATAGATGTGTTTACATGTCAGTCTTGAATCTTTTCATGCTCTTCTGAGCTTGAAACGTGTCCAAATGTCAACTCGTATATCAGGTAAAGATGTTAGCCACTACTCAGGTACTACAAGGTGGCTCAGTTTCTTAGTTCCTCTATTAAAAACAAACAAAAACAAATTGTCTGATAAATTAATCGCTTTTCTCAAACTAATTGACTGGGAAGAGGTTAATGGACAGAAACTTGAAAATAAAGCAGATTCCTTTAGAGAAGTTTTTTCAAATATCATTTGTTAAAGTCAAGAAAACTTGTACAGAGAATAATATACTATTATACATTATTCGGAGTAGTGTCCTCATCTTTGTTGCCATATTTATTATAACATTTCGACCATTTTATGTTCAGGCCTTCTTCCGGTGGTTGGAATGTCGAACTGCACTCTTTATTTCGCTTACTGGGGTAGACCGTTCTAGTTCCACATGCCATGTTTAATGGATGTCAATTATCAGTTATCTCTTGTTAATTCCCCTCTGAAGGTTCTCCACTGCTTAACCGGGTATTGGACTAACATTCCAACCACCTGAAGAAGGCTGGAGCGTACAAAGGCTGAAACATTGTAATAAATATGGCAACGAAGATGAGGACAATAGTCTGAATAATGTAAATAGTGTACATAATACCTCATCTCAGAAATATAGACAGACACAGAGAATAATAGTTAAACTGCTGATCTTACTAGCCATTTATAGTGAGTTTACTTTTTGATATATATTCTTGAGATGTTACCTTATGCCAATTTTGGTTTAATTTAAGAAGGGCTAGAGATTAACATTGTACCCACATACGGGGTTGATAAAGCATTAGTTTGTGGTGCAGTCGCATGCAAAATAGGGGGCAGAGTGTGGAATGACCCTGGGAATGTGGGTATCTAATCAAAGAGTGAAATAAAAATTTAGTTTTTGAATATCTCTATATTTCTGAGATGGGGTATTGTAACTATTTACACTATTTACATTGTGCAGACTGTTATCCTCATCTTTGTTGTCATATTCACAATGTTTCATCCGTTGTACACTCTGGCCTTGGAATTTCAAACCAAACCCTTTATTTCATCCTACTGGGGTAGATTGTTCTGGATGAAATAAAGGGTTTGGTTTGAAATTCCAATCACCTGGTGAAGGCTGGAGTGTACAACAGCTGAAGCATTGTGAATATGACAACAAAGATGAGGGCAACAGAATAATGCAAAGAGTGTAAATCTTTAATTTTTGAAAATTTAAATAAAGTGTATTCATGTTTCACCTGTTTTTACATATTTAAAATGTCTTCCTTTCTCACATTTCTCATTAATAGGCACTATAGGCCTCTCCCACTTGATTCTTAGGGGGATACAATCAAGGAGTTGCCTCACCAAAGCTCTGCACGGCCCTGTTGGTGTGACTGGTTAGGTTTTTGGCATGACACCAGGATGGCAAAAAAATCTATATAAAAATTTTATAATATTTATTCTAAAATTCAACTAATAAAATAAATTAAAAACAATTCTAACTTATCACTAACACTGGTGAGCTTTTAGTAAATGGGGCATGCTCATACACCTAAACAAGCATAATAAAGTAACAAAACTTAAGCACATCCTGGGTATGACAATAAACTACATCTGTGTCCTGGGTAAGATGATAAACTTCGTCCAACAGCAAGTCCTCTGATCAGGAGGTTTTGAGGAGCATGTAACCACCTCTTAATTGCTGGTGTTCCCAGGTCCACCCTGACCCGGGGTGGTAGCACCTGTTAGGGTCCCAGCTATGGGCAAATAGTTAACCCCAAAACTGAGGTAAAAAGTATTATAAAATATTACCAGCAATACGTTTTTTTTTTTTTAAACTATTGCCAGCAATATGTTTCTGAAAAAAAAAAAAAAACTATTGCCAGCAATACGTTTTTGAAAAAATATTATCAGCTATACATTTTTGAGAAAAAAAATTTGCAAAAATAGATTTTTGACAAAACAAAAATATTACCTGGAAAAAAAAGTTGTCGGCATTAAATGACCCATTGAGGTTGATATGCTGTAAAACAAACCAGACCAAAAGTTAATCACCTCTTTGTAAACTAGTAAATGAAACTTGAATGAAAAAAATGAATACTTTTAAAACTTTATATAAATTTAGATGTTTTTATTATTAATCTCTAAATATGTAAATCGTTAATATGTAATTGTGAAAATTAATTTTGTTTTCAAAAACAAAGCAAGAAAATTACATTTTTTCTTTAAGTTTTTATTATAGAATTTGCATAAAGAATTAACAAACAACATTTATACATTGTTTTCAGTTTGTAGGAATACAGAAAACAACACTTTGGTGGAGATAAGTCACATGGGTCATGTGATGGCTGCTTAGTGTCATCACTTCATACAGTGACAAAAGCTGCAGTCAATTTCTGTTTATTTACAGTAACGAAACTGAAAAGTTGCTTTCTTTAGCCTGAGCCTGGGTAGACGCTAAATCTGCCTCCCCCAACACCTTACAAGCACATGGTGCTGTTTCTCTTTGCGAATATATCTTTCCCAGAAATAGAAAGAAACTCCAGCTCGCAGTCCTCAATTTGTGAAAACCCAAGACTTGCTGTTTCCTGTTCATAGACTCTTCCTCACCTGGAATATAGTAGATCAATCCATCCTAATTGAATCTGAAGTCCTAAACATGACTCCTCCAGACAAAGGAGTATCTCCATATTATATGTAAGACCCAGCCTTTTTGTTTCACTTTACATTCTGCTTTGCTGTATAGATATTTGTTATATTCTTCATGTGGGACACATGCATATGTGTATATATAGTTTGGCATATACCTTAGTGGTATAAAATTTTCTCTGAGAACAAACTTTTTTTTGTCATTCCTTTTCCTTTCAGCCATTCTGTTCCATCCATGAATTACAGTGTTCTAATATGGCAGATATAATAATGCCCATAATGGAGGAAATACGAATAGAAGAATCTTTCTTCTATAGTTCTCTCTCATTACAAATTTTTTAAAGGACAAGCTGCCCAATCAAAAACAGCTTTAGTTTATAAGCATCCAAGAACAGTTCACAATCCGAAGATTGTTTAAGTTCATTCTTTGTTCTCTTAATTTAGCCCTTACTCAGATTCTCACAGTTTGAATGAAATGTATCTATTTAAACGCCTGGTATGATGTAGATTGTGTGAAGTAGCAAATAATTTCTTGAAGTTCTCATTAAAAATACTGTTAATTATAACATAAAAACAGATATATGTTTTTTTTTTAAGTATATCAATATTATATTATGCTATAAATGTAAAATGAGTAACTCTAGAGGCTTAGTTGTTATCAGAGGTGGGCCGAGGGCATGGAGTGAAATTAACATTGTCTTGGGGTCAACGGAACATTAGTTTGGGGTCACTGGTTTTCTTTTTCAGACGATACAGAAAATTGCATTAAATTTATTTCTAAAATAAGTAATTTTTGAAAATAAAAAAAAATGACTTCTTAAAGGCTTTCAATGCATGATGCAAGCAAACACACACAACACATAACAGCAGCAGCCACAAAAAATAAACAAAATTTAAGCGCTTCTTTTTAAAATGATGAATGGAACCCGAATGAAAAATGTTGGTTGAAAGGTGTTTGTATCATTTATCTTCAGATTTGAACTAGGATCTAATTGAAAGAACTAATTTTGTTTTCAGAAACAAAGCA
This sequence comes from Acanthosepion lycidas, assembly GCA_963932145.1. Classification (NCBI taxonomy): domain Eukaryota; kingdom Metazoa; phylum Mollusca; class Cephalopoda; order Sepiida; family Sepiidae; genus Acanthosepion; species Acanthosepion lycidas. The sequence continues at coordinate 25,783,047 of OZ010591.1, forward strand.
AGAAGATTACATTTTTTTCCATTATGTTTTGATTAAATGAAGAAAAAGATATTCTTTTTACACAACAATATTTATTTTTGACATAAATACTTTCCTTGTCAAAGCACTTAATCCAATGTTTCTCTATTAATCAGATAAAGTATCATAATAAAAACACCACCGTAATCTTTAGGAAATAGATATTTATGTTGATCCATTCAGAAGAGACTAACTTATGAATCTAGTACTGTTGTAATCTAGGGAAGGTTACTGAATAGAATAATCACACAAAGGCTGGTAATGAATGATAATACTTAGGACAAGAATAACACATAGAAGTCTCACCAGCAGTGTGTAGAAGAAGTAGTCAACTGCTAGAAGTGAGACAAGTGAATTCCACAATGAATATTCAACTGCAGACCAACATACAGTATTTACTACTGTATTTATATGAATGAGGACATACCCATTATCATCCGTAGGTATGCTACAACAGACATTTTTATAACTTTATGAATAAAAATATTTATATTTATTTCTTTATAAAATGGTAAATAATAAATATTTGTAGTTGGTTCATATAGTTTTTATAATCAGGTAAATATAAAATTATTATTCTAAATAGCTATCAGTTCTCAAGAATAAAGCATTTTTTCAAAAATTAAACATTACAGTTACACGTTGTTATGTATTTCTTGTTTAGACGCTGTCATAACCTAAGGAATGTTACTGAATAGAATAATCAAATGAAAGTTGGCAATGATAATAATTAGGACAAGAACAACACATATAAGATTTGCCAGTAGTGCGTAGAAGTAGTAGTCAATTGCTAGAAGTGAGTCAAGTGAATTCCACAATGAATTTCCATCTGCAGATCAACATACAGTATTTACTACTGTATTTATGTGAATGGGGACATACCCATTATCGTCCGTAGGTATGCTACAAGTAGTATGCTTAAATTCATGAGGTACCAAAGATGAAAATGCATCTGAATAATTGCCATGAAAATATTTATAGAAAAGATACAGGGAAGGTAGTTACAGTAATGCAAAGTGACAGAAGACAGGTTAGGACTGATAACATTGCAAATTCTTCTTTGGATTTTATCAAGAATCTCTAGATACATACCTGAAGCACAAGACTAGACACAACAACAATAATAAATGCAGGGATACATTGTACTTTCATAATGGTTCAAGACATCTTTGGGTGAGAAACCAGAAATTACCCAGTTCTCTTACTTCCAATGTAATAGGGAGGTGCTGTCCAGGGAATGGATCCTTGGGCACCAAGCTCTACTGAATTATTATTCCAAAATTGAAGGGTTGGAAAGCATAAGGTGGCATTAATAGAGTACCCAATGAGTAATAAAGATACTAGAAATGGTTTGCAAAATGTAGGTGATAATAATCATTCTCTAACAGGTGTTCTCTATAAGTGTGTTTCGTTGAAACAAAAGTTATGGTGTGAAAATAAGCAATGAAAAATTATGGTGGAAACTTATTGAAAATAAGGAAAGGAGAAATTGGGTATGGTGGGTGCCATTTTCTATCAGGAAAGTGAAAAATAGTGGGAGGAATTTGAGAGCTGAAGGAAAATGGGAAAAGCATTGAACAAAAATAGTCGGTGGAAATTATATATCATGAAACAAAACAAGCAGAGTGATAAAAATTGCCATATTGAAATATGGTATTTCTGGGAGCAGAGGTGACATGAGAAAAAAGTACACAATGGAAAAGCTTTGGCAAAATCATAAGAATATTCTTGCATATTTTTACCTTATATTTGCTTTATTTCTTTGCTTTGTTTTTTCCATCTTACACAAGCAAGCTTTTACATCCATCAATTGTAAAGTAATTTTTTAAAAGCAAAACAACAGTAACAAAAAAGGAAGTCTTTAAAGAGGAGGTAGGTACATACATGCATGCACACATGTGTGTGTATATATATATATATATATATATATATATATATATATATATATATATATATATGAATAAAGACAAAAGGAAAACTTTTCTTTATTCATATAGCCTTTTTACAGATATATTTTTAGTCATATTTTTTCACACAGAAATATATATATATATATATTTCAGATCTTTACAATTGTTTTTTCTTCTGATTGTTCTTCTGTATTTTAGAACTTCATTTTATTTTAATATTTTAACCATTCTACATCTCCTTCTCATCTGTAAATTATGAGGTTCATTTTATCATCATGTAACATTTCCATATAATCTATCTACCTATATATATATATATATATATATATATATATATATATATATATATATGGTGTTTGTCTGTGTGTGCATATATATATATGAATATATACATACATACATATATATATATATATATATATATATATATATAAATTTCATATACAACTAAAATATATATATCTGTATAAGGACAATATGAATAAAGAATAACTATGAATAAAGTTTTCCTTTTGTCTTTGTTCATATATATATATATATATATATATATATATATATATATATATATATATATATATATATATATAAATCAAGCAAATAATAAACAAATTAGTAAACTATGAAATACATGCATAAACACAACTAAATATAATAATACTATTAATAATAATAATAATAATCAACAGATAATTAAGTAATCAGTAAATAATATGTGTAAAATATTATGAACATTACAAAATAACTACAAATAACCACATTCTGATCCACAATTATTCCTTCTCAATAGTGAATAGAATAATTTGAAACATAATTCTTATCAGCTACCTAATAAATGTTAAGATAATACAATAAACCATATTACCCATAATGCACCATTTATCAACATAAATAAATGGTCAAGCCAAAACACAACAGACATGGCCTGAAGATTGTGTTCAAGTATGAAACAGTGTGTCCACTTGGTGTTGACCTCAGTATCCCATTTCCATTCATTTTATATATATATATATATATATATATATATATATATATATATATATATATATATACACACACAAGTTTCATCAAAAATGACTGTCAGAGTACTATGGTTAAGTTTTTATTTAATTTTTTTCCTGTTTTTATAATTTTTTCTTTTCTGGGCATAAATTATGTAGAAATTGTCCAAATGTTCTGTATGTCCCAGCACTTTTGGCTATACTTTTAGCCATTATCAAGAATTGTTTTATGTATGTATTTAGAGTTATAGGAATGTTTTATTTTCCAAAAATGGTCAGCACATTGTATAAAGAGGGATTGCTACACAAATATACATATATATATATATATATATATATATATATATATATATGAAGAAAAATATACGGAAAAAACAAACAAAAATCCTTAGATACAATTATGCTGTTTTAATGTTAATATAATGTCAACATCGGACGTTTCGGTATAATAAATCATCTTCAGGACATATTCATAAAATATAATTAACATTATCAATTCAACATGACAAAGACGATGGACATAAGAACAAGTCATGTTTGTCATGTTGAATTGATAATGTTAATTATATTTTATGAATATGTCCTGAAAATGGTTTATTAGACTGAAACGTCCGACGTTGGCATTATATTAACATTAAAACAGCATAATTGCATATAAGGATTTTTGTTTGTTTTTTCCGTATATTTTTCTTCATACTGTCAGATCTATATCCATATATTTGCTTACATATATATATATATATAATTTATTCGAAAATTATAACATAAATATGTTATAAAAACACTACAAAAAGAGCCATTTTGTTTCAACACTTCTGGTGTCTTCTCAGGTGAGGATGTTCAGGGAGGGAGAGAAATTGTGTGTATGCAAAGCAGACTGATTGACAAGGAACTTGTGTTTAGATTTTTATTGTGTTTTATCTTTTGGCTAAACTCTTAACCATTTTCAGTCATTATTTATTGCTATTCTGCTATAATGTGTAAATGCTATTGTAGAAAGTATAAAAGTTGCTGAAAGTAGACATCTTTTTAATTTCTGAATATGGTTGCCATATTCCTTATCGTCTGATTTTGCATAGAACTCAGGCCATATTGAGTGGGTTAAACATAACCCCATCTTTGGTACTGGGCGTTATCTCCAATTTAGACCCCAACAAGGCTAGTGGTGGAGACGGGATACCAGCCATTGTCTTGAAGAAATGCGTGCCTGAACTAGCGCCCGCTCTTTCTAAACTATACAACTACTGCCTCAAGGAATCTTGTTTTCCTGACTGCTGGAAGTCCTCTTCGATCATTTCTGTCTTCAAGAACTCCGGCGACCCCTCTGACCCTTCCAACTACCGTCCTATCAGTCTCCTTCCCCTCTTCGGCAAAGTCTTCGAAGCCCTAATCAATACTGGGGTTGTTAACCAGTTCACATCCCATAATCTGCTCTTAGACAAGCAATATGGTTTCCGCTTTGCCCGATCTACAGCTGATGTGCTTACGGCCATCACTGAAACAGTCTACCGAGCTCTTCAAAATAACGGGGAAGCTCGAGCCGTGGCACTAGACATCTCCAAACCATTTGATAGGGTTTGGCATGCCGGCCTTCTTCGCAAGCTCCAGTGTTATGGCATTACAGGTTGATTATATAACCTAATACGATCATTCCTGTCAAACCATAAATTGAAGGTCGTTCTCAATGGATTCTCCTCCAGTTCCTATCCCACGAACGCAGGTGTTCCTCAAGGCTCCATCCTAGGCCCCACTCTATTCCTTATCTACATAAATGACCTTCCTGATGCAATAACTTCCCAAGTTGGCATCTACGTGGATGACACCACAATTTATTCCTGCCTCAAAAACAAATCTAGTCTTGCTGACAAAACTCGCCTGGTCGTGCATCTCGAAAAGGACCTCCAATCAATTGTGAACTGGGGCATGAATTGGCTGGTCAACTTCAACGCTTCCAAGACAAATCTGCTCTCTATTAATGACCACAGAGATCCTTCCCTCCATTAGAATGTCTGACGCTCAACTTCTCGAGAGCAACTCTCTGCGGCTTCTCGGTCTCACGTTGACTGCTGACCTGAGATGGAATAAAAACATTGAGTCAATTGCCTCTTCCACTGCAAGGAAAGTTGGCTCCCTGAGCCGCACCAGGAAATTTTTCTCCCTGGAGTCGATCATCCAAATCTACAAATCAACAATTCGCCCTTGCATGGAGTATTGCTGCCATATATGGTCTGGTGCCCCTTCTGTTTGCCCTGGAGTTCTTGATAGGCTCCAGAGGCGGATATGCAATGTAGTTGGTCCTGTCCTGGCGTCTCATCTACAGTCACTTTCTCACAGATGCGCCGGCGCCTCCCTCTGTCTGTTCTACAAATACTTTCATCGAAATTGCTCCGAGGAGCTGCATTTGTTGGTTCCCAGACATCATGAGTTCCAGCGCCTTACGAGGCTGGCATCCCACTCTCACCCCTTCACTGTCGAAACTCCTAAATGTAGCCGTCTCTTCTACTCCAATAGCTTCATGTCTCGCACCTCTCGCCTGTGGAACTTCCTTCCCTATTCCTGTTTCCTTGTGAGCTATAATCTCCAGCTATTCAAGTGTAATGTCAATCGACATCTCCAGTTGCCTTGATCTGTCCACTACCCTCATCCTTTCTTCTATCACTCCTATCTGATCTTGATCTAAATTTTCTGTAACCCCTTGCGTCCTAGTGGCTTCCCGCCTTGCTTGGGGTGAAATGCTTAAAAAAAAAAATAAAACATCTTGAATCTTATCATTCCCTTCTAATGTTGCTAGATACGCAACAACACCTTTTCCAGATGCTGACTGACTTTTAGAGAGAGAGAGAGAGAAAGACAGTGTGTATTTGGGTAGCATTCCCTCTTTAATGCATGTTTCATTGAACAAGAGAGACATGGTACTTTTGTTCAGTTGTTTTATCATATTTTTCTTACATACATACAAGAGTTTTCTTTTTGGGATTTTATGAATGTAAAAATTGTCCAAATATTTGGTGTTTCCGAATGCTTTCAGCTAAACTGCTAGCCGTTTTCCAGAATTATTTTTTGTTATACAAAAGCCCTATTGTAGATGGTATAAAATTTGCTAAAAGTAGACATTTATTAATTTCTGAACATGGCCAATACATTGTGGCTGTGTTTATAGTTAATGTTATTGAGGTTTGGTTTTTAGTTTTTGACAACACTTTTTGCATTGGGAGTCTTTCTTCATCCAGATAAAACTTACATACAGTTTGTGCTATATTTGTCCTCCATTCACTTTTCACCTCAAGAAATTTTTGCTGTCCAATGTCTTGTTGGTCATTGGTGATTTTTTTTTTCAGCTGCAGAGCACAGTTAATGGGTACTCACAAAAACTTAACATAAGCACTCAACAAACTGACGCCATTTCGGAAATGCTCTGACGTAGTTTTCTGACCATAACAATTAGACCGGAATCAAAATCATTCAAAATCTTTGCTCATTTATTTACACATTTTTTCCTCAATAGGAGTAGATTTGCCTATTGTCCAGTTCATGCTCTTCTCCAATATTTGAACAGGAGTAGAAGTTTATTCCTTGTTTTCCGTTTAGGATAGTGTTTCCAGTTTCCTCTAAAGTCATTTCCTCTTCTTTCACTTCCGGTGGCCCGGTGCATCTTCATGGAATTATCACCTTGCTTGGGGTGGTGCCTCGGTAACACTCTATCTTGAGTGGTTCTTTGGCCTTATACAGGGTGAACAACATTATAAAAAAAATACATATCCATGTTTTCAATGAGTACAGTATGTATTGAGGTTGGTATGATTGCATGCTGATTTAAGTATACACACACACACATATATATATATATATATATATATATATATATATATATATATATATATGTATCATAGGTGCCCACACACATATTCATAAAATATGTTTCTTTTCACTTTTCATTTTTCCTTTTTTTGTATTATTGATTTTTGGTGGGAAGGGGTAGGGGGGGTTACGAATTCTTTAAGTGGATGGAACAAAATATAAATGCTGTTTGGAAAACTGTTCTTATCAAATCATTTTGGAAAAAAAAAAGCTTTCGGCTAACTCCATGTCATTATTTTCTTTCAACACTGATGTCTTTGAAGTCACTAAAAATGATGAGACACAAAGTTATAAATCTTATTCAATCTTCTCATTTCTCCTAATTCCCATGTGTGTGTGTGTGTGTCTCCATGTATGTGTAAAAATATACATGTATGTGTCTCTGTGAATGTAAAAATATGTATATCTGTCTGTGTGTGAGTGTAAATATATATGTGTGTGTGTGTGAGTGAGTGAGCCTATGAAAATGTGTGTGTGAGTGAGAGAGAGAGAAAGTATGGAAAATATATGTTTGTGTGATTGTGTGCCTGTGAGGGTGGAAACACACTGTGGAAGCAGTCTATCTATCTATCTATCTATCTATCTATCTATCTATCTATCTATCTATCTGTCTATATATATATATATATATATATATATATATATATATATATATACATATATATATATAAATATTTACATATGTATATATATTTACATATATATATATATATATATATATATATATATATGTATGTATATATTTATATTTACACACACACATATCTATATATATATATATATATATATATATATATATATATATATATAATTTCCATATATGAGTCACCATTGTTATAGAAAATAATAACTTTTTTTAAAAATATTTTTTCTGTTGTCATCTGCAAACCAGCTGGGTTCGTTACATTCACTTATATGCAAATACCTTTGGGAACATTATAAATCCATAGCTTCTTCCCCCAATATGGGTTAAAGAGTAAGACTTGTATCAGGAAATATCGTTGTCATTCATAAAACAATTGAAAATATAGTATTCACTGGTGACAATAATGCAATGACAGTAACTCTACTACTATGTAGAAATTCACACAGATATTTTATATGTACACACACGCATATATATGTATATGCTTACATATATGCACAATTATATATATATATATATATGCATATATATATATATATGTACATCTATAAAAATGCAGAAATTTTTATATATATATATTTATATGTGTGTGTGTGTTTATATATACATGTTTATACATATGTTCATGCTTATATATATATAATTTTGTATAATTTTATATATCAACAAACAGTATTTAGAATAAAATGACAAACTGGTTGCAAAAAAAAAACTTTACAGTTTGCAATATTTTCTAAACATATATAACATATCTGAACGTAGAAAACCACTTAGAATCATACTGAATTTCTGTTTGTATGTATATATAATATATATATATATATATATATATATATATATATATATATATATATATATATATGTGTGTGTGTGTTTGTGTGCATATATATCTGTAATTCTGTGTGTCTGTATGTATATATGTGTATATATACATACATACATACATACATACATATATATATATATATATATATATATATATATATATAAAGAAACTGTGTGTCTCCTTAGAAATGAAAGAGAATAAAAAATGACAATACAGAAAATGTCAGCTTTGCTTTCATTGTTGTTTCAAAGATACATTTGGCTTTGTCAACTTCTAATAAAAAAAAACTTTGTTAAAAAAAAAAGACTTTCCAAATTAATTCTACTTATTTTTTTACTATTTCTTTCATAATCATCATTTTTTAAATTTAAGCTTATTATTAGACTTTGTATTACAAATGTTTCATTAAACTTTTTCTCGTACATGAAAGTGGACACTATCAGCATCATTGTTATCATCATCGATAAAATATATTTTATTTCATACTAAATTCAAAGTAAACAATTTTACAATTAAAACTTAAAATTTTTCTGAATGTTTTGTAAAATTGAAACATCTGTCTTCATCGTCAGTGTACGACAAATTCTATGATAAATCCAAGCAAATCTTTTTTCTATTTTAGCCTATGAGTATTGAATACAAAGTAACGGGGTGATTAGAAAGAGAGAGGAAATATACTAGTTTTTTCCACTCTTCTAGGTCCACTATAGGCATTAGTACATCCATGATATACTAGCCCTTTAATATTAAGAGTGCTTGGAAAGAGAGTGAAAATATGTTGTTTTTCTCAACTCTCCAAGGTCAACTATAGGTATAAGTATATCTGTGATATACTCACACCTTAGCATGACAGAAGTAAGGACTAGAATAACCCAGAGGAATTAATTCCAAAAATGAGATATATCGGAAAACATTCTATATACAATTCTGAAATACCCAAAGCCATACTAAGATGTAATACATAAATATATATATTTATCACAAATTGACCCATACAAAAAAATATAGAAAATGGCAAAAAATATGTGAGAGAAACAAAAAGAATGGTCATACTTGTAACATCCTCAAGATAGTCATGGTACAGCCTGGGTGATATGTTTTAGGTTTCTATTTAAAATACATGGGAATTACACAGTTGACCAATTTCAGTTGAACTGCAACTGTCTACTGCATTCACCTCTATCATGATTCAAGCAGCGATTGACTATCCTCACCAATTGGTTGTCATATGACTCTCAAGGGCCTGTTAAAACATTAGTCAATTGTTTCTGGCAAAAGTGAGATAATCACATTCTGTATTCCTACACATGACTTTTGGTTTGGTTGTGTAAACTTGTTTCACTAAAGTATTTTTCTGAAGAACTCCAAGGAAGTTGTGTGGTAAAGGCTAATATCATTTTCTTGAGTTACTGCTTTTTATTTCTGGCAGGGGAAATTATGGATGTATATAACAATAATGTCTATTGTTTCACTGAGGGGTAAATTGGTGAATTAATTTTCAGTGTTTAGTGATACTGATATGCCATTACTTGGCTCATTGTGAGAAGCAGTATGTAGAGTTTATGCTGTAGGTCTTAGTGGGGATCATATTTCATGGATTTTATTTTTTTAATCACAGTAATGGATTAACATATGATAACTAATAATAAAACAGAATAATAAGAACAATATATTGTAATAAAAATTACATGACAAATAGCACAATAAAAGATTAACAACAATTACTAATAATAAAATAGAACAATTATAACAATATAGACTGTACTAAAAGTTATGTGATGGATAGAATATTTGTTTTTACCATAGATTTTATTATGCACAATAAGAGATTAACAACAATAACTAATAATAATATAGGCCCATTAAAACAATATAGACTGTAATAAAAGTTATGTGATGGATAGAAGATTTGTTCTTACCGTAGATCTTATGATGCACAATAACAGATTAACAACAATAACTAATAATAATATAGGCCCATTAAAACAATATCCTTTTTCTTCTTCTACTATATGTCATGTCCCTTTAGGACATGGACAGTAATGGCTCTCCACAATGAATGAACCATCCTTCAGGCATAAAAAATTCAATTTTGTATATTTCACAAATTTTATTTATTGACCTTCAAAATATTTCCCTTAGGAATTCACACACTTCTCCCACTGATTCTGACATTGCTGGTAACACTTCTGGAACATTTTCTCTGGAGTGCTATGGTATGGTTTCCAGATTGGGTGAAAGCAAGTAGTCACAGAGTGCCAAGTTGAAATAATAAGGAGCCTGTCAAACAAGTGGTGTATTGTTCTTGGCCAGAAATCTTGTATTATGTGGGTGGAATCATCATGGTGAAGTTGCCAATAACTCGCCATCCACAAGTCCAGCCAATTTCGAAGTACAGCATTATGAAGGTGATGTATAACCTCCAGGTGGTATTCCTTATTGATCATTTGGCCTTGTGGTATGTATTCATACCACAAATACCATGGAAGTCAAAGAAACAGGTCAACCTTACCTTCACTTTGGTGTTAATCTGTCATGCTTTTTTAGGCTTTGTTGATGATGAAATGCTTCGATTGGGAGAACTGGAACTTTGTTTCTGGTTATACCATAAACCTCATCATTAGTGATGATCGTCTTCATGAAGTCTGTTTTGGAGGGGTTTGCACAGTCCAGCATGTCCTGAGAGATTTTCAGGCAGAGTTACTGCTGCTACTCCACCAGCACTTTTGGGATGAATTTTGCTGATACTCTCCACATGCATAAATTCTCCTTTTTCAGATCAATAGTTAAGAATGGCTTCCAATGAATGAAACCTGTAAGTTTGAGCAAGGACCATCATTCTTTGGAACTTGTGGACTGATGCTACAAAATCACAAAAAAGAACTGTGTATCAATTAACAGAAACTATATCACTTGAAGACATTCAGCATCAGCAACAATTAAAATGGATAGTACATGCATCTCAAAGAGAAAATAATGATATAATAAAGATGTTGACATTCCACACCACTTCAAACAAAAGGTGAGGACGGAAGCTCTCATTAATACTGAAAAGTGAAATCATTTTGTGGAGTTGCAAAACCTATTTTCCAGAAAAATTATTTTAAGAGAAAAACTTTGTAAATTTCTCCCCAAAATTGCACTGTCTTATAAGACAATGAATGCCAAATGTTTCCTTATAAGGAAGTAGTGAATAATACCATTACCATTTATATTGCTGCATTAAAAATCATGGAAAATAAATTTTGCATTCTTTGAATTTTTATTCAGCTTTATTTTCACTAGACTGCCATAAAGTATTTATGTTTTAATCCAAAAAGATTTAATAATGAAAATGTTTAAAAAAAGTTTAATTAATAAAGCACTTTCAAAGTTTAGAAAAAAATTAAATTTGAATTTCTTTCACATTCTTCTAAAACAACATTTGACTTTTGTTTTAGCTTTTAAAAGAAAATCCTCTCAGAGAAATTGAAATATATCCATTTTTTTCATATCTGTCTCTGTATCTATCTTATATATATATATATATATATATATATATATATATATATATATATTGCTGTATGGTTTAGGTATTGAGGACATTTTCAAATCTGATAGAACTGGCAAATCTGGGGTAAACCTTGTTCCAGAATTTATTTAAGCAAGTGGAGATTTCATCTATTTCCTCAACACTGTTTTTCTCCCTCTCTCTCTCTCTCTCTCTCAGTCAGTTATGTGCCATGTGAAATACACACTTAGGCGATCATGTATCATTCGATACATGACTGACGAGGCAGATTTTATTTCTCTACAATAGGTTGCCATTTCTTTTTGCGATAGACAAGTTGCCAGCCAAGGCTGTAGAACTTGGTCTGTCCTGCTATTTACCCATATGTTCGGGGGGAAAAGAAGAGTATTCATACTTTTCCCAAGGGTATTAGCACTTAAATGAATGTAATGGATTCCTCAATCCGAGCCGCTATCCATTACTCCACCATGCCATCTCTCTCTTTACATACATGATATATATATATATATATATATATATATATATATATATTTATGTATATATATAATATTAACAGCAAGTCTGTTTCATGCATATGTGTTGTGTTTTGACTCAACTATCTATATATGCTAGTCAATATTGTATAATGAGTAGTGAGGTGTATTGTATAATCCTAACAGTTATTTGGTGGAATATAATGGTTATGTTTCAAATTATTCTAAAGGCTATTGAGTACAAATAATTGTGCATCTGAATGAGGTTTATGTAGATATTTTATAGTGATGTTTGTTAAGTTTTATTCATTTACATAGATTCTATCTCTGATATCGACCATGTTTACCCATAAATATAGTATATCTTAAAACCATATTTTTAAAACTATATATATACATACACACATATTCTTCTTCTTCTTTTATTCTTTAAATGTTTATGCTCCTATTTTATTTCTTCATATCTCTGAGTTGACAAGGCCATGAATTAGGTTTTGTGGCTCAAAATAACTATTTGAATGAGGTAACTTTTGATTTTTGTTCAATGTAATATATATATATATATATTTTATATATATATATATATATATGTGTGTGTGTGTGTGTATTTAGGCATCAATCCTTCTTTCCTGCACACTTCTCTGAATATGACAGACAAGGTGCTTTGATTTCGTTTTTTATACAATTTCTCATGTGATCTAATAATTTTTTTCTTTTTGGATGATAAATTATATAAAAACTGTCTAATTGTTCTTTTTATCCAAACACTTTTGGCTATGCATTTAGCCATTTTCAAGGTTGAAATATATTAATTGTATAAAAACTAAATCAAAGCACCTTGTATGTCGTATTCAGTGAGATGTGCATATATATATATATATATATATATATATATATATATATATATGACTATATATATATGGAGGTGACCCTTATATATGACTATATATATATATATATATATATGGAGGTGACCCTTATATATGACTATATATATATATATATATGGAGGTGACCCTTATATATGACTATATATATGGAGGTGACCCTTATAGATATATATAGAGGTGACCCATATATATATATATATATATATATATATATATATATATATATATATATATATATATATATATAGAGAGAGAGAGAGAGAGAGAGAGATGGAGAGCAGCTTGGATTGAGGAATCGGAGAGCCGAGTTCAAATTCCAGTCAAATCCATTGCATTCACTTATCTGCTAATAGCCTTGGGAAAGGTTTGAATACTCTTCTTCTCCCTGTAGCTATGGGTAAATAGCAGGACAGACTGGGTTCTATAGCCTTGGATGGCAACTGGTCTAAAAGGACAACTCTGAATTCAAAACCTGCAAAGGGTCGTTTCAAGGCCTTGTGTCACACAGTGCACTAGGTCTCTGTATTCGGCCCCTCAAAAAGTGTGGATGGTCCTGCACAAAACTTTCACCACCATAATCAAATCTCATGGGCTGGTGTCAGGCTGTCGGTTCCTAGGAACTGATCTGATTGACCCTCATACATTAAATTCAACGGGAGAATCGAGTACAAGTATATATATATATATATATATATATATATATATAGGATAATCCAGAAGTAATACCTACAATTTATTTCTACAGAAACTAACTAATACAGGGAAAACAATAACTCCATTGAATATTTGGAAATCATTTCATCCAAGCAAGGCAAGAAAGCCAGTAAGATGCAAGGCGTTAATGAGTGTGAAAGAATATGAGAAAAAGAAAAACTAAAGAATAGAACAAGTTTTAAGCTACTTTTTCTCATAGTGATCACCAGTGGTTCTACATTTTCATCAGCAATAAAAAAAAAAAAAAAACCAGCATAATGTCTTCTGTAAACCTCTGTACTATGGAGGTGACCCTTATTTTCAAGTATGTCCCTTTGCTGCTGTTGAAATGCATTGCCCACTACTCAAGTGTTCACATCTATTGTTTGGTCTCTGTAAACATTCAGCAAGTATTAACTGTTTATCATGGCATCTTTTTTTTTCACACAGATGAATTTAATTTTGAACCTCATCATATACACATTCAAGTCAGATGCCATTTTTGTCAGATTTCTGCTCTGCTGCTAAGGGAAATAATTATGGACGATTAGAAGCAAGGTTTAAACTCTACTGCCATGCCAGCAACATCCATCTGTTATATTTTATGTCAGCATCATAAAATAGTAGGCATTATTTTCAAGGTAACATTTGTAATTTAAAAAAGCAATTAATAGAGAGATATGTTTGTATAGATATATAAATAACAAGTCATTTTCAAGATACATTTGTGTTCAGTAGGATATAACGAAATAACTATTCCTCCTATCAGTTTCTCCTGTTATGGCTGTCAGAAAATAAAACTGGATTTGTGTTTTGTTGTCTTGGATTCTCTTAGAAGTTCTAATTTTCACTTTAAAGTCCAAATAAAAATTTGCCAAGTTTTCAGGGAAATGTTTTGATTTTTTCAAAAATCAAAAATAGCTTCAATATGGCTTCTTTCTATTTGTTATGCCACAGGAATTTCTCAGTTTATCTACCAGCAATGCTTTCATTCATTCAAAGAAGGGAATTCTTCACCAAGCCAATTCAAAAGCATTCCAATGTCTTCCTTCTGGTGTGGAAAGGAATCGTGGGAATATTTCCTATTGATTCCTGTTTTTGTGAAATCTTTCATGCTAGTTTATGAAGAGATGCTTTTGAAAGAGTTCAAGAAAAAGTCTTTCATTTATTGGTCTATACATTTTATATACATATGTTTCTTTTTCTGTTGGGGCATGAATATTGTAACAAGTTGATACTTGTAAAATATCAAACCATTTCTCCTGAAATTTCACAAGATAACGTCTTTAAATCTTTTTATTTATTCAAGAATTAGATTAATTTTTCATTTGCCTATTTCAAGTCATTGAAATCAGAGTCCAAACATTTCTTTAAGAAACATTGAAGATAAGAGGGGCAATAAGTTACATTACCTTATTAGATCTGGCAATGAGAAACCAGTAAGTGCTTGTTTTATATATATATATATATATATATATATATATATATATATATATATATATATATATATATATATATGTATAAATATATATATGGTTCAAACACTAATATTTCATGGTTATAATCTATTACATTGGAATTGAAATAATGATCCAATTCATCAGACCTACAAATTCAAAAATTTTTGAATTTGTAGGTCTGATGAATTGGATCGGGATTACAATTTCAATGTAAAAAATTATAACCATGAAATATTAGTGTTTGACCCTTTTATATTATATTCTTGCTCTGTCTTATACATAGAGCTCTACCTGGATTTTATTTTCTTGGAAAAAAAAAATATATATATATACACCACTAATATTATCAATATATATATATATATATATATATATATATATAGAGAGAGAGAGACCACTAATATATATATATATATATATATATATATATATATATATATAAACAAACAGACACTTTCTGGTTTCTGGTCATTGAATCTGATAAGGTAATTTAATTTATTGCCTCTCTTATCGTAAAAAATCACAATACATTTTTCCTTATGCATTAAACTTATTTCAAACTATGAATAATGATTCTCTTTGGGTCAACAAAACAAATTCCCCTTTCTCATCTCAGAATTTTGTTAAAAGTAAAAACAATCACTAATTGTGGCTCATATTTTCTAGCCGATTACATTATTTTTCTATTTGTAATAGTGTTGTTCAGAGAGCAGAAACTTTATTGAGAGATAAATTTCAGTTTTTTTGAGGCACAATAAAATAATTTATGTGGGCACTGGATTTTGCCACTATTCTGTGATTTCCTTGTTTTCATTGAGCAAAAGTGCAGATTGATAAATGTCAGTAAAAAAGAAATAACTTTTGTGTTTTTTTTAAAAAGCTCTGGAAAATTTTTTCTTTGATCTGTGTTGCTAAACTGGAAGCAGAACACAAAGTTGACGAATTTCAAAGTAAAATCAGATTCATGCAGATATTTTTCATCAGTTTCATTATTATTTATTCTTTGAGGTACTTTTAAGTTTCATGTTTTGATTATATTTTGGTCAGATGAAATGAAGCTCAGCCTACAGGACATACCTGTAGACAAGATGAATAGAAACACAGATAGTAAATGCAAATAAAATGTTTTGATCAGATTCATGAATCTTGGTCAACAGGCCTTATACTTGTAGTAGATATGGATAGATAGTTTGTTCTTTTATGTGTTATGTCCCTTCAGGACATGGAAGATCATGACTCTCCACAATTTCTTGTCCTTTGTAGCTCTTAGTAAATTTTGTCTTTTTCCTATCTCTTCTAATCCATATTCTGCTATCCATTTACACAAGCTCATTCTTCTTCTTTTTCTTCTATATGCTATGTCGCTTCAGGAAATTGACAGTCATGGCTCTCCACAATTTGAAGCTCTTCATAAATCTTGTCTGTTTGCTATCTCTCCTCATCCCTGGTCTGTCAACCATTTAGCCATTATCATTCTTTTTCTTTTATGTACTATGTCCTTTCAGGATGTTGACAATCATGGCTCTCCACAATTTCTTGTCCTTTGTAGATGTTAGTAAATTATGTCTTTTTGCTATCTTTCCTAAGCTATTGCTATCATTCTGTCAGCTATTTATTCAATATCATTCTTTTTCTTTTATGTGCTATATCCTTTTAGGGCATTGGCAATCATGGCTCTCCACAATTTCCTATCCTTTGTAGCACTTAGTTTTGTCTGTTTGCTATCTCTCCTAATTCCTGTTCTGCCAACCATTTACACAAGTTTGTTATGTTGGTTATGTACTGCTTTTCTGTGTCCCTCTTGCCTTCAAAAACAGCTAGTAAATGCAAATAATATGTGTCAATCAAATTTCAGTCAGTTCAAAAAGAAACTCAGACAACAGACAAGAGATGGATAACAACACAGAAATGTGAATAAAATATTTCAGTCAGATTAAAAAAACACTAGACTAGATAGTTTCTCTTTTAGAATGGATAGATAGAAACAAAAATAAATAGTAAATGGGCATAATGATTTTGACACGCTTAAAAGAAGGTTCAATTATACATCTTCTTTATTTATCTATGGATTGAAGCAAACAAATAATAAACGGTAATGGAACCATTGGTGAGATTTTACTTGGATTAAAAGACAGTTGGCTGACAGAAACTGGAAATAGTGATAAAGTAGTGATGAGCTTACAACATTGTGTCTGTGGGAAAGAGATGATAGGGTTGAAGAATAATTCATCACTCATAAGGCCACATAAATGCTTTTGAATTCTATCAAGTTTGGAAACTAACAAAGAGAGGGACAAGCACAGTTATGATAGGATCATTATTATCTTCACAAAAATTTTAAACTCACTCTGAAGAATGCAAGAAGTAGTGTTTAAACAAGCTTTTGTTTTCAGTGATTGTCATTCAGAATATTTGAAAAAACAGCATTTTGATAAAATGCAGAATTAATTAATTTTTTTGTCGTATTCTATTTCAAAATGATAAAAGCTTTGGACATATTCCTGTTTTTTCTTAACTATTATTCTATTCAATATTTCCTTTTTTTAAATACCAATTCACAATGCTTTCTCTTTTTGTATAATGTCAAAGCTAACCACCTGTGAATGTGTAAAGTACATTCCACTGCATTCGTTTTCAAAACAGGTGTGGGTTACCCCACTTAGCTTTGCCAAAAACACCTATTAAAGTGGCACTGTTTAGATCTATAAAAATTCCAACATTTCCTACACTTTTCTCCTCTTGCATCCAGATGTAGATCAAGTGCAGATAAAGAACACTGACGACAAGGCGCATTCACTTCCTTGGTCCTCTGGTGAATTTTGAACTCTCTCAGACACACATATACATATGTGTCTATTACACACGTTCATTTCGCCAACACACACAAACAAGCACATTTTCATAGATAGTTTCAATATCTCCTTTCATTTCAATTATGTACACTTGCAATTACTTTTGTAAATACATGCATACAATTGCTGTTTGTTTTAAATCCATTTTTTTATTTTTACCCATACTCACATGAGTCCACCAATATTATTTGTGGAAAAATGTTTCAGGAGACCATAAATACATACAATACAATGTATACACACTCATATCAAAAGTGTTTATTCCCACAACAAAACAGTGATTTATTTGTACCCCCAAATCATAGAATCCTACAATAGGGGAAACAAACTGAAGGAAGACGAAAAAATAAAAAATAAATACCCCAGTGGTTATCCTTCATAGGGAATTCTGAGACTATGCACCATCTTACATTGTTTTATTCAGCAAAATAAGGAAAATTCAGACATATGGGAATGCTCTTGTTGCCATAATATAGCTACTTTGTGCTTTTTCTATAAATATTTCAGTGTTCATTGTCTTGATGAGCTTTCCTCTTTGGTTCCTAGACTTGATGAATTTAAGTGAAGTACTAGATTGGCATCAGCTAACAGTTTCTTCTCTCACACTTCTTACTTAAGGAACTCTCTTCTGGCTTCTTGCTTTCCAGTCAACTTTGATCTTTAAAAATTGAAATGCAATCATTATTTTCTGTCTCCTTAATTCCTGTTCTTTTATTGTTCTTGCTCCTTAATAATGTTTTCTTTATCTAATATTCTCTAACACTCAGCAACACCTTGCATCTTAGTGGTTTCATTGCATTGCTTGGGGTGAAATGATTACAAAATTTGTATCATCTTTTTTGAAATGTATATAACTCATTCAAAACTATAAAATAACTTGATTCTAAGCACAGGTAAAGCAAAAATAGCAAACCAGGCATCGCAAAGTCCATCAATTTCTCACTGATGTGATGTGGCTTCCCTTTGTCTTTTCTACAAATATTTTCCTGAGTTTTAATTGTGGGTTTTTTCTTTTTTCTATTAAATTTATTTGTATAATTCATGAATGAAAAACATACAAAATTGACAATGACCTAACTCTATTTCTCTCACTTGACCTGGCATTTCACCTACAGTCACTTTCTCACAAATGTGATTTAGCTTCCCTCTGTCTTTTCTACAAATATTTTCATGGCAACTGCTCTGATCAGCTTTTTTTTTTCCTGGTGCCACTACCACATTAATTTAAATGTGCTACTAGATTGGCAGCTTGGTCTCACTGTTTTACTGTTGAACTACCTAAATGCAACTACCACTTCTACTCTAACAGTTTATTTTCTCGCAATTCCCACCTGTGTAACTCCCTCCTGGTGTCTGGTTTCCCTGATAACTAAAATCTTCAAAAATTTAAATGCAATGTCAATTACCATCTTGTGTCTTCTTGAAACCTGTTCTTTTTTTAACCTTTCCTGAATCCTTCTGACCTCTGACCTAGTGGATTAAATGATGGTCCATGAACTTGGTAGCATAGTAATTGTGTGTTAATTCCCTAGGCTGTGTAGTACATACTTATATTCAGTGGAAACAGATCGAGCAATAACTGAGCAGTACTAAATAAGAACATGGCAAGATATCTCTAGATATGGACAGTGAAACAAGAAAAGTCTGCACCTATAGATTAAATAAAGGGTTAATTTTGAAATTACATGAATGTTACCCATATTAAAAGACACCTGAAAGTGGCTGAAGTGTTCAACAGCCAAAATGTTTGGATAATAACCACAAAGATGAGGACATTAGTCTGAATGTAAATAATATTAATAATGGTAACACTTCATCCCAGAGAAGAATATCTAGTGACTGGTTGGCAGTATTTATTGTTTAACATGAGATATTTCAAAGAATATATTTCAGTACCTAATCTCTACAGATTTATTGAACTTGTTGGGTTAACTCCACTTACTTTCCTTAAACCACTACTAGGGGACACTCTCCGGACTATAAATACTACTCGATAATTTTTTGTAACCTCTTCTTACTTTTTTCACTTACACGTCAACATGTAAGTTGCTTTCAGAAAAACATATTTTCCATTTGGAAACACATGCACAAACCACACACATGCACACACAATGCATGTACATATGCACATTCACTCACTTCACATACTTGAAACCAAAAAGATTTTCACAGTCTTTTGTTACACACATCATTGTCTTTGTCACTTGTATACCTTACTTGTTAATACATTATTATTTGTTTGTACATATATTGGTTCTTGTTTCATTTTAATGAATTACTTGGACTCATGTAGAAGTATGGGTATTCCAGGAGACATGTGTTTATTCTTCCAATCAAAAACTCAACCAGCATACTCCTACAACAAACTAAATTCTCCATCATAACTGCTATAAAGTTTGTACAACGCTCATAGTTGCTGCTTAGTAGGACTCTGAGGAAAACACTGGAAATAAACTGTTGCATGAAGAAGTGTTTAATCACATGAGAACATTTATTGAGAATACAGTAGATTCAGTGCGACAAGCATACGACTGAAAAGCATAACACCTTTGCAATCCACTCCCCCCCCCGGTTCCATGAGCAGATGTTTTACTCATGACAAATGGATGAATCCATATTTCAATAATAGCACAATGAAAGACATTTGTGAGATAAAAAAAAACAACAAAAAATAATAATATTTAATGAATAGATCTCATCAGTAATATAACATGAAAAAAAATTATGCCCCAAAATGGTCCCACTTCATTTTTTATTCTTGTTGAGAAAAGACACGTTTCTCCAAAAATTCTAATTTTTAAAATCTTTTCTCATCATGTTTCCATTTACTCAAAAGGCCTACTAATAGACAATAAATATTATTAGTTTTATTTTCAATATTATTATTTTATCTCTCAAATTTCTTTAACCAGCTTACAATATATATGATAGACTTTATCAAGGTAAACAAAAGTAAAAATGTTAATTTTACTTTTGTTTTTCTGTCCATCAAAGGATGAAGTACATTGGCTGAGTTTTCATATTGTCCTTTCACAGATACATTTTCAATTACATTTGAAATTTTGCATATATATATATATATATATATATATATATATATATATTTATTTATTTTTGATAATTTTTTCCCCTTTACTTTAAATAATCTGTTATATAATTCATGTGTGTAGATGCAAATCTGTCTCAATGTACAATTTTGTTTTGGGAAGAGTTTCTTAAGAAAAAGAATTATCCATGCATATCCTAGATTTCATACATGTGAGTTGAAGAAAAGATTTTAAATTTGTTTTTTGATCTGTATGTGAACAAGGAAATCCACACTTTTTTCTCTCTCTGTTTGAACTACACCTACGCCTACCCAACCTGACCATAATCTTGGGAGAGTAACAGGATGTAACCTGAAAGATAATTCCACTTAAAAATTGGCAGAAACTTACGAAAAGATGAGACATTTGACCAAATGGAAAGATTCTCTTCACATATGTTTGTGATAGTTGGTTTCATTTTTTTCTGCTCTCTTTTTCATCATTGTTTATTTGTTTAATATAATCTTTAAGTAGTTGTGTATTTATCTATGTGTGTGTTTATATATATATATATATATACTAGCCAAATTACCTATGCCATGCTGTGTGTCACACATTTTTTTGTAAGAAAATAATGATAGATTTTAAATCATTGTTATAATTTGTGGAGAAAAATGATGCGTTTCAATATTACTCAATGGTCTTGCTGATGTGACCTTCATCTTCTGGCTTTCTCCTTCTATATTTTGGATAGGAGTCATTCCCTTGTTCAAATTTAAATTTAATTTAAATCAAAGTGGAAAAAATTTTCAGTCAGGGGTTTGAACCCCCCAGGGACCCCCTTTGATCAAAATGATCTTGCCGATGTGACCTGCATCTTCTGGCTTTCTCCTTCTATATTTTACTGGATAATGTAATGTAGTTTCAGATTATATATTGTTATGAAGGGGTCTATCTCCAAAACCCTAGGAGGAGTTTGATAAACAGACAGAGGCTACAACTTATATATATATATATATATATATGTATATATATATATATATATACATATATAGAGAGAGATTTACAAGGGGCTTGTTTTAGTTATTACCACCCAATGGAAAAAATGTACAAACGCTGGAAAAACTAATTAAAAAATTACTCAAATTTTTCTTGTCTGTCATATTTAATGAAAGATGTTTAAAAGAAAGGTTGCTCCCCAAATATATATATATATATATATAGTTTTACGGTATACTATATTTAAGGATAAAAGTACTCAGTATTTGAATAAAGTATATGTAAATATGAAAATGAACACTGTGGTCAACACTGAGAGGTAGTAGCCTGTTTCGTGCTTGAATGCAATCTTCAGACCATGTATGTTGGTTTGACTATTTTTACATGCTGGCCAATGGTACATTATTGGTAGAAAGGTCTATTGTATTATCCTAAGTATAATTGTGTGAGTGGTGACAGTTATATTTCAAATTATTCTCAAGGATATTGAGTAAGAATAAATCCAAATGTAATTATTTGGTGTTATTTAATAGAGTTATTTGTTAACTTTTTATTCATCATTTATTATTCACTAATTTATTATCTATTGTTGATTATCACATTTACTTGTGTTTATGTGTGAATTCATGGTTTGTTAATTTGCTTATTATTTGATTAATCTATTTATTTAGTATTTTTGTTTCTTTTAGCAGGTATTTTATTTGTTTAGTTTAAAGTATTGGTTTTGTCTAAAGTATGTTACCCTATCTGCATTGTATGTCGTGCATACATTGGCATTTTTCATAGTCGTATTTTATGACTTATTCATTTTTAGTTTCAGTTTTTTAAGTAACCTAGTAAAAACTTGATTTTATGTCTACACTTTGAGATAAGTTCTGAACGTTTATTTTTTTGCAGATGAATTTTGTTTTATGGAAATTACATTTTTGTTCATTTCAAATTGAAATGTTCAAAATCACAAAGATAATCATTTTTTTTAAAATAATTTGCCTAAAAAAAATTTGGACAGCAGATGTAAATTCTTTCTTTCTTTATTTATTTTATCTTCCTCTGTGGAGAGCCTCGTGAGAATATGATGCCATTGAAAGGTTCCTGCCAATTCTGAAAATTTTTCATTTGACTAAGTTTCTCGAAATAGTTTTTTTCTTTTTATGAATTCTGCCAATTTAGAAAAAGAATTGTGAAGCAATGTCCCTCCTTCACTTCTTCAAATGAAAATAAAAAATAAATTTGTGAATAAATAAAAAGGCTTTTTGTTGATGTGTGTCAAATTTATTGTGGTGTCTCCATCTGCATGTGTCAGAAGAAATGAGGGTTGAAATACTATAAACATATTATATGTGATCGATTTGGGATCCACTTCCCCCTCCCCTTCCCTTTTCTTCCTCCTTTTTTCTTAGTTTTTATTAGGTTGGTGTAAAAATAATGACGGTTTTAGACGTTAAAAAATATGTCAAAAACCGTCACTATTTTTGCACCAACCTAATATTTTGCTGACTTATTCCTTTTCAATTCACCTTCTGGTCATTCATTTTTATTGTCTTTCTTTCTCTTTACTGTTTTTCTTCTTTTTCATTCACCTTCACTTTATCACTTACCTTTTTTTCTTTCTTTGTCTTTTTCTTCTTTCTTTTTTTCATTCACCTTCAAGTTATCCTTTTTCATTTTGTTTCTTCTCTTACTCATCTTGTTTCTTCTTCTCATCTGGTTGTTCTTTTCTTTCTTCTCATGCCTCTTCTTCTCTTTCTTATTTCTTTCAGTATTTTCTTCTAATTTTGTATCTTTTTCTTTATTCCTTTTTTCTTAAGCTGTGTCTTTTATTATTTCTCTCTTCTTTCCCTCTTTTTTATCTTTATTAAAATTTTCTTTTGTTCTTCTCTTTTGTTCTGTCTTTTCCTTTTCTCTCTCTCTTTCCACTTCTACATTTCTTCCTTGCTTTTTGTTTAACTCATTCCTTTTCTTTCATTTTCTCCCTTCTTTGTATTTTCTTTGTCAGTATCTTTAGATTTAAAAAAATACCCATCTTACATTTTTAAAATTCTTTCACTTTCATTGTTTCCTGATCTAATTATTTCTTTCTGTCCTACCATCTTTTATTCATTCTTTCTCCCCTTCAAATATTTTTTTCTTTTTTCTTTCCTTCCTTGTAGCTCCCAGCTTGACCCTGGTACAAATTTGAAGCAAACATTTGGACATCTTTAGAATATCAATTTAGAAATGCATGCCTGCCACAAAAAAAGAAAAGAAATGATTTCACAAAGTATTTGAGAAAAGGAAAAGAAAATGCTTAGAGAGACTTTATAATGTGACATATAACAACTCATGTGTCACAATTATATTTATTGGACTCATAAGCAAAAATTGAAGACTTAACCCCTTCGTTGCCAATTAGTTTTGGAAAAACATTTCATTTTCAGACAAATTTTTATTTGCTTTTAATAGAGTAACTAAGAAACTGAGGCCCTAGAAGTACCCATGTGGTGGCTAACGCCTCTACCAGACATATGAGTTGACAATTGGACTAGTTTTAAGCTCAGAAGGGCATAAAAAGAATCAAGATTGACATATAAACGCACCTCTATATTTTGTTTTGGATGTCTTTATTTGTCCATGTCTGAAAAAGACACATTTGTTAAAAATGTATATACCAGGGAAGGGGTTAACACCCTCAGCATCACCATCTTGCTCGTGAATCATCTATGGATGCAAGAAGCAAAAAAAGCTGTCCCTTATTTCTTGCTCTGCTGAAGAATATTTCATATTTATTTTGTTGTGTTTGTTTTTGTATCAACTCCCTGCAGAGCATTAGTGTGGTCTTCCTGTCTTGTCTTCACTTCAGACCTTGATCATCAAAGCTTGAACTGAGTGATCAAGAAAGAAGGAATTTGAAATTTCCTGAGATCTCTGTTTGTTAAAATTATGACTTCTGGTATTTAAAAAAGGAGAAAATAATTTTCCAGAATTCTGGTTGGATATCACTGATTTTACAAATTCAGAACATACACTCTATAAGAAATGAAGTATTGCTGCCATATCTCTGCTGGAGCTGCACAAACCTCACTTTTCAGTTGTGAAATAGTTCAAAAGCATTTACACAGCCTTGTGGGTGATGAATTATTTTCCAGCCTTCAATCCCTTTCTCACAGACAAGTTCCTGCTTGCCACTCACTTGTCTATTTTTATAGTAAATGTTTACACAAGCTAAATTCATTAGTACCACCAGTTCAGACTTTCCCTGCCAAGACCTACCAAGCAATGTACACAGGGTTCACTCATTCCTTTCACATTCCATTGGTAAAGAGAAATTCTACTTAAACAGCTTCTTCCCATTTTCTGTTTCTCTGTGGAATAAACTCCCAAGGGGATGCTTTCCTGATCACTGTGATCTTAACCTCTTCAAATCTAGGGTTAACCATTATCTGTCATACATATCCTCATAATATGCACTTCTTGTTTCCTTCTTTTATGCCTTTACAACAACTTTATTCAGTAACCCTTTACTTGAAATGGCTTTTTGTATTGGAGAAACAGTTGTATGAAAAAAAATGGTTTGACCAAATAGAGTGGCTGAATTTTATAGAGTAATTAATATTTTTAAAACTGTAATGTTTCTGCTTTGAAATAGGAAAAAAAAAAAAACAAAAAGAAAGAGGAAAAAATAAACAAAAAGAGGAAAAAATAAAAGAAAAAGAAAAAAAAACGATTTGAACCTGCCTGAATTTCTAATGAGATTTTCCTGTTTCTTAATACCTTGCTTAGCTTTTGCAAGGCACCTTTTGCTATTCCAATTCATCTTTGGATTTCAGTATCATATTTTCTGTCCTCTGTTGAAAGACTTTCTAAATGTTTAAACTTTTGTACCTGCTTGATTTTGGCATCTCGGATATAATGTAATTCATTTGTTGGGGAAAAAAAGAAGAGTCCAATACAATTACTGAAGTTAAAATGTATTAGATTTTATGGAACAATCATTTTCTGAACCAAATGCACCATTATTAATATCTTGACATTTCTCTTGTGAAAGTCATGAAGACTTCAGTTTAAAGGAATTGGAAAGTTCATGTGTTGGTTGAGGCAGAACAGGGAGCAGCCAGGCAATCAGATATTAAATTTATAATCCTCACCCATCCTAGAGATATGACTTCACACCTGGCTTGGTCTAACATGCCATCTAGGCATTGTCATCCTCAAAAAGGTATTAGTCAGAGAAATCATTCATATTTTCGACATAAATTCCTCCTAGCTGAAAGGAACATTTTTACCAAATATAATTTCAGTTTTGCTTCACTTAGTACTGTTCTAAATTTCTTCTTTTTTTTCTCTCAAAGTTGCCTGTCGGTAATAAATTTTTCAATATCTGGGGTGCAGGTTCTAAAAAATGGTATAATTACAAATAAATTCCTCTATTTTATTGTTCTGTTTTTTAAAAAAACAAAAAATAAACAAACTTGTTCTTTTTTTCATGAATTTTGTTGCATTTCTTTTTTTCTTGATTATTTTGGTCAATAATTAAGCAGGATTTAAAGTCATTTTGTAATTGTATTCTTTATATTTTCTGCTGGAGAAATGTAGGTTTTTTTATTTTAGCAATCAATGGCTTACTACCACATAATAGTGAAAGATACAAAAACCAAAGTTAAGCAATGTCAATCCTGGTCAGTAGCTTGATGAGTGACTGCTTGATATCTCACTTTCAGTTAATACTCCTTGGTAACTCAGCTCTCCAAGATTTGTTCCCTCTGCTGTGGTCATGTATTGAATTCACAACTCTTTGGGTCAAATCACTTTTGAATCACTTAACCAATGTTTTTATCCACTGGGTCATGTGTCATTGGGGACCCAACAATGTACAGAGTGTAAATAATTACAATAACTCATCTCAGAAATATAGACAGAAGTTGAAGAAACTGTTAGCATAGAATCTAAAGTTACAGCTAGCCATTTCAAATGTAAGATGATGAAACCTTGTCACCAATCTAGTTTTATATATATATATATATATATATATATATATACATATATATTTCTATATATATATAGCCAGAACCATATATGTAAATTGATTCAATATAATTTGATATGAAGTGGAAAGATTATATTGAATCAATCGTCTTCTCACATAGTTGATTCACTGTGCCATGCTAGACAGTTTTTTCAACAGAATTTATCTTACACATTATTTGCACTAGATCTGGTCTGCTGCATCTGCTATGTATTTTGAGATTCTTAAATGCAATGCCAATTGTTATCTTCTGTATTCTTCATTCTTATTCTTTTATTGTTTTCTTAATGTTTTTCCTTTTTCTCAAATTCTTTCACACTCAGTAACCTCTTGCATCTTAGTGACTTTTTTGCCTTGCTCAAGTCAAAAAGATTTTTTTTTTAATTAGCAAAGATGTTATACATACTCAGAAAAGATAGGGAAAGTTAGTAAGATGGCTGTTTGGGCTTCACATGCTATTAATGAAAAGAACAAAAAAAATTGTTGAAAAAAATGTACTGAAGAAGAACAGTGTTTCTCTCTTTTGCTCTCCTTTAGTATTATTATGGAAATAGAGTAGTTTTAGCAATTATGTATGTATATCACTTTAAATTATGTCCCCTTCATTGTGTTGTCACCTTCTGCCTCCTTCAGGTACATTCTTTACTTTATTCTGTCCAAAGTTTTATCAACTTTTTATCTTCATCTCATGTACCGAAAATTCTTTTTTCTTCAATATTTTTTCATAGACTTTCTCTCACATCTTCCCCAATAGTTTTATTTTTTTTATTTTATTTTCATTTTCTTCATATTATTATTCTCTTCTTTTTTACTATTTCTTTTCTGCATCGTTATTCTTTTAGCCTCTTCCATCTTATATCCTTATTGTTATTATTATTATCTTTTCTTGCTATTTTTATCATCCTACTCTTTGTCTTGGATACTTCTTCTACTTTAATTCTTTTCCCATCTTTATTGCTTCTTCTTCTTCTTTTCCTTCTATTCTTTTCCCATCTTTACTGCTTTTTCTCCCTCTTTTTCTTCTGTTCCTTCTTTTTCTACTCCTATTCTTTTCCCATCTTTACTGCTCCTCCTCCTTCTTCTTTTCCTATTCCTATTCTTTTTCCATTTTTCCTGATCCAAAAAGTTCATATGAGATCCAAACAATTTACTTGAGAATCAAACAGTTCATTGAAGAGCCCAACAGTTAAGATCCTAAGACTGAACAGTCAGATTACCATGTATATAGAATTCTAGTGGTGAAAGCTTGTGCAGAACTATCCACAAATTTTTGAAGAACTGAGTAGAGAGAACCCATACTCATAGCCTTCCTCAGGCTTTGAATTGTCCTTCTCTTACACTGGTTGCCAACCAATTCTCAAGAGCTCAGTCTTGTCATTTGTTGGGCTGAGGGTTTAAATGTGTTGGTCATCAAAAAAGCTAGGCTCTGTTACAAAGAGTCCATTGGCTTCAGGAACTCTTGAACTCTTGAACTCAGTGAAGCAACTGATGCTAACATTTTGGTGGCAACTATGATAGAGGTGTTTTGATTGCCCAGTTAATGCCTCAAAAACCAACTAGTTATATTCCACAATCCTCGATCGGACCCCAAACTATCCCAGTCACGATGAACGGATGTCCCCTCAGAGAAGCACCATGTTTTGATACTATTAAGCCTTAAACTCAAGCCTGGAAGTCTTACATATGAGCTATCACACAAGATGCATGTAAAATGGTTGACTTCTTGTACCACTCTAGTAAGTACCGAAATTTACATGTTATTCTCTACTTTTACAAGAGCCGGATCAGGCCAAGAATGGAGTACTGTTATCATATTTAGGCAGGAGCTGCCCAGACCACACTTTCTAGCCTCAATAGAGCCCAAAGGCATCTCCAAGTCCTTGAGAGTGACAAATTATTTTCCACCTTTCAAGCTCTTTCTCACCGGCAGGATATGGCAAGCCTCTCATTACTCTATCGCTACTTTCACAGAAAGTGCTCAGACCAACTACACTCCTTAATTCCACCATGCCTAAACTTCATGACAAGGACTCACCATACCATTTACATTATGCAAAACACCCACATTCCCTCCATATTCCATCAGTAAGAAGTAAGTTCCACTTGAACAGCTCCATTCTGCAAACCACTGCTCCATAGAACTGACTCCCAAGAAGATGTTTCCCTGATCACTACAACCTTAACCTGTTTAAGGTTAGGATTAACCATTACACATTGCCCTTTTTGCCTTCAGTATGTCTTGTGAGTGTCAGATTCTGCAAGTCTTCTTTCCTCGTTATTTGTCCAAGAAATTTCAACTGTTTCTTTCTAATTCTCAGTACAGGTATCATTTTTATTTCCATTTCCTCAAAATGTTCCATCCATGGAATTCTCAATATCCTTCTGTAGAACCATATCACCAACTGCAGGAATTCCTAGACAATGTAGTAAGGTAAAGTATAAAGAAAGGACAATCATTTCTTCATTGTCTCTTAAAATTTCCCAGATAGTCGAATTTTCTACTTGCTTGATTCTTTTATCTCCAGTTTATAGCTGTCTCACTTGTTAATGACCATGCATTCTGTCTTCTTACAGGTTGAAAGTTAGTCTTTTCTTCTTGTTTCCTTTACTAACTTCTCTAGGAGTTCCTCCAGTTTTCTTTTTGCTATCAACTTGGTCACATCTGCATACCTTATGTGCTTAAAATTGCATGAAATGAAAAAAATTGCTGAAAATATTTATTTTGGCAAGATCCTTAGAACTTTGCTTATCTGTAAGCAATCAACGGTAACAGTAGTTCTGAGATTGCTTGAGAAGAAATATGGGATAAAAATTTGAGGAAAAGACACCCTATAATAAAAAAAATCTGGTCTGTTAGACTTAGACCCTTCCAGGATACCTATTGCCAAAATTCACAGATAATTCCTAGCAGACAAGCTGTAATATGTGAACTGATCAGAGTTGCTTCCATTCCATTTTGAAATCGTTTGTTGTTTGGAACTTTAGTTCAACAGCTAGATATCAGCACCGTATAGCATTCTCCTCTGTGTAAAATTAGATCTTGGACGAAAATTGCTGTGGGCAGACACTCTCTGATTATATTGGCATTCTGGCCATCAGTCAGTTCCACACACACACTCATACATACATACCAAAGACAGGTCAATTAGAAATTCTGGGGATGCAGTTTTGACTTTGATTAATTTACTTGCATTTCTGCCATCTGTGGTCATCCATTTCACTTGGCAGAGTTGGATTGCCAATTCAACATTACCAAACTCTTCTTTCTTAGCATCACTTCCTAAAATAGCACATGCAGACATACTTACACAAAGCATACCAATGGCAATAAAAACAGATTCTTTCATGACAAACTCCAAAATTGGCAGCAGATTTCAATTTTTCACTCAGCATGAAAGAGAATTGCACATAGATGGCCAGTATTTATATAGTATAATACACTTATTTAATAACTTAAAAGATTATTTTTAGTGAACCTGTATTTAAGTAGACATTTATTTTAAACAATATTTATTTTGTCTACCAGCCTGCATACCCGAGAAAACTGTCAGGATTCAAACCCATGTCCCTCTATGTGTGTGTGTGTGTTAAGCCTTTTTGTCACTTTCTCCTGAGTCAAATAAGTCTCTTGCTGTCAGGTAGAAACTTGAAACAGAATTCAACAAAATACAAGCTTTTTCTTGACTTCTACCAACTTTCATTGAAAATGAACTAAGATGGTCAAAAGTACTTTACACATAATTTTGGCAAGTTCCTTTACAAATTTCTCCCAACATCAAATGATTAATTAAATTTTATGACATTTCTTATTCATTCTATATTCTATTTAATAAAACATATCTAAACAAAGGTTTTTGCTCTTAATATACAATGTTCAAAATGCATATATATATATATATATATATATATATATATATATATATATATATATATAGTAGGATAAAGAACAAATAGGAAACATTTATAAATGTAACATGTTTCACTAACTAAAGCTTCATGATTTTCATTGGTTAAGCAGGCTTTATGTGCATTTGACTTTTTAAGCAGCATTAGTATAAGGTATTGCATTCCAAACTCAAGAAGAGATGACCTGTCCTTTCAAAGATCCAAAAGATAATGGATTCCAAGTCTAAGTGAAAAAATGTAAATATTGCTTTATGTATGTAAGTGTATCATAATTCTAGTTTGTCTATGTGGGCTTCAAATGATAATGCATATTCATGTGTTTGTCTAGTTAGAGCTCTGAAAGAACATGTTATAATTTTAAGCTCAGTCCCTGGGTACCGGAAAAGTGAGAGCAATAACTGGGCTGTACTAAAACATGTTGAGAAATCCCTGCAAGTTGACAGAATTTCTGAGGACCAAATTGTCTGAAACATGGCAATTACAACAAAGGTTAGGTCATTTTAAAGTATTAAGTTGTTGAAAAGTTAATATCTAAAGGATATTTTACAGTCTACTATATACACACAGTGGGGTGCTGAAAATTATCTTCCTCCATCAAATTCTGATGTTTTGTCATTTGGTTAGATTTTAGGAAATGTGTTGGGCTGAGAAATTTTCAGCACTTCTGTCTGTGCCTAGAGTAATTACTATATGTGAACAGTACTAAAAAATAAAAAGGAAGGTGCTATGATCAAAAAGTTGCAATAATAACAACAAAGATAAGGATATTAGTTCAAATGTAAATAAAATCTATGTATAACAAATTGCAATTTCTATTTTTAAACTTTTTAGAAAATGTACTGAGATTTGGGTTAATATTTTTACTTCTCAAATAATTCCGTCAGTGCTAGATTTTCAAAACTGCTCCACGTGACCTTCTAACCTTTTCACTGTATCTTTACTTGTTAATGTTATCATTTAATTCTGCTTTAAAGCTAGTGAAAGCATAGCATAACTTAATCAATGACTAATAATTCCTTTCTTTAACTCACAAAATTTTTATGTATTTCATATTACTTTCCTTTGCTAATAACTCCAGCCTTGATATTTCATGTTTTGTTCCTAATGAGGATATTGAAATGCAAGGGAGACTGGATTTTTCTTCTTTTTTTTTTTTTTTTTTTTTCTGCCTTACTTGATAAGCATTGATCGTGACAAGGTGTAGTGAGTCAGCATTTTCCAATTCTTGTTACGTTCCTTCTGCTATTTCATCCTATGAAACAGAAATGCTTCACTGAAATCAATGAATATCTGTCAATTTTCAAAAATATCAGAAATATATAGAAACCTAATAGATAAGTATAAGGTATACAGATGACACAGTGTTGATAGCAGACATAGAAAGGAAACGACAAGAACTCTGACAGAAGATAGTCAGGGAGAGTGAGAAGAAACGATTAAACATCAACTCTAAGAAGACCAAATACATAGTTGCCAGCAAAAGCAAATTACAAATTGCAGATACCAAAATCAAATATGTACAACAATTTAAATATCTGGGAAGTGTTTTAAGTGCAACACCAAAATGTGTTGGTGTATTGGGATGCCGAAAGGTGTCTTCCAAAAGCTAAGCAAAGTACTAAGAAACAGAAAAAATTTGTTAGAAACAAAGAAAAGAGTACTGAACTGTTATGTAATATCAG
Organism: Acanthosepion lycidas; assembly: GCA_963932145.1. Classification (NCBI taxonomy): domain Eukaryota; kingdom Metazoa; phylum Mollusca; class Cephalopoda; order Sepiida; family Sepiidae; genus Acanthosepion; species Acanthosepion lycidas. The sequence goes on from OZ010591.1 coordinate 25,815,797, forward strand.
TCCTCCTATATGGCAATGAATGTTAGATAATCTCCTCACAGACAAAGAAGAGACTTGAAGTAACGGAAACAATGAAAAGTGTACTGAACGGTTATGTAATATCAGTCTTCCTATATAGCAATGAATGTTGGACAATCACCTCATAGATGAAGACCATCCTGCATATGACAATAAACTGCATCCATTTGCAAGGCCTTTTATCGGGGGGTTTTGAGGAATGTGAAATCACCTCTTAGTTGCTGTTGTTCCCAGGTCCACTGTAACATGGGGTGGTAGTACCTGTTAGAGTCCCAGCTATGGGCAAATAGCAAACTCCCAAACTGGGGTAAAAAAACTGAATATATAAAATACATTTTCACAGTAAAAAAAAAACAGCAACAGATTTAAAAATAAACAAATAAATAAATTACCAGCAAAACAGATTTTAAAAAAAGAAAAAAATTACTTAAGCTCACAAGAAAATTAGATTTCAGCATTAACTGATCCATAAGGAGTTGATATGCCAGTAAACAAATAAACAAACACATATGAAGAAGAAACTGTGGTTCTACAGAAGGATGCTGAGAATACTATGGAATGAGCATGTGAGCAATGATGAAGTGTTAGAGGAAACAGAAACATAAGGGATACTTATACTTAGCATCCAAAAGGGAGAGTTGAAATTTTTAGGGTGCATAATGAGGAAAGAAGGTTTGGAAAGTTTGATACTCACAGGACATATAAAAGGCAAAAGAGATAGAGGAAAGCAGTGTATAACCTACCTAATGAAATTGTGTAAATAGATTACAGAACTGGATTCAGAAGTGATAACAAAAAGACTAAGAGCGACAAAAGACAGGAAATTGTGGAGAGCCATGATCACTCATGTCCTTAAGGGACATATGCAACATAGAAGAAGAAAATGTATTTTCTCTAAGTCTGTGACTGTCATTTGCAGGGAAAGTTTCTTCTGCATTTTGTTTGTATCATTTTTAAAACTTGATTTATTCTAATATTGAATAAAATAGTTGAATCATAGGCTTCAGATATCTTTAGATGTGTACATGAGCATGAAATAAACCTTTCAGCAATGGTAATATTAACTGTTTCCTTATATGGAAACATTTAGCATTCACTAAGCAAACAGCCAATGCTATTGTCACTTGAAATTTAAAAAATCTTTCTCTTAAAACAATTTTTCAGGAAGACAGGTTTCTCAAGTCCAGTAGCTGTTATTACTCTTTCCATTATTGATGGAGGTTTCCTTCCTAACCTTTTATTTGAAGTAGTGTGGAATGTCAACATCTTGATTATGTCATTATTTTCTCTTCTCAAGCCCAATAGCTGTTATCATTCTTTCCATTATTGATGGAGGTTTCCTTCCTAACCTTTTATTTGAAGTAGTGTGGAATGTCAACATCTTGATTATGTCATTATTTTCTCTTCTCAAGCCCAGTAGCTGTTATCACTCTTTCCATTATTGATTGGGGTTTCCTTCCTAACCTTTTGTTTGATGTATTAGGTTGGTGCAAAAATGATTTCGTTTTCTCACATATGTTAATATGTGATAAAACGACATTATTTTTGCACCAAACTAATAGTATGGAACATCAACATCTTGATTGTGCCATTAAGAAATATTTCTGTCATGATATCTGACAATGGCTAAGGTCACAGTGAAAAGTAGGTTCATAATGCGAGTGTATTAAAGTGATACAAATATAAACATGTTTGCAACAATGTTGATTAGATCCAAGTTCTTGGTGAATAAATGTGTGCAAAAATATTTTTGAATGTGCACCCTTTTCACATAGGAAAATAACGAATATGCACTTATTTCTTACCAGTAGACATTGCAAGCATATTTACCACTCACAGAGATAAATGGCTGAATTGTTACATACCAGTAATGAGATATTTTTATTATGATATCTGAGAATGTTTTAGAGCACAGGGAGAAGTGGTTCCATGCCTTAATATATTAATATGAAATGAATATAAATATATTTATTACAAGGATAATTAGATCTACATTCTTTTTGAATGAGTGTTTGCAAACATATCTGTCATCTTTAAAGCTAAACTCTGTTGACAGAAGTTCAGGCATTCAGAACGAAATTATCATGACTAAATTCCTGTTTCTACCTTAAAGTCTAAAACTCACCCATTAAATCAGAGGCGGCACCATTTTCTTTGGTTTCCCTACCCCCCCCCCCTCACCCAGGAAAATGATGTAGAAACAGACTGCTCTTTCTTTCCAGATGGCATCCCAAGCATATCTACTGGACACATGAATAATTGGCCTAAAACATCTGGACACTGATATTCGACTTTCCAATAATGACTTGGTCATGCACAGCATTCTTCTTCGTGATAATTCCCTCGAGGGAAAACTCATTTCGAATGGCTTTATTTATAACTCTTGTATTCATTTTGTTAAATCCCTTCTTCTCTTCTTGTTTATAGCAAAAGAGTAAAAACAAAGTTGAAACCTTTTAAGTTTGGTTAAATTCTAAATTGTTAGAATAAAGCTATTGAGATGACTAATTCAAAAAAAAAAGTTTTTCTTAGAAATTTGTGTAAAAAAACTGCAATGTTACTTTTAATTCTATTTTTATTCAAAATTGAACTTAAAAAAAAATACATTTTGTGTTTGATACTGAACTTTTTTGTTTGGAGGAAGTTAATTTCTATAAAATGTTGCACATTTATCGTCAATAACATCCTATAATGATGGCATATGTTACTCTTGTGTTGCTACCATGTTACTCTCATATTACTTTAATGTAAAAAGGAACATCTTAACTTTTTAATTAAATATTAACTGAGAAAATAATTTGGTAAATTGTGATCATCCTTCTTTGAATGTTGTGGACTGACACTACAGAATCACAAACAAAGAACTGTACCAAATAACAGAAACCACATCACTTGAGGACTACCAACAGCAGCAACACCTAAAATGGATAGCACAACTCAAAGTGAAAATAATGACATAATCAAGTTGTTGACATTCCACACAACTTCAAAAAAAAAAAATTAGGAAACAAACCTATGTCAATACTGGAAAGCACAATAATAGCCACTGAACTTGAAAAACCTTTTTTTCTGAATTTTTTTATCATTTCACACCAAGTAAGGCAATAAAGACACTAAGATGCAAAGTGCTACTGATTGTGAAAGAATATAAGAAAAAGAAAGCATTATTAAGGAGAGAAGACAACAAAAGAACAGGAACTAAGAAGACAGAATATCATGATTGACATTGCATTTAAATTTTTAAAGATCAAAATTGACTGAAAAGCAAGAGATCAGAAGAGACTTCTACAAGTGCAAAGTGCAAGAGAAGAAACCGTTAGCATAGAACTTAGAGTCCAGCCATTTCAACTATAAAATGATAAAACCTTGCCGCCAATCAAGTACTCCAATGAAATTTCTAAAATCTAGATCCCAAAGATTTCCTCAGGAGAGTTACCATAGAAGTATTTATAGAAAAGTCACAGGTAAGCTACATTATGATGGTGGGAGGGTGAAATGCCAGGTCAGGACCAATAATATGGCAGATTCTTCTTTGGATTTTATCAAAGATCTCTAAATACTTAGCAGGAGCACCAAACCATATGTGGCAACAATATTCAAAGCATTGTTGATTGATAGACTTATAAATATGTAAGATAGATTCAGGTGAGAAAAATTGTTTTGCATGACACAATGAACCAACTTTCCTAATAGCAGACTTTATAAATTTCAACTGACAGTGGTATAGGCTGCTTAGTCAATGAATACCAAATGTTTCCTTGCAGGGAAATGGCTAATATTACAATTACCATTGTTAATTATTATGCGGGCCTGCATTAAATTTGTTTATGACAAAGAAATATTTCCAAAGGTCTTATTTAAGTAAAAGACACCAAAAGGAAACCAATAACTTGAAGAGATAATGAGAATGGGTGAATGAACCTGTGGGAACCACTTTCTTATCGCAACTTTACCTGTCCTGACAGAAGTAGTGAAAGGCTCTTACCTCCATACTCAACCTTGACATAGATCAATCCTTTTATAATAGTATTTACTTATGCTCCCCGACAGACAAGAATTTAGGTGAGCTTAGTTTGGTTGATTCACATGTCAGCTCTTGTTGGGTTGTTTAATGTTGAATTTTGTTTGGGTCACCTGGTGAGGATCAAACTCATGAGTCAGTTGTAATAGTTAGCCAGACTAGCTATCCATTATCCAACTATTTTAATTGGTTGATTGAGTTTTGACATAATAACACTTGTTAGGTTATTGTCAATTTTTTAAGGGGCACCCAGTGTGAATCAAGCTTACTACTCAATAGTAGTAGTCAACCATAGCAATCTAGCTGACTCTTACGCCCCACCAATGCACCCACACTGTTGAGAAGTGGGACACAAGAAATTTTGAACATGGAAGCAGATAGGTATATGGATGAGAGACAAAAATTTCCCAGTTGCCCTGGATATTACTGCAGATCTTAGAGTCAATGGATCCCCAGAAATGAGGCTATTTATTTTTCAATACACTAGTTTTGAGACTGAGTCACAAATATAAGACACTCAGTGAGGATTGAACTCACTACCAAGTAGTAAAGCTATGTAAGGCTGATTGTATCACAGTGGTGCAACAATGTTTTTTATAATAATTTTTGTCAGAATCATTGAGATGATAAATCATCATCATCCTCATATGTTGTACTATTCAGATAAGCATCCTCATCTTGTTTGTTATACCCACAATGTTTGCCTGGATCTTTGAGATGCAGAATTATCATTAATAAATGTCTTACAATTCAGCCTAGCATCCTCATTTTGCTTGTTATACTCACAATGCTTATTAGAATCTTTGAGATGAGGAATTATCATTATTATATGCCTTTCAATTTGGCCAGGTATCCTCATCTTGGTTGTTAAGCTCACAATGTTTGCCAGGATCTTTGAGGAATTATTATTATTAAATGCTTTGTTATTTGGACCAGTATCCTCATTTTGCTTGTTTTACTCACAATATTTTGGCCATTGTAACCTCTGGCCTTTATCAAGTGTTTGTCTTGGTACTCAATAAACTTGTTAGAATTTTTAAGCAAACACTTTTAGTCCATGGTGAGAGATTGTTCTTATTTTGCCTTCTATACTGAGGTAATATTTCCTATCCTTTGTTAATTCTGACTTATTTCCTTTTGTGCCACTTGGTCATTTCCTCCATGTGTCTCATGGTCAAACTAGTGGCTTAAAGCGGTGGTTCAAACATATCTTGTTCTCTAGCAGTTGTAAGTTCAATTCCTGGATCAGGTAGTGCTGAAAAGTCATATTTGTTCAGTGAAAGAAATGAACAAGCAACACATAAAATGAGTGAGAGGTGAATACTAACTGATATGAAATCTCGTCTAATCATGGAATGTTGAATGAGAATAATCTGCCTTTGGCGATTAAATAAAGAATTTGGTTCAAAATCCTATGAAGGTTGTCAAGTATAGAGAAAGACACTTGAAGATAACCAGAGTGTACAACAGCCGAAATGTTGTAAATATAACAATCAACCTGTGCAATGCATTCCTAAAAAATGTCACCTGATGAAGGTCAGAGACTGAAATGATGTGAGTACAACTACCAAGATGAACACCCCAGTGTGTATAATAGTTTTTTTTTTTTTTATTGAATGGTTTGTTTTTTTTACAGCTTATCAACTTTTTGCAGATTATTTAAAGCCAGAAAATATTTTTAGATTATAAGAATTTGGAGATTGTATGTGTTAAGCATACCTACAGACGATGATGAGTATGTCTCATTCACATAAATACAGTAGTAAATACTGTATGTTGGTCTGCAGATGGAGATTCATTGTTGAATTCACTTGATTCACTTCTAGCAGTTGACTACTACTGGCGAATCTTATATGTGTTGTTCTTATCTTAAGTATTATTGTTCATTACCAACCTTCGTGTGATTATTCCATTCAGTAACCTTCCCTAGATTACAAAAATACTGATTTACTGATATAAGTTCTACTAATTACCCTATAGCTGGGCAGGGAGAGGAGGTGGCTTCGTACCTTTCCGAAGGGTATTTTGCATGTAAGTGAATATAAACCTGACCGGAATTGGAACACAACTCTCCAATTTTCAATTCCAAACTGTTATCCATTACACCACCCACACACCCAAGCTTACAGCACCTGACATTCCCAAGTGGTCACCCTTCTAGGTAATGACCATGCTCAATGTTGTTTAACTTCAGTGATCATACAAGAACCGTAATCTCTGAAGAAGATCAGAGCCTACAATGGCTGAAACATTATAAGTATAATAACCAGGATGAACATGCTAGCTTGAATAGCAAAGTAGTTAATTATTTATAAATTAAAAAGCCAATTTAAATCTAGGATATTTTTTCTTGGACATAGATTAAAATTTTAAAATTAATATTTCTTGTAAAATGTCCTTAAAAACTGCTTCTTTGTTTTATGTTGTCATGACATTTGCTAAAACTGTACCATGATGATTGGAAGTGGGACAGGTGATAGCTATTTAGGGACATGATTCTCCTAAAGAAATTATCAAAATAAGAGATTAGTACCTAAAAATGCAGTGTATGCATATATGAGCATATGGCCTAGTGGTTAGAAAGTTTGCTTTCTGACCATTAGACTTGGGTTTGAATCTCACCATGGTTGATTTGTCAGGAAGCTAACGTCTTGGTATGATCAGTATGGAAGAGGGAAAGTACCTGAAAACCATACCACTGGTTGACCCAAGCCTTGAAAGTCATCGATATTTGAGCTAGCATGAAGTCACATGCCATCATGACCGAGGGTTTGAGCATGCTGGCCTTGATCAGACTGTTGATCATGTGAGATAATACACTCTCTCCCAGAAACTGTAACTAAGGTTTGCTCAACATAAGTATAAACCTGAGGTGGGCTCTATGGCTGTTGAACAAACACAAATATGCCTGAGCAGGCATCTGCAATGGGGATTAGTGGACTGATATCCTCGGGTATGAGTGGCCAGCCATTATGTATGTATGTATGTGTGTGTTTATTCTTATATTTAGACTTATTAAAGATTTCATTGAATAAGGTCCCTGCCTTGTTAACCCTAACCCTAACATTACAGCCATATTTTCTGCTAGTATAAACAAATCAATCCAAAAGGGATCTCCTTCTAGATTAGCCATTTTCAAACTATCATTCATCCATTTTGTTTCTTACCAAGTGCTGAATACTCTTTCCAGCCTTACACAGAATTGACAGAGTCATCCCATCCCACTTTGGTATATCCCTGTGAGTCACCATACCCCCAGGGACTTTCCACCAACTAGTCACAATTACCTGTTCCCTAAAAGTTATACTGATGCATTGATTTGTAAACAGCTGCTGTCAGGAAAAGGCAGAACATTCATTTGATGTGCAGTGGAGAGGAGCTGTTTGTTTTCCTTCATTTTACGCAGGTTTGTTGACCCCCGCCCCAAACTGTTATAAAGCATTTGATCAATACCGTCGATTTATTTATACTGTGGGGAAAAGCATTCAAGTTAAAAGCAAGAAACACTTCTTCTCTATGTTGCGGCCCTTCAGGACATGGCTCTCCACAATTTTCTATCCTTTAAAGTTCTTAACAAAGTTTGTCTTTTTACTATCCCTCACACTCCCTGTTCTGCTATCGGTTTTACAGAAACTAGTTAGGCATATTCCTCATTGTTTCTTTCTATTCCTCTGGCTTTCACTATAACCTGTGAGTGTCAAATTCTTCCATCCCCCTTTCCTTTTTATGTTCTCTAGAAATGTCAACTCTTTCTGATTTGAAGTGCAGGTGTTTTTTTGTTTCTATCTTCCTTAAAGCTTCCTTGTTGTCTATATGCTCCATTTATAGTATTCTCAGCATCCTTCTGTAGAACCACATCTCTAATATCTCAAATCACCTCTTTATCTGCATTCACTGTCATATAAAAGGATTTTAGGGAAAATTTAAACAAAAAGTATACTTATTCAGAGCATCAGAAAGAGATAGTTGCAATTTCTAGGGTATATGATGAGGAAAGGTTGCTTAGAAAATTTAACTATTTAACCCATAGATGGAGACAGATAGATTCACACATTTTCCAAGACTATTTGTACAAAAGTGAATGAAATTTTTTTGTTCAGAACTGTTAACAGTTAGACTATTTGCACATTCACGCACACACACACACTTATATATATATATATATATATATATATATATATATATATATATATATATATATATGAATAAATATACAAAATTAGGAAGAAAAATAAACCCAACAATAATTAAAATGCTGGTATTTATCAAATAAATGGTTTACAATGCAAAAATGTGGGAAAGACATCGCATGATGTAAAAAAACACATCTGCAAACACAAGAGAGATTTATGTTTGGACAACCATTGTAACTTTTTTGTATCACACAGGAACAATGCTGGCCATAATTTTGATTTTATTTAATCTTTTTATGTGCCGTGTTCTTTCAGGATATAGGCAATCATGGCTCTCCACTTCTCTCTACCCATTGTGGCTCTCAACAAGTTTTGTGTTTCTTCCAACTTCCCCATACCATGCTCTGCCATCCACCTGCCCATGCCTCCCATGTATGTCATGTTCTGCTTTCCCCTGTTTGTTTTTTCCCTCTATTCATCCCATGAGTACCAGATTCTCCAGGCCCTCCTTTCTCATCACATGTCCCAGAAATTTCATCTGCCTCTTCCTTATGTTAAGGATAAGCTTCCTCCTTGTTTGCATCCTAATTATAAAAAATGGAGAAAATACTTTGATGGTTTAATAATAAGATTATTACCAACTATAAACACACATCTAAAACATTACATTACATCACCATCTTTCTTTGAATCCATTCTTAAAGAATTTAACTTATGTCTAATACAAACAGTACATATATAAAGACAGCTCCCAGGTTAATATAACATCATCCCACTATGCCAAATGACCATACGAAAGCAAAAATATTAGAACTCCTTCAACTAGACAGACACACATACACAATTACAAATAACATTACCATCCAATGCCTGCTGAGACACAGAATTTTTACAAACTTACATACATATAGAATTATGTATGGTTTTAATGCATGTGGTACATGACTGACCAATGAGAATCAATTCGAACAAGTCTGAAAATTCTGTCTTTTGTCCTTTTTCTCTCAATCTATGATGCAGTTTTAATAAATGTGAAACATGTTAGATTGATAAAAGTTTGCTATGTGTTCTATATATATATATATATATATATATATATATATATATATATAATGGACTTTGGCATCATCTGTCATCCCCAAGCAAAGCAATAAACCTATGAAGATGCAAGAGGTTAATGAGTATGAGAGAATATGAGAAAAATGTCTATGTACATGTCAGGCCACTGAGGCCATTGAGTAGATAGTTCCCTCTGAAGTTTCCTTTGTGATAACTGGCAATCAATCAGTGCAATGCCAACTGGTAAAGCAAATGGATGGGGATCCCAGGGTCATTCATGGCCTCAGCCTACTCTTGAACTTGGAACAGGGGAATAGTTCAACTTTTCTAAATAGGGAATCATCCTCCTCATCTTGTTAGCAAATGAAGAAACAAATGTGACTGCCAAGTGGGCTACTTTTGGTAAGCAGAACTGGTGCTGTGGGTTGAACCAAACATCTGGCATAGATGCCTAAAATGGCATCTATATGATTGACAAAGGATTCCGAGTTGATATTGAGGAGAAGGATGGTGACCATGTAAGTTGGAATTCAGTAACAACTAAACTGCTTAATTGACCATTCCTGAAATAACATACCAAATGCCAGACTGTTGTCGTAATGAGTGATAGCTTGATTGAGCAAATAACTGATGCTGCAATGGATAGCACGATGACATGATGAACAAGAAAGCCTAGTGTGTCAACTCAGGTAGAGACAACCATGGGTGAAAATCTTGGTAGTGGTAGCAAGTATTTAAACAAGATCTTTTCTTGCTCTTAACAGTACTTACTCTGATATTCATTCCTCCATCTGTTAATTCCCCCAGTCATTAGATAAAACCTGTCAAGTGTTTTACAATGTTGTCATTCTCTTTTTATTTTTTACTCCAATAAAAAAATAAACTGAAAAATTAATAAAAGAAAAGAAAACTCACACCTTTCTTGCTTTGTTTTTTTTATATTCTTGATCCTTCTTTCATCCACCCACCCACTGCTAGATATCCATATCTGATTGTGTGTGGCAAAAATTTAAATACTTGTTGAATGTCATCTGTTAATAAATTTGCTTTTCAAATGATTTTATTGATAATATCTCATGATCTCTTCTTTTGTTTTGTAGGTAAGTAACTTTTTCTTCAGTGCCTGAAAGATAAACCTTATTGATACTCGGATCTTAGACCATTTCCAAGGTACGTGCGCATCTTTTTCAAGATTACAAGAAAAATCTTGTTATAATTCTGCAAAATTTATTTCCATTTTTCATTCAATTTTTCCTTAATAATATTATTACTATTTAATATTAGTACTTAGCAAATGGTTAAAAGATTTTTTTTAAATATTGTGTTCCATATTCTTGTTGTAGCAGATATGAATTTTCTTAATTTCCCTAAGTCATATATTATCTAATATGTCAGATTTTTAAAAACATATCTATGCTATCTTATTATCTAACTATATACATTATGGAATTATTTAACTATCTTTTTAAGAGCAATGAAGAGGTTCTGTCTTTATGTTAGACCTCCAATGCCTAGAGATAACACTTTGTTACTTGCAACTGAGACTGAAACCAAATATGAAGATAATCTACTGATGTAATGGAATAACCTGCCACCCCCAATGAGTGACTACACTATAGGTAGTAACTACCTTTAAGTCAATGGACTACAGAGTCTAGCTGAAGTCTTTTTCAGCTGTACTGTCAAACTGTCTGCCTTTGGGCAGAGAGGAACCTGAACAAGGCTATGTCGAAGAGTAGAGTCTTGTCCGGGGAGGTAGACAGACCTGATCCTGTTTATGCTGGGTCTACGGGGATTTTTGGCCAAGCCTATGGGCTCAGGAACCCCACATTAAATTCGGCCTTGTGCCACATGTGACTGTGTGGGGTAATTTATAGATACTGTTGAGCTGGGATCTGTTGAGTACAACTCAGACTTACGTGAGAACAACCAACCTTCCAATAGTATCACTCACTACTGGAATGACTTGCAATGACCTTCTGCATAACTGTTATCTTTATTCTTATTGTATTGGTTTTACAATAACCCTTTACTTATTTTATCCACCATGTTGTTCAAGTATATATTCTTATTACCATGGAATATAGCATCTACAATAAGAATTAAGTAGAATTCTTTTATATTTTATTTATTTTCTATCCATGCATTGATATATATTTTCCTTAATGCCATTAGATTTGATTGTAGATGTTATTTTCCTTTTCCCATGTGAGTTGCATAACAGAATCTAAATTCTTGTCTATACTGCAGACTGTTCCCTGTGCAAATAGCATATTTTGTTGATAATGTAGATTTCAACAGAAGAATGGGGTGCCTCTTGTGACATACAAGTAACTGTTTTATAGACTGTCTTGTTCCATATTCCTGTAGTCTTTTTCAGCAGATATGGATTTCATTATGTAATATAGCAATTCAGCTACTGTGTCTGCTATTAAGAAAATTGTCTCACCATATCCAGTTAGACAAATTTGTTTGCCAGAATCTGTTTTGCAGCTTTATAAATCTACCATTAGTCCATGCATTGCACATTGCTGCCATATCTAATCTGCTGCTACTGCTATGTATCTAGAAATTCTTGACAAAATCAAAAAAAGGATCTGCAATATTATTGGTCCTGACTTGTAGCATGTAGCTTCCTAGTGGCTTTTTTATAAATAAATTCATGGCAATTGTTCTGATTAGCTTTCCTCTTTGGTACCTAGACTTTATGAACTTAAGTGCAGTACAAGATTGGCAGTTAGGTCTCATTATTTTACTGTTGAAATTGCTAGATGTAACTATAGATTCTAACAGTTTCTTCTCTCACACTTGTTGTTTGTTGAACTCTCTTCTACCATCTTGCTTTTCAGTTAATTAGGATCTCCAAAGATTTAAATGTAACATCCACCATCATTTTCTATGTCCTTGAATCATGTCCTTTTATTGTCTTTTCTTCACAATAATGTTTTCTCAATTTCTGTCATCTGTTTTTTCACCTTGTTGGCACGCGAAGTGGGGGGGGTTAAAAAAATTACATGCATTGAACATTATACAGTAAAAACTCCAGATCAAAATTCATTCAATAATTATGTCTCTAGTGACAGACTTGCTGGTCCACTCTTATATAAAGTCATAATTTGGACAAATAAGTGATTTCAGTTTTGCTTATCATCGGGGGACAAATAAATATGTTCAGGTTCTTGTCTGCCATTTAAATTAATATACAATAATGTGACATTCAAATATTGAGTGCTTGTTTGTGCTGACAGTGATGGCCATAAAAGAAATTAATAGGTTTAGGGGAAGATCATCAAGATATAAATGTCAATGCAAGGGAGAGAAAACGAAACAAGAAATGGCCATCAGATTCTAATCCCTTTATAAAATCCATTATCTAGTTGAAAGTTCCTCTTAGTGTTTAAAGTTAGAAAAAGCCTGAGTCCTTTCTTTCTTGCTGTAATAAAATCCTCTCTGTAGTGTCTGTTACATTCACTTATATATAAACACTCTGGAAAGGTATGAATCCATCTCTTCTTCCCTCAGCTATGGGTTAAATAGTAGTATATCTGGAAAAAATCATTGGTGACTCCAAAAAATAGCTAATGCGATATTGACTCAGAATTATTCTCACAATCAAAATTTTGGCTTTAAGTAGTCTACAAAGGGTGGATAAGCCATAAAAAATTCAACCAATTCATCAATTTTTATTTTTTTATTCATTTCACCCCAAGCAAGGTAATAAAGACACTAGGTATTACTAAGTGTGAAAGAATAAGAAAAATAAAAACATTATTAAAGAGCAAGAGCAATAAAATGAGAGGAATCAACAAAACAAAGGTTAATGATTGACATTGTATTTAAATTTGGGAAAATCAAAGTTGGCTGGAAAGCAAGAAGCAGGAAGAGAGCTCTACTAGCAAGAATTGTGAGAAAAGAAATGGTAGATTAGAACTTATGATTACGTCTTGCCAATTCAACTGGAAAATGATGAGACCATGCTGCCAATCTAGTCCTGCACATAAATTCATATATTATAGATACTGTAGTGGAAAGTTCATTAGAACATTTATCATGAAAGTAATTATAGAAAAGGCACAAGGAGGCTACATTATGGCAATGGAAAAGTGACTGAAGCCAGGATGATAGGTCAGGACCAATAACATTGCAGATTCTTATTTGGATTTTATCAAGAATTTCTAAATATATAGCAGAAGGACCAGGCCATATGTGGCAGCAATATTCAAATAGTATAGGTATACAACAGTAGAGATCACGAGTGTATGTCCATTGCTGCATTTGTATATGCACTAATGTATACAATCTTGTCTATGGAACAATGTGCATGTCCTTGTATATGTGGCAATGTACATGCTATTCTGTATATAATGTGCATGTAATTTTGGTTTGCACAAATCAATGTCAATCATGCTTGCCTCAATTCTATTAGGGGATCTGAATTAAACAATATGGTTAGCAACATCTTTATTTCACATATCCACTGAAAGACATTTCTTAAAACAACATCAATTTCTTGACTTTCAGCATCTTTTTAATGGCTGTATTTATCTTATGCTTCTAACAGAAGAGATGTATCATTATTTCATGACAAAATTATTCAAATTTTAATTTCTTTTTTTTTTCCTCTGTCATCATGAACATTTTCTTTCTTTATTACAAAAATAAAACTCTTAATTGTAATCAGCTATCTTTAAAAATTTGCTTAACACCAGATTACTTCTGCTTAGACATGAGGACTACAAGTAAAGCTAACTTAAAAATGTATATGCAGTTGGCATTTGGTTAACTACAGAGTAGTATTTTGACTTTGCAGACAAATGCACACACTTGAATCTAATGTAATGAATGAAATTCTATAGAATCTCTTGGGACTGATCAAATGAATTATCCAATGAAATGGATAAAAAACTGAACATTTGCTTTTCCAACAAATCCCAGCATAAAACTAAGACAAAGGGACAGTAGTGCCAAAAATGGCTGAAGCTCTGGAAACAATCTCCAGGGTGCCTAACTAAGAAACTAAAATAACTAGAAATCCAAGGAAAAAATGAGCTCATCTGAACAACAATGAGACCAGTGACACCTTCACATTGATGTCAACAGCATTTTGGACAAACAAGGCATTACCCATATCTGTTGAAATTCATCATGTTATCATTTTACAAGCATAATATCTGTACCTTATAACTTCAGGTGGCTGAGATTTGAATTTAGAGTTGACTGGTTGCCAATAACTGCGAGAGATCACATTTTATACTGCTAGTTAACCCAAATCTGGGAAGAGAAGAGATGGATTAATACACTTATCAAGGGTATTTGCATGAAAGGGAATATAAAGAATTTCAAACTTGGTTCTCTGATATCTCATTCCAAGTCAATACTCATTACACTACCTGCATATCCAAACAACAGCATTAGTAAAATACTGTAAGGAATCCTGGAATATTGAGGAAACTTACTGTTAATCGATCTGCAGTGAAAACTATCAATTGATTAGATAAAATTGCTATAACGAAATGACAATACTTAAACACGTAGATAGTTCCACTCATATCTACATATATATGTGGGAATTTATCTACCAGTATATATGACAATACTTTGGAAATTGGATATTGGTTAAAAATGGTGTTTCCTTGTTGTTTAAAAGAAAACATTTGATATTTTGTATCTTAGCCTCTGAAATTTTACTATTTTGAGGATATTGGTTAAAAATGGTGTTTCATTGATATTTAAAAGAAAACATTTGATATTTTGTATCTTAGGCTCTGAAATTTTACTATTTTGAGGATATTGGTTGAAAATGGTGTTTCCTTGATATTTAAAAGAAAACATTTGATATTTTGTACACTAACCTTAGCGATTCTCATATTTTGAAGATATTGTCTTAAATCCTGTTTCCTTGGGGTGTAAAAAATGTTTGAATACTTTCTTTCTTTAACCTTTGAAAGACAGTATGAACTATAACCATTAAAAAACATGTTTCCTTATTCTTTAAAAGAAAATGTCTCTGTGTTTGTGCATGGTTATGTGTGTATGGATGTGTATGCCTTTTATTCAGTCATAAAAAAATTTGGTTGATGTAATCAAATTTCTAATTTTTTTCTTAATTTCTTTATATTCAATACAGTGAGTCCGGCTGCTTAGATTTCCACAAATTTCTAAATTTATTGAGGCCCTTATTAAGAGTGTAACACAATTTAAATGTCTGGTAAATGTAATCTATCATTCATTCATTTGTTATTGATGTAAGCATTGCCATTTTATGAGAAGCCTGGAAAAATATTGACAAAACTGAGGCAATGATTAAAAAGAAAAAACATGAAGACAATGTATAAACTGATTTATCTTTCAAACAATTACCACCTGTGTAACCAAGACTGGATTTTTGTCTGTTTCTTTCCCCATTGCATAAAACCTTCGAATAAACAAGTTCTTCCAAATATAAAATCTTTTAATGGTATTTGAAGAAAAAACCTTTACCAGATATTGGGTTTTGTTGTTAAATTAATTCTTACCTTTTTTTAGGATTTTTTTCTTAGAGAAAAAGAATCTTTTTTTTTTTATCTGTGCCCTTATAATGGTTGTCTGCTTTAGAGCTGTTCTCTTGGCTGGAGTCCATTTTCTTTAGTTTGTCTTGAACAAATAAAATAGTGAATGGCCGAATGTTTGGTCAACATGGCACAGTATTAATCAATAAGCTATTTCCTTTGCAAGAGACTAAAGTGTATTTTTTGTTTGTTTTGCCAAACAACTCTTTGATTGGCATCCAAGATTTATAAAGATTTCTTAGACTCATGAAAAGTTTTCTATTGATCTCTGTAATCTGGCTTAAATGTATTTATATTCTGTTAAACTTTTGATAAGGATGTCCGTAAAAACAGACATAGCATATATAAATGTCAATAGACAACTGAATATATTGAGTTAAAGACAGGTAAGCAAAAAGGAAATATACAGAGATTTGAAGATGATAGGCTGCTATATTTTAAATTATTTCAGGTAAAACTTTTCTGTTATTATTATTATTATTTTATTACAAAGTTCATCCCATTTTAATGTTGGTGTTTTTTATCCCAACACTCTGGCTCTATACAGTTTTCATTATTACTATTATTTCATTACTAATTTTATTTTATCCTTATCATTGTTTCTTTTTCTCCAAACACTCTGGGTTTATACATTCTTCATTATTACTATTATTTAATTACTGGTCTTATCATTATTATTTGTTATCTAAACACTCTGGGCCTATACACTCTTTATTATTGCTATCATTTCATTACATGTTTTATTTTATCTTATTGTTGTTTTATCCCAACATTCTCAATCCATATCTTCTTCATTATTACTATTATTTTATTACTAGTCTTATTCCATTTTATTATTGCTTTTTATCCAAACATTCTGGGTTGATATTCACTTCATTATTACTATTATTTTATTGCTTGTTTTATTCAATTTAATTCAGTTATGTGCCATGCATGATGCAACATGATACATGCTTAGGCAGTCATGTATCGAAAGATACATGACTGACAAGGCAGATTTTTCCCCACAGTAGGTTGCCATTTCTTTCTGCAGTAGACCAGTTGCTATCCAAGGCTATAGAACCCAATCTGTCCTGCTATTTACCCATAGCTGCGGGGGAGAAGAGGAGGATTCGTACCTTTTCCAAGGGTATTAGCATGTAAGTGAATGTAATGGATTCGACTAGAATTCGAACTTGGCCCTCCGATTCCTCAATCCAAGCCACTATCCATTACTTCACCATGCCTCCTTGAATTAGGGATGCTTTTTATGCCAATATTCTGGGTCTATACACTCTTCATTATTACTATTATTTAATTTAATTAGTAGTGTTCAACAATTTTAATATTTTTACATTTTATCTCAACACACTGAATTCATCTGGATGATTTGCTTAGTCAGAAAATACACACACATCCACACACACACACACACACACACACACACACACATATATATATATATATATGTGGGTGTGTGGGTGTGTGTGTGTATGAAACAGGATGAATGCAAACACATGAAATATGTTATTTAAAAGTTAAACTGATGACATAAGTTACTAAAAATGTTTTCAAATGGCTTAGACATAGAAAGTGTATTTAAAAGTAGGAACGAAGAAGTAGAAAATCTATTAGAAATATTGAAATAGTAATTAAAAAATAATCAACAATAACATTTGTTGGTTTTTATTCTGAACATGCACAAATCAAAGATAAATACACCCAATATATATATATATATATATATATATATATATATATATATATATATATAGTACATATAATAAATCTGTTGATATATAATCCAAGTGAATCTTAGTAATATAAAATATTAAAACTGATTCACAAAAAGTGCTCAATGTACTTATTATAACAGAGCATATAAATTACACAACCCAACCCCAAATTACCTCATATGGTTGGGGATGGGTACAGATCTATTTCAACTGACCAAATCCATGTCAGTCTTATTCAACCCTAGTATGTAGACAGTGTTTGTGTCATGATTAGAAATTTAACTTTGACAGCTGTCGAAAAATTGATCCAGAATTTATGTGTTTCAATGTGTCAGTCATACAAAATGCCCAAGTTGGTGGTAATGGAGGATGGAAGGTATTAGCGCTAAAGGGAAGAGTTTTTATAAAATTAACCTGGATATTAACATTATGGCATTAAATTGGGGTTATATGAAGAATGAGGTGTTAATTTGAAACTAAAATAGGGTTGGAAAGGAAGTTTTATAAAAAAAATTAGGTTCCTATTTAAAAAAAATAATTAATTATACTTAAAAAATAGGTATATTGAAAAGATTAAAAATAAGTCATATTTATATAATGTATATTAAACTTAAATAAGAATATATTTTTAAAAAATTATATTAAAGAATAAAAAATTTTTAAAAATATCATAAGATAAAATAAATTATACATTTTTAACTTTAAAGATAAGTTAAATCAAGTTATATTAAAAAAACATACAAAGTTATATTTTTAAAAAACTTTAAAAAATATATAGATAAAGAGGTGTAAGTGATAAAAGAAAAGAGAGTTCTTAGAATAGGGAGGACAATTATAAGATATAGTTAATATGGTGAAGAAAAGGAAATATAGAAATTAGAAATAGTTATACATTCAACATTTGAAGGGTTAGAGAATTAAAAAGTAATAAAGTAAAATCTATATTATAGAAGTTTAAATCTACTTCTATGTTGACATTTTAAAATTAATTCATTCCGTTAATTTAATAGTTTGCTTTAATTTAATTATTCTAATTTTTTTTTCTAAAGACAAGTTACACCTATCTCTAAGACTCTTAGGAGAATGAGTGAAACTTGTAATTTTCTTGTCTACCTGTGGGTTCAGACCTTTCTCCATCAATTCCCCATATTTTTTTTAAGAGCTGACTGATATTTTAATTTAGAGTTGGTAAAAGAGTGTCTATGGGCATAAAATCTGTTTCCATTCTTGCATGAGCACAGTCTACACACTGGGGTTGAATAAGACTGACATGGTTTTCATCAGTTAAAATAGATCTATACTTACCTCATATGAGGTAATTTGGGATTTTATTGTGTAATATATATATATATATTTATATATACAATAAACAACAAAATTATTCATACACCCATCAATTTTTTATATTTTTATCTATTTCTCAGAATTTAATGCTTGTATGATGCCAGGTTCTTTATATGTTAATAAGCACAAAAAAAGGGAAAATAAAACTCAATCTTCAGAACAATAGTTTAAATACAACAAAGTTGTCAGGTTAATTATGCAAAATAAGAAACGACAAAATTATTCATGCAGTAGAAAATATTGTTTTAAATTGATTGATTCATGTAAGTATAAGTAATTTACATAATTATTTTATTGGTGAAGCCTTCTAGACTATTTATTCAGTAGAATATTTGTGATAATTCTGGCAAAGAACATCATGTTGTACATAGAATGTCACCATTGTTATTCTTACATTAACAACATGATGGGGAAGACAAAGGAACTTAGTGTTGATTTGAGAGAGAGAAATATCAACTTTCACAAGTCAGGAAATAGTTACAGAACTATTTCAAATCAGTTAGCTATCCCAAGATACAGTCCATTATAAAGAAGTTTAAACTGTTTGGCATGACAAAAAATGTACCTGGGCATGGAAGAACACCCAAATTGTCAATAAGCACTTCATAAAAACTGTTGCAAGGTTAATATAAACCCAAGAGTTGTTTTGAAAGACATCGCCAAATGTTTGGATACGACAGGTATCAGCGTAAGTACTTGCACAATACAACGTTGTTTAAATAGAAATTAGTTGTATGGAAACTGACCACTATGAACCCCTCTTCCCAAACCATGTCATATTGTTGCTAAGTTTAATTTTAACAAAACATTCTTGGACAAAGAAAATTGCTTTTGGGAACAAGTGATAAAACAAAAATTGAGCTTTTTTGTCATAATGATCACCTGTGACGAATTCGAAAGTCTTTTAATCTCTTGTTCTTGTTGTTTTTACATAAGTTTACTTCTAATGGGTGATTAAGAGCATGTGAAACTCCCAGGTGATATCACCTTCTTTCAGTGAACATATACCTAATCATTCGTGCATTAAATAATTTAGTTAAATTGTTAGCTATACAATGAAGTTCAGTCCATTTCTTCCTAAAGAGCTTTACATGATGTACGCTTGGCAAACATGTCTTTTTTTGATGGATTATTAGCTTAGCAGAGGAATTCCTGCAGTAGGGAATTTGGTGTAAGAAAAATGAGACTTTCCGCCCAAAGAACACAGTGGCAACATTAAAACATGGAGGTGACTCAATGATGTTTTGGGGTTGTTTTAACTCAAGAGGAATAATGAAATCTGCAGACTATATCCAAATTCTGTATGAAAATCTACAACTATCAGTGCAAAATCTTCATCTAGGCCAATGATCTACTTTCCAAGAAATAATGATGCAAAAAATATGTCTAAATCAGTGACTGCATGGCTTCAGAAAAAGAACGGCTACGGACTTCAATGAGTCCTGACTCATATCCAATTGAAAATCTATGGCAAGAATTGAAAATTCGGATAAATCGTCAGTCACCAAAAGTCTTTAGGAATTGGAACATGTAACCATTAAATAATGGAAGAAAGTCCCCCAAAAGATTTGTTCAAATCTCATCAGAAACTTTAGAAAAGAATTGCTGCAGTATATAATGATTAAAGGCTATGCTATTGACTATTAATATGGTGAAAATTGTTCAGTGTTTTTCTAATGGGTGAATAATTTTGTCTTTTCCTATTTTGCATAATTTGTCTGTCAAATTTATTGTATTTAACCTATTGTTCTGAAAATTGAGTTTTATATTCTGCCTTGTGTGCTTATTAGCATATAAAAAAAATATGACATCATATGGACATTATTTTCTGAGAATAGGATAAAAATATTCAAAATTGATGGTTGTACAAATAATTTTGTCGTAGACTATATATATATATATATATATATATATATATATATATATATATACATATATATATATATATATATATATAGTAAAGGTAACAAATTAGAAACTAAGTTATTCCCCATATGAGTTGATTTAAACCTAGAATGTTTACATATATATAAACATTCTAGTTTTAAATAGAAATTTAGGCATGCTCAATGAATACAGTTTCTGCAAAAAACCATCTACAAACCTTCTACAACTCTAATCTTGGCAAGCAACTACCCCAAAATATTAGATTTTCTGAATAATATAACACACATGCAAAAACAGAAAAAAAACTTCCCTTCAAGAAACATGTATTCGAACAATTCTGATTTTAACATCTTTTCTCATCATGCTTCTATTTGGTCTGAAGGTCTACTAATATACAATAAATATTATTAGTCTTATTATCAATAGTATTATTGTGTTTTTTATCTCTCAAATTTTCATCTGACAACTATAGCTACAGGCACACACACACACATATATATATATATATATATATATATATATATAGAGAGAGAGAGAGAGATATCTATATAGATATATAGATAAGCTGAATAATTTATTAGAGATTTATGTGTTATTGTTTCTTGCAATGTAATTCACTGACCCACTGTCCTTTCCTCCAACTGACTAATAAATTTCCTTCGTTATTTCCTCTTTTCTGATGACTGAATGCCAAAAATTTAATTTGTTAAATTTATGCATATTCATCACTTATATGCAATATTTTACTTCACACTTTAATAAAATTCAATCAAACTAAGTTTCAGAGAGAAAAGGCAATTTTATTTCTGAACTCTTTGATGTAAAATGGCTTCTGTTACAAGCCCCACAGATACAAGAATTGAAATAAAAATCATAGTTTCAAAAGCAAAAAGCAACAATGAAAATAATATATTGGCACAATATTTGCTCAGAATGAATGACTTTAGCTTCTTTATGAAATTATTCTTAGAATTAAGTTACTTTTGTGTTTAACTTTTCAAATCATTTAAACAAAAGATATATATGTCATTTACAGACAGTACTGTTTCGCTGTATCACAGCTCTTCAGTGCGACTAGACATCTGAATGCCTCAAGCCTTGATTGAAACCCAACCAATTTGGTGTCGGTCAGAGTCCCTACCACTGAATTATCTTCACTTGACAGATTGAGTTAGCAAAATCTAACATATTGTTTTTACAAATATAAACAAATGCAAAGCAGCCAAAGTGCTCCATTTATTTTACTGAAGAGCTTTGCATTTACGTAGGTGACCGTTGTTTTTAGAATTAGCTTGTCATTAAACAGTGCTCTATTGAAAATATATTTTCAAGATGTAATAACAAACTACAAACCACCAAGCAGACATTATCATGATAGTTGGGTCTTCTTTCAAGGATGTTTCTTGCCTTGAACATCTACTGAGAATCAAATTCTCTCCAGACCTCAAGTGACCTAAAGATGCTTGAAAAATTGTTAGTTCCTTGTACCATTTCATTATCTGAATCTCTCAGTAATACCCAATCTTTATAAGAGTCAGAATCCAGATGAGAGTAAAAATAGAATATTGCTGCCATATCTGTGCTGGAGTTGCCCAGTACTTACTTGTCTTGATAGAGTTCAAAAGGATCTATGCAACTGTTTCCATCCAACAACTCATTACCACAGATGAAACAGTGTGAGCTTCTCACTGCTTTATCATTACTTCCATCTCATGTGTTCTGATGACATACATTCCTAAGGTGAACCACCCCTGAACTTTACAAATAGGACCCACCATGCCACGTACACAGGTGTGAATCATCCCCATTCCCTTTATATTCTAATAGTAAGAAGTTCAGCTCAGACAGCTTCTTCCTCAAAAAAGCAAGGATATCATTGGTTTATCAAGGTTTTTAAATTTGAGAACATTTATGAATGGTTGAAAGGTTGAAAAAAATTTAATAAATATTTCTTGAATATCATTTGCTTACTTTTGTTTTACCAGACTTTGAATTATGGCACTTTGCGTCCTCTATATGTCTTGGCTGATCTTTCAATCACCTGGTGAATATTTATGAACATTATCAAATATAAAAGCATTGATAATCCAATGACATCCTTGCTCTTGTATATAAACACATGCAACAAAATAAATTCTACATTTGCCTTGATAAAGTCTCTCAGAGGACAAAACACATTGGCTAAGAATAGATTTTTCTCTTGTATTTTTATTCATTTTGTTCCTTTATAGATACACTCTATCTATAATTTACACACACACATACACAGATATATATATGTTTGCTGTTGACAACAATAAATTCATCTGCTTCTTGATGGTGCTGGTTTAGATGCCAACCATATGTCTTAGCTGCTCTAAGCCTGACCTAACCTGGATATCAGTACAAAAAAAAAATAGCAAGTTCAAATTCCAGTTGATACTGTTTCATTACTTCATGCGAAAAATATCTTCTATGGATTAAATAGCTAGAAAGATTGTGCTCTCTTCTGTTGGGTGGCAACCAGTCTAGAGGAAAGAAAACTCTGAATTCAAACCTGATGAGTGCTGTTCAAATAGAAGAATAAAAAAAATGTTGTTGAGTTTGAAGACAAAATCCCCAAAATAGAAGATTTTGTTCAACTGGAAAGAGAAATCTCCAAATAACCAAATAGAAAATTTTTGGACAATTGGTAAAAGAAATACTCAAATAGACGATCTTTAGTCAGCTGGGAAAAGAAATACCCAAACAGAAGATGTTTGGTAACTGGAAGAATAAGAAGTATCCAAATACACATCTAGAAGAACTTTGGTCAGTTTGAAGATGTGCCTTACTACAACAATGATGAGTAATGATAGAATATTTCTGATTACTTTGAGATGAATGCCTTACTAAATTTGTCAGCTAATACCACAATTGCAACCCACCTCTATGGCCTGTGATGAGCTTTGTGCCTGCAGTTAGGGATCTTTTTCATTTTATTCCTGATCACTTTCATGGGCTGTAAGCAGCTGCAGGAAGTAATTTGCTCTTTTCAAATAAGCACTGGTGTTAGGATGACGCAGGCAGGGAGAGGTAAGAAGATAGGTTGATTAGTATGAGGGTGGTGGCCTCAGAGAGGAATGAATGGGAGGGTGGAAATATCAGCTAAAAGAAGGAAAATATTTAGGGTAGGAGTTCATCTGAAATTATATATATATATATATATATATATATATATATAGAGAGAGAGAGAGAGAGAAAGCTAAAGGGGGATAGCCTGACAGAGATGAAAGTTTAGATAGATAGAAACAGGAAGGAATCTCTGCATGCATGCATATGCATAATACTAACATGTCTGTGCATACATATATATATATATATATATATATAGAGAGAGAGAGAGAGAGAGAAAGAGAAAGCTAATGGGGGATAGACTGATCAAAAGACAGATAGAAAGAGGAAGGAATATCTTTATACATGCATATGCATAAAACTAATGTCTATATATATGCGTGTGTGTGTGCAAATATATAGAAAAATAGGAAAGAACATGTTAGGTAAATAATCCAAAGTTCTTTAGTATTTTAGTTTTTATTTTTAAAAACAGTGCTCAATACTAAAGTAGAGCCTAAATTATTAGTTATTCCAAAAATTTCACTTGAGGATGAAACTGAGCTTGTTACTTTAAATTCAATTTAATTTTAATAATTATGTTGAAGTTTTTGGCTCTTGTTTTTGAAACATGAGAACTCTTATGTAGCAAAGGAATCATATTTTTAAAAAATAATTATAATTAAAGGAGCAAGTTTACTATACCAAACCAAAATTTTGGAAGAACTTGAAGGGTGAATACAAGAAGTCATGTGTTCCATACAATAGTTCCTGGTGAAATCAATTCCTGGGTGGCTCGAGAAGCTTATAGCAAAATTTGGTGCCCATATAAAATTTTAAATAAAACATCATGCTAAAAACTTTCTTGTCATTACCATTTCTTGTAAAAATTATAGTAAATAAATAAATTATAAGTATTTTAAAATGGGGAGTTACTTTTAAATTACCCTATCTATCTATCTATCTATCTATCTATCTATATATATATATATATATATATATATATATATATATACACACAGTTGTATGGATATGAGTTTGTAACCTTGGGTTTTACTCTCTTGCAATCCTGATGATTGCAAAAGCATGAAACTCAGAGTTAGAAACTCAAATCCATTCAACTGAATATGTTAGCCCTATCACCAATATTGAGCACTTTTCTATAAATACTGCACATATATAATATATATAGAAATGATATATGCATAAATATATATATATATATATATATATATATATATATATATATATAGCTATTTCTCTCTTAGGCTGTCTGTCATTGCTGATGACAATGCATATATATATATAATATATATATATATATATATATATATATATATATATAATGTGTGTGTATATATTTATACATAGGTACAAATTTATACGTAGGTACATGCATATGTACAAATTAATATATATATATATATATATATATATATATATAAAGAAATATAATGTTAAGGTGTGTTATATTTATGGGATAATGTGCTCAATATCAGAGATAGTCTATGTAAATATAAATATAAAAGTGGACATTGAAGTCAACACTCAGAGGCGACAGGCTGTTTCATGCTAGATGCAGTCATCAGGTCACCTGATTGCGTCTAGCATGAAACAGCCTGTCACCTCTGAGTGTTGATTTCAATGTTCACTTTTATATATATATATATATATATATATATATATATATATATATATAATGATTGTCACTTTTTGTAGAAGTCTGTCTTTTCACTTGATTGCTTTACTTTGTGGTTTTCATTCAGAATTATATTATTTCCATCATTTTTACACAAGCTAACACTGCTATGGGCCTGTAAGTGATTCTTGAGGCCCACTTCACTTTTACCTCTCTTACACACGTGGCAAACAAAGTTTGTCTGTGTTAGCTATGTTGGAAATTTGCCTGTCCTTGTGTACAATCATGTGATGTTTAAGTTGCTTGACAGACTTACAAACTTTGTCACAAAACTGAAATAAGTAATCTGCAGGTATTTCTGGTAGGGTTGCATTCACATGAGTTTGTGTCTGACCTTTCTGGTGTGATCTCATGTGACTGGCTAAACCAGCTGCCAAAAGGGTGACTTTTCCCCAAATATTACATGTCTGTTGATGTCCTAATTGCCCTGGGACAGATTCTATTCCTCCCTTCCTTTTTGTTGGAATGCCTATTTCTCTTTTGCAGATTTCCAAAATCAACCTTCTTCAACCAGATCTATATTTAGCAACAGTTTTCCATTCTTCAACATTAATGCCAAGAGTCTTCAGGTTACGTTTAACTACACCCTTGAAATGTTTTGGGCCTTATGAACACATCGGTTACCCTTTACCAGCTCACCATAAAAATGTCTTTTGAGCAGTCATATACATACATGTTTTGGGTTATTTTCTTATTGCTTTTTTTTTTAATGTTTTTAATCATTTCACCCCAATCAAGGCAATAACGCCACCAAGATGTAAGGATTTACTGAGTGTCAATGAATATGAAAAAACCTGCATACACTCATGAAAAATTTTACATGCATATAAATATATTTCTTTCACAGGTCTTATAAATACAGTGCTCAATGTTAAATAAATTATTATTAGTTAATTCTATTTTTAAAATTATTAAGGAACAAGAACAATAAAAGAACAAAAGTTAATGATTGCCATTACATTCAAATTTTTGAAGATCAAAATTGACTGGAAAGCAAAAAGCTGGAAGAGAGTTCCACAAACGAGAAGTAAGATAAAAGAAACTTTTAGCATAGAACTTATGATTATATCTAGCCATTTCAACTGTAAAACTTGCTGCCAATCTAATACCTTGCTTAAATTCATAAAGTTGAGGTACCAAAGGGGAAGTCTCATCAAAACAATTACCATGAAAGTATTTATAAAAAAGGCATATGGAAACTACTTTACAGTGAAGGGAAAGTGACTGAAGCTGAGATGCCAGGTCAAGACCAATAACATTGCAGATTTTTCTTATTATATTTATTATGTTAGTATTATTTATATGCACCCACACACACATATACATTCATATATAAGTGAATATACATAATATCTAGTGTCATTAGCATGACACAGAGTTTCATGCACTTGTTACAATCTTCAGGTGCAAATACGATCTGACTGTTAATTTTCTTTCTTGTGTTGATGATTCAAAATTTTTTTGTTAAAACTTGTTTATTTAATTATTGCTGCCTAAAATATTAGAATTAACTAAAAATAATTTATTTAACATTCTGCACTGTATTTATAACACCTGCGGAAGAAATATATTTATACGTACATAAAATTTTTTGTGCGTGTATGTATGTTTTTATCATACACATACCTACATATATATATATATATATATATATATATATCATCCACAGACAGACTGTTTTGCTGTATCACAGCTCCTCAGTGTGACTAGGTGTCTGATTGCTTCAAGCCAGAATCGAAACCCAACTGATTTGACATCAGTCAGTTATCTTACCACTAGTCCATCGTCACACAGCAGAAAGAAAGGGTATTTTTTTCTCTATACGAAAAAGCCAGTGGCTCAGAGAACTCAATTCATACTTGAAGAGTAATGTTTAATAGAAGTGGGAGCCACTATATATATATATATATATATATATATATATATATATATGTAATAAAATTGGATAAGGATCTACCTTAAATTTATTCCAAAAAAAAGGCTGTATGAATCTCTTGCTTTTGAGCCATTCTGGAAATAAGATAAGGTTTACCTTAAATTCAACCCAGAAAAGCTGGGGGAATATATTAATAACTTTAAACATGAACAAATAATTATAACGATACAGAATAAATATAAAATGGCTTTTTTAAAAGTCAATCATTTTTGTTCTTTTCTTTCATCATGAGAAATGCCAGCTGAACAGAAAAATATTAATGATTTATTTAAGTATGCGCACAAATTTCTTTCTTTCATTTCGATCTGATGAAGCTTAGAAAGGTGAAACGTGTAATCAAATCTAGTTTCAATGAAGCACTTTTCCATTTGATAAATTTCTTCAAATATATATAATACACATAGAAACATGCACATTCACATTCACAAAAACAGAAAAAAAACCCTAACGTCAATAATAATAACATCTTCACAAGTGCATAAATTAATTACATCAAACTTAGTATAACATAAAGATAGCATAAAATGAGAAAAAACGGCAGTCAATTGTTGAAACCTCCTGAAGAGTGGGCTGAACAATTACAAAAGTGTAATTCTAAAGTTGACATGCAGAATATAACATCGATCAGCAAAGTGACAAATTTTATTTGTAATAATCTTAAATATATACACTACAGTTCAAAAGTTTGAAGAATTAGCTTGGGATGAACTTGACAGAAGAGTGAAAAAAATGAAAAAAGAGCTCTTAGAGTCATTGAAAAAAGAATGGAATCAATTATCAAATTTATACTTTGAGAAACTTTTGCAATGAATGCCAAAAATTGGTGCTGCAGTAATCAAGGTTAAAGGAGGATATTTTGATGGGAGCAAAATTTATTCATAAAATATTTTCTTTTTTTTTTGTCATAATAAAATATATAATAAAAAATCATGCCTAACTTTTTAAACCATATATAATAATTTTCTCTTATTTAAAGTACAAAACAATTACATTTTGTGCCAATTTAAAAAAATTACCCGTGGTCGTCTCAAACTTTTGAACTGTAGTGTGTGTGTGTATATATATATATATATATATATATATATATATATTGGGGGTTTAGTATTTGGGCAGCAAAAAAGTTCTTTGTTCATTATTATACTATTTAGTTTTTTCACTATTTGTAATTTTGTTTCTGATCTCCAGTTTTTAATGGTAAATAAAACTACCCATGTCTAAGTACTTTCGGCTAATATGAGCCATTTTCAAATATTGTTGTACTTTGTTATGCCATCAGTTTAACATATTTAAATATTGTCTCTTGCAATAAAAGATGTAATATTTAAAAAAGATTAACTAGTGACTTAAGCTACAAATGTCTTTAAAAAAGATTAGTGTTAACCAAAAGTACCTAGATATGGCAATTTTTATTTACTAATATCAACTGAAAGTGAAAAAATTATTACAAATATTGAAACAGTAAATATAAACATAATAAACAAGGAACATCTGTTGTTTTCTTTAATCAAATGCACACACACACACATATATATATATATATATATATATATTATAAATTAACTGATTTAAAATATGGTTTCTTTGCTACACAGGAATTACCATGTTTCAAAAACCTAAGCTAAAAACTTCAAATTTAATTATATAAAAGCATTAGTTCAGTTTCATCTTCAAGCAAATTTTGGAATAATATTATTGAGTTGTAAGAGTTTTTAGGTATTAAGATTGCTGGTTCTTTTTCTGTAGTTTACTGGTAGAAAAGCATTTTAGGCGGGCAGGTTTTTGTCATAAAAGGCTCAATATCAAAAGGTAAGGATAGAGTGTTCATATAATTAATATGGAGAAACTTGTCACTTAATTAAGTGGTGAGGTTTCAGTTATGTTGACTCCAAACATTTGTGAGTGCATTGTTGTAATGCCTTCACTCTTCAGGGCTGTTGGCTTCTTTCATTCATATATATATATATATATATATATATATATATATATATATATAAAAGTGAACACTTAGAGGCGACAGTCTGTTTCATGCTAGAAACAGACTGTCGCCTCTAAGTGTTCACTTCTATGTTCACTTTTATATTTACACATGCTCTATCTCTGATATTGAGTACTTTATCCCATAAATATAGCACATCTTATGACTATATTTCTTATATATATATATATATATATATATATATATATATATATAAATGAAACTTATTAAAAAAAATTATTTTAATCATTTTGTTTCTTCTATAGATATAATCCATCTGAGAATATTTACACACACACACACATATATATATATATAATGTGTGTGTGTGTGTGTGTGTGTTTGTGTGTGTATGTACACACTCAAACACATATATAAATATGCATTGTGTCAAATAATCCCCATTTCCTTCATAATCCTTTGATAAGAAGGGTATTTCACTCAGACAATTTCTTCCCCAGAGTTGTTATTTTGTGAACCAGACTCTTGAGAGGATGCTTACCTGACCACTATGATCTTAAACTCTAGTATCTAGGCTCCAGAGTCTAGTAGGTAACCATTATCTATGCTACAATATCCTCATAATATACAATTCTTTGTCCTTCCTTTACACCCTCAGAACAATCTCATTCTGTAACCTTACTTGAGTGGCTCTTGAGCCTTGCATTGAATCAACAATAGTATATACAAAATATTTTTTATTTTAGATAGATCTTTTATCTGTCAGATTCTTTTATGATGTCAGCAATTATGGTTCTCCCCAACTTCCTGCCTTTTGTTTGACTCCTTATCATCTTTCTTTGTCTAAGTTCTGTCATCAGTTCACCCAAACTCATTAAGTAAGTTACTTGATCATTCCTTCTGCTTCTATTAACTTCAATATTTCTTGTGGGTGTAAAATTTTCTAGGCCCTCTTTTCCTCATAACAAGTCACACAAATTTTAACTACCTTTTTCTGATTTTAAGTAGAAGTTTCCTTTGCTGTTCGCATTTTCCTTCATTGTTTGCCCACATGCTCTGTCCATGGTATTCTCAGCATTCATTAGTAGAATCATATCTCTACAACTTCCTTATCTCTTCTTTATCTTTGAGGAGATTTTCCAGAATTCACTGTGATATATAAAAGAGTAAAAAGTTCAACACACTTTTCTTTGTCTTTCTAAGAACATTTTCCTATATTTTAATACTTTGCTTAGTTTCTGAAAGACACCAAGAAATCTTTTACTGCCATATATAGAATATTAGACATTATGTAGCAGTTCAGCACTCTTTTCTTTGTTCCTAATGATATTTTTCACAAATTATTCTGACATTTTCTTTTAAAACCTCAAAGAAAAATTATTTTTTTCACAGATATCCACAGATAGTATTTTGGAAGCTAAGACAAGTTAGACGGACGTTTTCTTTGTAAACCTTAAGGAACAATGAGTTTTTAATTGATGTACTCACTAATTCTTTTGGAAAACATGGGAATCTATCTTTCTCCCGCTATGGGTTAAATAATGGTGCAAACTGGGATTTATTGCCTTCAGATGCAGTCAGGCCAGGTCAGAGAAAACTAAATTGCATTCAGGGTTTTCTTTCACCTTTCTAATGCCACTGCCTTCTGGACATCTTCAGGAAATGAAAAGGCTAATTATATTCTGTCATTAGTGCCACTACCAAACTGTATTTGCTTTATTCTTTCCTTTGGACTCTACCAACAAAACTGAGAAAAGTAAGTTGCTCTATTAGACACCTACTCTGGCCTATAGTGCTCTGTGTTACTCCATCATCTACTGAAACAGACAGATACCAACAAATAGGGACATTTTCTTATCTCAGTACATAGCTTCATTTCTGGAATTTTCTACTGTTCCAGTATGATTTCAGAAATCTGTGTCAAATGTTTCTGTTTGTCTGTAACTACTCTAACCAGGTAGTTAAATTTCCATGCCTGCTTCATTTTGACAGATAGATTTGAAAAGATGGAAACAGATCTGAACAGATTTAGATAGATAAATCGATAGATAGATCTAAACAGAATTAGATAGATAGATATATAGATAGATCTGAACAGATTTAGATAGATAGATAGATAAATCTGAACAGATTTAGATAGATAGATAAATCTGAACAGATTTAGATAGATAGATAGATCTGAACAGACTGAGATAGATAGATAGATCGATCTGAACAGATTTAGATAGATAGATCTAAACAGATTTAGATAGATAGATAGATCTGAATAGATTTAGATAGATAGATCTGAACAGATTTAGATAGATAGATAGATAGATAGATAGATAGATAGATAGATAGATCTGAACAGATTTAGATAGATAGATAGATCTGAACAGATTTAGATAGATAGATAGATCTGAACAGATTTAGATAGATAGATAGATAGATCTGAACAGATTTAGATAGATAGATAGATAGTTCTGAACAGATTTAGATAGATCTGAACAGATTTAGATAGAAAGATAGATAAATCTGAACAGATTTAGATAGATAGATAGATAGATCTGAACAGATTTAGATAGATAGATAGATAGTTCTGAACAGATTTAGATAGATAAATCGATGGATAGATCTAAACAGATTTAGATAGATAGATCTGAACAGATTTAGATAGATAGATCAATCTGAACAGATTTAGATAGATTTGAACAGATTTGACTGGATAGATATGAACAGATTTAGGTAGGTAGGGAGATAGATATGGACAGATTTAGATAGATAGATTTGAACAAACTGAGATAGATACATAGATACATATATAGATCTGAACAGATTTAGATAGGTTGCTAGACTAAGAAAGATGCATAGAAAATGACAGGAAAAAAATTTTGTGTAATTTTAGCAACACCATTTCTCTCTTTTATGCAACTTTTAAAAAAAAAATTAATAAATCTTTTTTTTTAAATCTTGTAAATAGTAAAAATTTATTCATTAAAATCCTCCTTGCTTGCAGTATGATGTAATGAACGAAAGGCAAACCCAAATGGTGTTTACCTTGAAAGCAATTATTCTTCATATTTCCAATATTGAACAACATGCTGAAATGATCCAGACTCTCAGAAAAACAGAATCATGAAACAATGAAGTACCTGAAGAAGAAGGTTTCCCTGCTTCAACAGTAAATTCTAACAACACATAAGCACATTATTCAATACATTTTAGGCATTTTAGTATGAGTTACTCACCTGGCATGTGTTTACATATCAGTGCAAATACACACATTATATAGAAATATGGATGCAGGCTAAAATCTCAGCATGAGAATAAAGGATGAGAGAGCTCAACTACTTTATGCTGCCTGTGATATTTACTATGTGTCGGCAAAAATATTTACATGTTAACAGAAATATATGTGAATGTCATATGTAAATATTTAGAGGCAGACAAGTAGAAATACAAGATTCTCCCAATTTTGTTTTTGGTCTGACAATCATGCTTATGGGATCAGAGTCATCATGACAAAAAGTGGTCTGTTCTTTCAATGACAAATCCCTGTTAAATCACCTTACCCAGTGTTTTAATAAAGGCAGTCCATCATCTGGATTATTTTGATGCATATTAACAATCACAAGTTTTCAGAAAAATATCGCAGATTGTAGTTTTGGGGTTTTATTTTTTAAAAATGTTCTAATAAAAGGCAACAGAACCACTCAAAGTAGAGGGTTACTGTGTGGAGTTGTATTAACATAAGAAACAGCAAGAAGCGAAGTTCTTGGGGGAACTATGCAGGAAAGATAACAGCTAATTCTAGACTTGGAATGGTCAAAATTTAATTAGTGAATAACATTTCTGAGTTCAGGTCGAGACGTTAGAAGTTGGGGTATGCTTTAGAAGGAACCAAAGAGCAAATCTTAATCAGGGAACAAGGGATAAACATCTACTCTGATTCAATAAAAATGGGGAGGAGTATGAAGTGGATAATAGGTGAACCTATCTACTCTTATTGGGGGAGGAAATAAATAGTGAAAGAATTTCGAGTTCAAGCAGAGAAGTTAGAGTTGAAGTAGACTTTAGAAAGAAGTGAAAACCCAATCCTAAACAAGAAACAAGGGATAACCTGCTACTTTACAAAAAAACAAGGAGGAGTGTGAACCAGACGATAGGCAAACCTATCTACTCTTATTGGGAGAAAAAAAAATAATTACAGAATAAAATTTCAGAGTTCAGATGGAGATGTCAGAAGTCCAGAAATGAAGAAACTGAAAACCCAATTCTAAACAAGAAACTGTAGCGACTGCTATACTTATCCACGCCCACAATATTTTTGTCTGCGATTGGCTAGTAAATCAATACTGCTTTTCTATAAGACAATTTAGCAATCGCTGTTATCACTTTGAATTTTTCAGTCATGAACTTGCTCACATGTTTCTTTAATACAAAATCTGTAATTGGTCAAATTTTAACCAATCAAACATTTTAGTGCTAAATCAATTTTTTCCGGGGTTTTCACTGGGAGCCTACCGGTAGCTTTAAAAGAAGCAATTTTTGCCACAAGCCACAAGTAGAGTTCAGCTATTTTCACCTGTCCACACAAATCTATGACTTTACTCACAACATTACAAAGGCACACACAGACACAGATTTTTGTAACACATTATACATATCTCTCTCTGTAACTCAGCCAAGTTCATGAACCAGAACTCTATTTTCTCAAAACAACACATTTCTTAATTAACTGTATTCTATTCTATTCTAACAGCAGACTCTATTCAACATAGAATCCTGAACATTCTTATTCAAGAGAAACTCTTTCGAACATTCAATCATAAATCAGAATACAGTTGATGGGGAACAACTTTTTTTCCCTTAATCATTACACTTCATTGCATGATTGTTTTGTATGTTATATTTCAATATATATTTATTAGTTGATCCACATCTGGAGTTTCGTTGTTTTTTCTTGAATCATTAAATGTATAATAGATATATGCGCTAAGAACACGCATCACTAAACAAGCGACAAACGTTTACTGTTCAAAAAACTGGGAAGGCATATGAACTGGATAACAGATGATGAGCCTATCTACTTCTATTGGGAAGGAGAGAAATAGATAATTAGCAAATGAAATTTCCATGTTCAGGCAGAAATGCTAGAAGTATAGATTTGAACCAAGAAGGAGTGGGAATCAGATGACAGGTAAACCCACTTATTCCTTCTGGAGGAAAAATAATAATTAGTGAATAAAAGTGTTCAGTTGGAGGTTCCAGAAATACAGAACTGAAGGATTATATGTTCTACTTTCTCTGATGATCTTGGACAATTGTGCAAAAAATTAAGCTGTATTTATCTTCAGGCAGTTCACATCTGTAATGATTAGGACTTGGTCCTGGGGATTCAAATCCTATGACAGCACTTGACCTTACACCAAAGGAGGGGAGGGTCAGAGTACTTTTACATATGTGTGGCAGTAGTCATGGTGCCTTGGGGTTTTGCCTTGTGTCACATCCTACCATTGTCAGGGAGTGGGGATTAGGTCAATACGTCAGACTACTAAAGTCATATTTTTGTTGCTTATTTGCCTGATCCATTCTATAACATTCTTCAGTATACAGTCCATATGGAAAAAAAAGGTAGTATTTTTTGCATTATTGATAAAAAATAATTTTCTTTATTAAAAGGGCAGAGAATGGTAACACCACAAAATTCAGTCATTCAAACGATTTCTCAAAATTAGAAATATACTGTAGGTTTGATCTTTTGCTTAATAGATGAAAAGATTCTTGTGTTTAGATGCTTTGAGCTTAGTTTGGAAGCATTAATTTGAAAAGATAAAATAATGTTAGAATGTTAGTTCTAAAATCAGGATGCAGCTTAAAATGCTGCTAAAGAATACCAAGGAATGAGGTAGCCTAAATATTATATAATTAGAATAACAGAATAATGAAAGTACTTTATCTCGGAACTTCATGCAAAATTAGGAAGTTTAATTAAAATGATTAAGGCCAACATGGAGATCAAGAAAAGACAGCCCCATAAATACAGAGGTGCAAAAAAATCCCCCCAAAAAAACTGATATGTATAAGACAGGATTTGTATACTCTCTCAGAATATAATTGAACAATATTCTAGAATAAAAGACATAAGAAAAAGGTTGAACAATATATGGAACTTATAGGTCAGGAGGTTGAAGTGGAAAAGAAACAGGCCCATGAAGACTAAAGGCATAAAAACCAGACATGTATATGAGGTAATTTCTCTGCTCCCTTAGAATAAGATCTGATGGTATTCTAGAAAATAATACATAACTGAGAAAACCTGGAGGATATATGGCCAAAACAAAAAAAAAAAAATGATTAGTCCAAATAAAAGTATGTACAATGTTTAAACAGGTTTATCTTGGTTTTAAATTTGTTTTGCTGATTCTTTCTTCTGTATCTTCACCCATATATATATATATGTATGTATGAAAAGGAAGTTAGTCTCCAAATGACAAGACAATACAACAAATACAACATTTACACTTAGTCATTCAGGATTAGTGCCTACTAATGAATTTAGGCCAGTCTCTCGAATTTAAACTACACTAGGAAGACATGAAAAGACTGCATTGGGAGAGATGTGCAGGAGTGTGGCCTTTCCCACATTAGCCCACTTAACAAGGATGCTCAGAAAGGAGGTTTGAGAGCTAGCCAACTGCTGCCTACCCAAGTCACTGGGAAACCCACAGCAGTATAATCAAACCTCTGGATCTTGACTTGACTTTATATATATATATATATATATATATTTGTGTCTATGTTCCTACAACATTTTACTATTCTTTGCAGATCTTCTGTTATCACAATATGGTGAATGATAATTTATTTAATGTGGGCTGTTTATTTTGTATAATAATAGCTTCTAGACTTTTCGTCTTTCCTGGCATTGGGTGCTGTAGAGTACTTTGGTGTTACCTACTAGTATTTAACACCAAAATACCATCGGGTATCTTGAAGTGTATATGCTATAATTAATGTGCACACATATTTTATCAGTATTATAATAACAAAAACAAAAAATAAAATAAAAATTCAAATTCAAATTCAATAAATAAATTGCATTCTTTTTGTGTAGCCCTGTTCCCAATAGCAATTACTCATGGTCATGATAGACCATTTCAAATGTCTAACTTCCCAAAGAATACCAGCATGCAGACAAAGGAATTCTAACTACCATACAGACACCACATTGGTTCTTGATAATGACTGTGAAAATTTAAAGTACTTGAACAAATATAACAAAATATGATCTTCAGACAGTTTATCTACAGCTTTGAGTGCAATACACAACACTTTATTCAAAGATTGTAAAAAGACAATAAAAAATTAAACAGACAGACATTGTCAGTTCTTTTTAATCAGACTTGTTTGAATAAATACTTGCTACCTTAATATACCTTATATATATATATATATATATATATATATATATATATATATATATATATATATGAATGATAACTCTAACATTTTTAGGCATTTAAAACAACATGCCTGGTTCTGATGAACTTTTCTCTATGGTACCGAGACTTTATGTATTTAAGCTATGTGCTAGATTGGTAGTAAGCTCTCATCATTTTACAGTTGAAATGGATAGATGTAACCATAAGTTCTATGCTAAACATTTCTTCTCTGGTTGATCCAGATATGTGACAACTTGCAAATTGAAAAAATAAAATAAAAATTAGACAGATATTGTAAAGAGATTTTAATAAAAATGGCTTGAATGAATTCTAGCTCTCTCTCTCTCTCTGTCTGTCTATATATATATATATATATATATATATATATATATATATATATATATATATATATATGTGATAAAAAATAGCTTTAAGGTATACTATATATATAGATTAAAGTCAGTACTCAATATCCGGAACAGAGCATATATAAATATGAAAGTGTGTGTGTGTGTGTATATATATATATATATATATATATATATATATATAAGTGGAAATTGTAGGCAACCACCTTTGTATTCCAGTGGTGAGAGTTAAGTTCCACTCAAGCAGCTTCTTCCCACAAACAACAGCTTTGTAGAACCAACTTCCAAGAGGATGCTTCCAAGATCACTATAATCTTAATTTCTTCAAGTGTAGACTATACCTCTTACTTTGCAACACTCTGCCTTGTGTGTCTCTTGGACCTTGTATATGGTAAACATTATTGTTAAAAACACTCACCTACACATGTATATCTTGGGCTTAGTTATTAGCAATTTCAATTTTTGGGAACCAGTTGAAATTGCAATCACAATTGTCTGGCCATGTGCATTGATTTTTTGCTCAATTATTCATATATACAAGTATGTGATGCATTGTGGGTAGTCTATTGTATTGCATATCTAGAGTAATATTTCCTTTTTATTACCATTTTGGAAGCCTTGAAATAATTTTTATCTTTCTTTTCAATATCAGTTATCATATGGTTGACTCATAAATAATTTCCTTTTTTTGTTTGTCAACTTTATTGTTCAAAAAATGAAGTACAATTATATTTTATTCAATTGTATATGCACCATTATTTTCACTAACTTTGTTGTTTCTTATCAAGCAGCTTATCTATACTTTTTGAGTAAAATTCTGCAGGTTTTGAAGTGGAAAACGTTTCCCGTGAACTCTTAATCTGATTTTCATTGTAGAAAGTTTTCTCCATCAAAGCATTTTGCAGCAACTTCAAAAGCTAATAATCCATCGATGCAAGGTCAGGAGAATATAAGTGTGGAGTAGAACAGAACAAATTACAAAAATTTTCCTTGCAGTATTCTTGCTGTATGTGGCTTAGTGTTGTGGTGGAGGAGAACATCACTCCTATAATTCACTATGTACCCTGTTACTTCCATACAAATCTCAAGTATGTTAGCAGATGCCAAATTTGTTTTTAACTGCCATGTAGGATTCATATTTTGGATAATAATTTGTAATTTCAAATGGTTCCCAAAAATTGAAATTGCTAATAACTAAGCCCAAGATATACATGTGTAGGTGAGTGTTTTTAACAATAATGTTTACCATATATAAGGTCCAAGAGACACACACGGTAGAGTGTTGCAAAGTAAGAGGTATAGTCTACACTTGAAGAAATTAAGATTATAGTGATTTTGGAAACATCTTCTTGGAAGTTGGTGCTACAAAGCTGTTGTTTGTGTGAAGAAGCTGCTTAAGTGGAACTTAACTCTCACCAAAAGATAACTTTAAACCCTAGACTTGAAGAAGTTAAGATTATAGTGATCTTGGAAACATCCTCTTGGAAGTTGGTTCTACAAAGCAGTTGTTTGTGGGAAGAAGCTGCTTAAGTGGAACTTAACTCTCACCAAAAGATAACTTTAAACCCTAGACTTGAAGAAGTTAAGATTTTCATGATCTTGGAAGCATCCTCTTGGAAGTTGGTTCTACAAAGCAGTTGTTTGTGGGAAGAAGCTGCTTGAGTGGAACTTAACTCTCACCACTGGAATACAAAGCTGGTTGACTCCAATATACATGGCTTGGTGGGTCTTAGCTTTGAAGGTGAGAACTAAGGAATGTAGTTTATCTGAACACTTTCCATGGAAATAGCAATAAAGCAGCAAGAGGCTTGGAACATTTTATCTATGGGAAATTAGTTGTAGGGCTGAAAATAATTAGTCACCCACAAGGCTGGAGAGAGATTTTTTTGACAAGACTAGAAAGTGAAAACTGGGAGGATCCTGCCCATATATGGCAGCAGTAATCCATTTTCAACTTTGTGCGTGTGATTGTGATAATTCTAAGGAGTTTGTCAATCTAAAACAGCTGACTCTGTAGCATGGACAGGTCAACAAAATATTGTTACTGTTCTTATTTCTCACAACCTGCGCATTTTGGAAACCCTATCATGGCATGAAATTGCTTCTGCAGGGGCTTTAAATACTTCATCAAAAGTAAACCAGATGAAAAGATCAGAAAAATCAACAATAAAAAAAATATTGAATAGGTGGCAGGGAAGTTGAAGAAGAAAGTGAGTCACTTTTTGAACAGAGTGCTGCAGGGTTGTGGCAACGGGGTTAGGTGGAGAAGCAGGAAAATGAAGTGAAGAGAAAGAGTAGAACTGGGGTGGAGGAATAAATAAATAAAATCAATGTTCCATCTTCTTGGCACCAGCCTTGGTGTCAGTGTCAGCACCAAAGGCATCTGGATTGTCAAGTCTTGGAGTTAGTGTCTCCTGCTTTTCTGCCGTTCATTTCATGACAACTCATATGTCTTTTCCTGTGATACCTTCTCAAAGTTTTTAATATGACAATCACCTTTACTTTTGAGATCTCCATCCCTGGCCCCCTATCAGCTGATGTTCTTTAACAATGAAATCGCACAGGCTCTGTGATGGATTTTCATCTCTTCCCTTGAATTTGTTTTTCCCTGAGGTCTGTTTCTGTCAAAATTGTTTTTGATTCCCTTGAGTTACTCACTGTTCATTTGTCAGATTTTAATCATTAAATAAACAAAAAAAAAAGGTCTACATTTGCAGAATGTATATGCAAAAAAAAAAAAAAAAAAAAAAATATATATATATATATATATATATATATATATACACACACACACACACACACACACACACACACACACACACAATGGTTGCTCCAAAAGTAATGCATCCTGTTTATTTTCACAAAAATTATAACAGATCCATGGAACACACTATCACTGTTGTATAGGTCAGGTTTTCAATGAGAAAAGAGAGTTTTCCCTATAGTCACCACCATTGTCCATGCATTTCCATCAGCAATGAAGAAGAACCAGGGTATGACCACTTTTAGGGCCAGTTTTTCTACCCAAGAACCCCCTAACCAGTAGGGTCCCCAGCCTGATTGGGGTCCTGGGCAGTGCTTTGGGATTCTTGCTACTTTATCCACATTTGCTTTTTTCTACTTACATTTATATATGTTACAAATTAAACTAAGCACAATTGACTTTTTAAAAGATGAAAAATTTTTGCAAATTTTGATGTCATTCTTTTTTGTGTCCAAATCCACAATTTATTTTGCTCTTGATAAGTCTTGAAAAAAATCCATATAAAATTCACTATTTTTTATCCATAATGCTGAATGTGTTAGAATTATTCAACATTTTAGCAAGAAAAATCTCAAGTTGTTAAAAACTGCCATGAAACATTGTTGATTTATTTAAGATTGAATGATCAATTATGACATGTCTCTAATTTGTATTTAGATACACTGTATTTATTTTCAATTTTTCTGAAATTTGCATTGTAAAAATACTTTTCCCCCCACTAGAATGGATAAATGGGATTTATTACAATTAAATCAAAATTTTTCAGTTTTCTATGCATATTTTGTTATTATGCATCTGTGTACAGTTAATTATAGGGAAAGTATGTTTATTCATTAGTTGAAAATACAATAAATTAAAAAATTGTATGTGTATGAATATTTGTCCCCCCACCCTGCTGTGTGTGTGTGTGTGTATATATATATATATATATATATATATATATATATATATATATATATATATAGGCAGTATATTTTCATTCAAGCATGTTTGATTAAATAGTTTGGATGTATTATATATATTTATTTTAGTTTTAATCCTTTCAAGTCCTCAAATTAATTTCTTGATGGCTGTAGATAATTGATTAAGAATAATTTCAAAATTTTCTTTCAAATAAGGAACGCTCATGTCCACATTCACAGTTTAGACAGATATTAGTCAAAAATACATCACTGCTCCATCAAGATAATAATAAGCAAAAACTTAAAATTCTGGACTTAAAAACTTAAAATTCTAAGAGAATTGCAGCCAAAATTAAATAAAGTCAACTACAAGTATAGCAACAAAGTTCTTAAATGTTTGTAGTAGCAAAGTGTTATATAAAAAATACTAAATTAAAATACTACAATTAAAAATCTTTTAAAAAAAGTAGTTTTTTAAATTTACATTTGCATAGAAGTAAAAAATAGTTTGAATTTACAGTGTTAACACATCCATAGATATGCAACCCGTGAAAATGGTATCATATGAAAGCACTTGTGAAAATAAAAATTATTTGAAAGAAAATTTTTGAATTTTTCTTAATCAATTTTCTACAGCCACCAACAAATTAATTTGTGGACTTTAAAGGACTAAAACTATAATAAATAAACATACTGTGGTATATATATATATATATATATATATATATATATATATATATATATATATATATATATACATTAAGAAATGGACAAAGTCTGACAATTCTTATTTATTAAAGACATTTTTATGTTAAACGTTCTTTTTATAGATACAAGTATTTAAGTAAATGCTCTGTTTATAATAAACAGTATTAAATAACATTTACCGGCCTGAATGTCCGAGAAATTTTCATAGAAAATATTCGTCCTTGGACAGGATTCAAACCTGCATCCTAAACGGAACCGTCATTTACGCTGACGTGCCTAACCTCTCGGCCACCAAGGATCGTTCGGTAGGCAAGGTCGAATTTACTGCTTATAAACTTCAATCTTCCATGAATCTCGCACATTCATAACTGCTCATGGCGTATCAAATGTAAACAAATGACGTCATACATTAAGAAATGGACAAAGTCCGACAATTCTTATTTATTAAAGACATTTTTATGTTTAACGTTCTTTTTATAGATACAAGTATTTAAGTAAATGCTCTGTTTATAATAAACAGTATTAAATAACATTTACAGGCCTGAATAAGCAGTTTATTTTTAGTTTAAAGTAATGGCTTTGTGTAAAGTATGTTACATTATCTGCCTTGTATATATTTGCATTTTTCATGGTTCTATTTTACAAAGTATTAGTAAATATGGCATATATTATAACAATATTTGTTTTTATTTCTCAGCGTATGTCATTGTTGTATAAGGATAAAGTGTCATTGCTGATGCTATTGTTTTAACACAGATCACCAGTGAGAAAACATGGACAATTCCATTATTAAATAAGTAGAGCATGTGATCA
Source organism: Acanthosepion lycidas (assembly GCA_963932145.1). Classification (NCBI taxonomy): domain Eukaryota; kingdom Metazoa; phylum Mollusca; class Cephalopoda; order Sepiida; family Sepiidae; genus Acanthosepion; species Acanthosepion lycidas. The sequence goes on from OZ010591.1 coordinate 25,858,144, forward strand.
GAAAGAAAACATATAAATAGGAGTTAGCATGATGTCTAAGTGATTGCTATTCTCTATACTATCCCCTATACTGATCATTATATGAATTACTATTCGACAATTGCTATTTGAACAAGTATTATTAGTGTGAAGGTATTACAACTACCGTTATCTCCATTTACAAAGTCTCATCTACAATGAGCATTTTGGAAATGATAACGAGCATTCATTGATGTAACTAAAAGTTACAATTAGTGAGCATCTAACATCACAGAAATTCAGTATCTGTCTATATTTCTGAGATGAGGTATTATGTACATTATCTACATTATTTGGACTATTGTCCTCATCTTTGTCACCATATCACAATGTTTTGGCCATTGTACGCTCCAGCTTTCTTCAGGTGGTTGGAATGTCAAACTGAACCCTTTATTTTGCACACTGGGGTAGACTGTTGTAGTTCCATGTAGAATGTCAGTTATCAGTTATCTCCTGTTAATTTTCTCTACTGCCTTAGCCGGGTATTGAACTCACACTCTTTGGGTCCTGTCACTGGATTTAGTTAACACGTTTATCCATTGTGCCATATGTCTTTGTAATGTAAATAATGTATCAAAAAAATTATATTATCTGTGTTCTATATATTGCATATATTTGCATTTTTCATGGTAATATTTTACAAAGTATTAGTAAATATGGCCTACTTATTTAGTTTTTGATTTTTAAGTAACATAGTAGAAACTTGTTTTTGTGTCTGCATTTTAAGATAAATTCTGATCAGTAATTTGTGTTGGTCTGGGAAGGCGATTACAGCTATTTTCAATAAAATATAATTAAAAATGTGTCTATGTAAGAAAACAATCTACATGTAAAAATATAATCTGTGATTTATTTTTTATATATTTACAAGAAGTCAGATGAGTAATGTTGGAGAAAAAAATCCAATGGCATCTTTTCAGAAGAAATTACGTTCTTGTTATTGTTTTTACTGCAATGAAAACAATTCTTGTTTAATAGGACTCAAGGAATAGAGCAGAAAACTTAACAATGATAAATTGCACTGGATAATTGAGTGATTAGAATATCAATTTTAGAACAAGATTTAGGAATTCATTTTACTTCATTTGAACTAAAAATCTGTTTGTAACAGGAAAGAGCTAAGGAAGAAAGATTTATTCTCACATTTAATTTCCCGCATTATGGGTAGTATTATATCCCTGATATAATAATACCATAGTTCACAGACAGAATAGAATGGCTGAAAGGAAAAGGAATAACAAACATGCTTTGTTCTCAGAGATACTTTTATACCACTAAGACATGTACAAAACTATACATACTTACATGTGTTCCATGTGGAGAATAATATATCAAATATATCTACAGAGGCAGAATAACAGAAGAAACAAAAAAGGGACTTACAAATAATATGGAGATACTCCCCTGTCTGGAGAAGCCATGTTAAGGACTTCAGATTCAAATGGGCCAGATTTATCTACTATTTCCAATGTGAGGACATATTCTATGAATGGCAGAGTGAGTTTTGGGTTTTCCCAAATTAAGACTGTGAGCTGGACTTTCTTTACATATCAGGGAAAGATATACAAGATGTCCATAAAATTCGTGTGCACTTTAAAAAATTTATAACTTTATTTGTATTTGCGATAGAAATAATCTGTAAAAATATTAACTTTAAGTTTAATGTAACTAGTTTTAAGTATAGCTAAAATAACTAATGTGATTTCAGGCATTACTGTAAATCAGTTGGCAAATGTTTTCCATGAACTGCAAAATAGTATTACCCTTTGTATTGCTAATGATGAAGACCATGTGGAAACTTAAATAAAATTTCAATAAAACATTAAAAAATATACATTTACTTCTTTCCAATCCATTTTGCAAATTATTTCAATCGCAAATACAAATAAAGTTATAAATTTTTTAAAGTGCACACGAACTTTATGGACACCTTGTTTTTGCAAATGGAAAATGCACCATGGACATGTAAGCTGCTGTGGGAACATGTTTAGCCTCTGCAAGGACCATGGGCAAGCAGGCTAAAGAAAGCAAACTCCTAGTTTTTCTACTGTAAACTGAACTAAAATTAACAGCCACTTTTGTCACTGTATGGAGTGATGTCACTAATTGTCTTCAGTATCCCTACAGATGTATTTATTTATTAAGAAATTTCTTTAAACTCTAAAATGCATTGTATTGCAAACTTTGTGGTCCAAGGATTACAATGAATTAAATTTCTGATGCATTTCATTAATAAATCCTAAAATGTAATGAAAGATAAAACATTTAAGTAATTTAATATAATTAGATATAAATTAGTTTAATATTAACAGCTATGTATAAGTTTTCATTTTTTTTTTACATATACAAATATAATAGAATAATAAACAAAAAGGAAACTTTTATAGATTTAACATGTTTCACTTTTATTTAAGCTTTATGAGAAAGTTTTAGAAATGCAGAAATTTCTATTACTTTGAGATCTTGTCTTATTTGTTTTTCATTGGTCAGCTAGTCCTCAATTTTTGTTTTGTGTCATTACTATATGTATAGGTGTCTGCATCTGGAGTCTAGTGGGAATTTCTGTGTCTGTCTGATAGTGTCTGCGTGCTTAATTCATTGAGTTTGCATCAGGATGATGATTTGCTTATATTTTTGTGTATTATATTTTTAGTTGGCCTTGTGGGTTTTTGGTATGTATTAAAGCAAAAGACTTAGGTTATATTGTCCACAGGTATCTGCATATTATATTCTTTAAATCTGGCTTTTATGAAATTTGGTAAAAGTGCATCTGGCATGTGTTTATTGATGGGAAGAGATTTATTAATATTATTTCTAAATATTTTCTTCAGAGTAAAGCATGTTTTTATCATACTAGAGTAGCATTTTTTTAAATCAAAGTCTGTTTTATTTCTGTGTTATGAGAGAGTTTAGTGGGTTGTTCAAAAAGCTGTCTCTTTTTTTAGATACAGGCTTTTAGGTTTCTAGAAGTTTCACCTGTATAGCTCTTCTGGCATTGCAGGCATTTAATATGACATATCCTGGCATCTAATGTGGTGTTGCATCTATGTTTACTGATGACTAGATATTTTTTTTAAAGCAATTCACCCCAAGCAAGGTGGGAGTGCCACTAGCACGCAAGGGGTTACAGAGGATTGAGAACAAGAGTAAAAAGGCATGTTTGAGGAAAGGATACAGAGAAGGACGGGGAACAAGATCAGGGTGTCAGATGTTGATTGACATTTCACTTGAATATTTGAAGATAGTCGTCAGGGAAGCAAGTAAAGGAAAGGGAGTTCCACAGACGGCAATTGTGATAGAAGACGCTGTTTGAGTTGAAGAGACAATTATATTTAACCATTTTGACAGTGAAAGGGTGGGACTGAGATGCCAGCCTGGTAGCTTGCTTAAATTCATGCAGTCTGGAAACCAGCGAAAGTAGCTCATCAGAACAGTTGCTGCAAAAATACTTGTAGAAGAGTCAGAGGGGAGCTATGGCATATCTGTGAGATAGCGATTGTAGACTAGATGACAGATCAGGACCTATCATATTGCATATCTGTCACTGGATTTAGTTGAGGACCTCCAGACCATATATGACAGCAATATTCCAAACAAGGACAGATGGTTGATTTATAGATTTGAAGGATGATCATTTTGGAGATGGTGGTTATGAAAGTATGTTCACTTTTAAAATGTGGCAAATATTTATTTTAGAAATAAGGAATTTGCCACGTTTAAGCCTACAAGCCTATAACATGTTAAATGGAGTACTGGTATAGTCAGTGGGCAGCAATAATAAAACTGATATATTCTGTGTTCAAATGCAGTCAAAATTTATATGCCTCTGTAATTATTGTATTTTTATTTTTATTATTGTTTCATTTTTCTTCTACTATTTAATCATTCCAGTGAATGACAATATTGATACATTTGTTTAATAAATCCTGCATGTGATATCATGGGTCACATAAATATGTAATTAGATATATTTTCATTTTTTCCTTCCATTAACAACTTTGCAAATTTTGTGAATGCATCATTTATTAAATAAGTAATAAAATAGAAAAATTTGATTTTTATTTCTATCATCCTTTTAAAGATGATCTGTAGTCCCTAAACATTTTATAAATTTCTTAAAAAAATAAATATAGTCATGTCGCCATTTTTTTTCCATTTTTTAACATACGTGACATTCATTTATCTCCCTTCATAAATTTTCTACTTTTTTGTTTTGCTTCTTTTTCAGCAATTTCTTAATTTTATTCCTCATTATTAAACTATTTCTACATTCAATATTTTTTATCATATTGCAAGAATTATAGCTTAAAATATAATTCATGAATAAGCATGTCTACAAAACTGTAATCTGTCTTTTATTTAAAATTTTATTTCACTGAATAAAAATCAAGTCCTCTAAGGAAGACAGCAACCATAAATAAAACCTAATCATCCGAAAAATAAATTAAAAGAAATAAAGGCCCAGAAAGGAAAGGCTAATAAAAGAGGCAAATATTAAATATGGCAAATATAAATTTTTATTTGTTTCCGATTCGCAGGGAGAAAAAATGCACAATATCTCCATAAATATTAACGTTTCCTTTTGAAAATCTCTTCACTGATTCAAGATAGATGCTTTGCATCATCTTATATATTTTTATTCATGTATGACAAATCATTATGCGCACAATCTTTGTGTTTGAAAAGAGGAAAATAGATATCAAGGGAAGGGAGTATTTTAGTTGTGAGCATTTCCCTTAAAAAGCCTCCTGTTGTCATTTGCAAAAGACAGAATTGGTTTTGGTTGGGAAGGGATGGAATGATGAGATTTGTCACTTTTTAGCAGGAACTCATTTGTGGCTCCATGCAGACCAAAAGAAGAATAAGGTGATATGAATAAGAGAGATAAAGGCACACACACACACACACAAGTAGAAGGTGAGACATCATGCTTGTTATAAGCATGACTGAAAATGATGATGTTCACTTAGGAAAGGCATGAAATGACATTCCTTTAATCTTTTCCATTGTTAGATATCTTGGCAAAAATGTCTTGTCATTGACATGCCATGATTTTTTATTCAAGAAAGAGCTGGTGAATAAATTGTTGGACAAAAATTGAGAGAGAGATATGAACATAGATAGATATGAAGAGTGAGATAGATAGATATGAACAGAGCAAGATAGATAAATAGATATGAATGGAGCAAGATAGTGTTGTGGTAAACCCTCCTACAGTACAATGAACTCTTCCTCCTCTCATAAATACAAACTGCGAGAGTCGGATACGAGAGAGTGTGAAGTGAAGTGGAGTAGTAGACGCAGTGCTAATCTACTTATTACTAACACTATTGTTTTATATATATCTTCAATATACTTTTTGAACCTACCTTCGTCTTCCATATCTTTCTTTCTGGCCCCTAAACAAGCCACAACAGATAGATATGAACGGAGCAAGATAGATAGATATGAACGGAGCAAGATAGATAGATATGAACGGGGCAAGATAGATAGATAGAAACGAAGTGAGATAGATAGATGGATAATGAACTTGGATAGGACCAGACTCACATAACTGGCTAACTAGAGAGAGATATGAACAGACTGATATAGCGAACTAGCCAGCTATCTAAGAACAGACTTAGATGGATGTGAACAGTGAGATAAATAGATATCAACAGAGATAGATATTAGATTGGTGCAAAAATAATGTCGTTTTCTCACATATATTACTATGTGAGAAAACGACATTATTTTTGCACCAACCTAATAGATAGAAGCAGAATAGATATGATTACTTTCTTTCTATAAGTGTTAGTCGAAGTCCTTTCTTTCCATTCCCAATCATGTTCCTTTCACACTTGCCTTCAATCTTTTTGTCATTTTTATTCTTACTCTTCTCCTTCCCAAAAATTTTTCTTTTCTCTCTCATCTCTCATCCTGTCCCCCAGTCCAACTTGAAATATTTATCCTGATGACTTCTTTTTATTCTCCCCACATCTGCATTCATTAAAATTTAGGGTTGAATCATGCGTTTTGTATATATAAGATCATGCCGTTCGGTTACAATACAAGCATGTGTGCATGTCAGCAAGAATGAGACATTTTTTCTGGAAAGTATTCAGCCATTTTACGATATCTTGCATAGCTTTGATGCAATTTGGCAATTAGTTCACATAATCAGATATTAATTGACTTTATATAATTCAATATTAATTTAATATGAGCTGCTAATTTTCATTTCTTTTTTTCTGCTACAAACATGTTCGCTGTCAATATCTGTCAAATTTACTATTCATGAAATAAATAATGAAATACAACTGGAAATAAGCCAACTTAAATGGAATAGTGAAGGAGTAACAGTATAGTCAGTGGGCAGCAATAATAAAGGTTAATATCTTCCCTATATATTCTGTGTTCAAATGCAGTCAATGCTGATATACATCTGTGACTATTATCCTTTTCTTTTTAATTTTTGTATCACAATTTCATCTTTATAGTGAATGACATTATGGCTTTATTTGCTTAATAAATCCTACCTTTGATATTGTGGAATACATAAGTAATTATATATGTTTTCCTTTTTTTCCTCCTATTAACATCTAACTTTTCAAACTGTCTAGACATGGACAGCAGAATGAGAACAATTTATTGATTGAATAAAGTGTTCTGTTTGAAATTCCCCAAAAGTTGTTGAAATGCCTGAAGAATTCCAAAAGGCACAACACCTCAAACAACAAAGATGAGGATATTAGTCTGAATGTATATGTAAACAAATATAGTTTAAAACTAAGGTTCTCTCCATTAATCATCTAAAAGAGCCTTTTCTGCCTTCCATCAGCATGGCTGATGCTAACCTCCAGGCAAGTAACTCATTGTACCTTCTTAAGCTAATGTTCTCCTCAGATGACATCAAATGGAAAGACTATATTGAATCCATTGCTAGGTCAGCTGCTGAAAAAGTTGGTTCACTGTGTCATGCAAGAATTTTTCTCTCCAGAATCTATCATACATATTTATAAGTCTACCATTCATCCTTGCATAGAATATTGTTGCCACATATGGTTCCGTGCTCTTGCTATTTACCTTGAGCTCCTTGATAAAATCCAAAGAAGAATCAGCGATATAACTGGTCCTGATCTGGTGGCTCAGCATCAGTCACTTTCCCAGAGCTGTAGGGTTGCCTCTCTATGCCTTTTTTATAAACATTTTCATGGTAAATCTTTGGATGAGCTCTTTGTTATGTTACCTAGACTTTTTGCATTTAAGTGCAGTTCTAGACTGGTGTCAAAATGTCATCAATTTACAGTTGAGCTGGCTAGATGTAGCTGTAAGTTCTATTGCTAAAAGTCTCTTTTCTCGCACTTCTCGCTTGTGGAACTCCCTTCTGGCTCCATTCTTTCCAGCCAACTATAATCTTCAAAATTATAAATGCAATATCAATCGCTATCTCTTGTCCTCCTGATTACTCTTTTTTTATTCCTGCTCATTATTAAAGCTTCCGTTCCTAATTCTTCCACACTCTTAAACTCTTGTGTCTCAGTGGCTTTACTGCCTTGCATGGGTGAAACTGATTTAAAAAAATATGGCAGTGAATACTGGACATTTTCCTCACAGAAAAAGAAAAAAAATTGAATATTACAGTGGGTAATGAAACAGTGATGCAAAAATATGGAATTGCCAAACTGACACTAAAATTGTATCCTTATCTGTTGTCTCCACTTTTGCACTCACACCCTTGTGAAAAGCATGAATCTCCCTTCTCCCCTACCCATGCCATTGCAAGCTGTTGGATAAGTAATTGGGTAGATTAGGTTCTCTTAGCCTTGGTTGGCAGCCAGTCTTGAAAAAGAATTTATCTGAAATGAAAACTGTGGAAAAGGCAAGGAGAAATCAATCCATTATCTTACCCAAGAAGTCCTGGCAATTCACAGATATTAAAGCAAAGGAATCTGTGGAGAGTCATGCTCACATATATAGGAGAATGGCATTAAAAATGTATTATAGTGTTAGTCTTTGCACATTTACTGAGAGCTGATGATGTCTGAGAAAAAATATTGTCTGAAACTACAAATGATTCATGTTATTGGTAAAAAAAGGAATCCCTTATATGAAGAACATACCAGTTTTAAATCATCTTTCTATTCCTTACAAAAACCCACTGTCTCCCAATGCCATAGAATTGTCTACTGACTATTGAACACTTTTGCTCTTTCATTATTATTCAATAACAAAGTGATAATTAGTGAGAAAACTCATTTGTAACACCTGTGTAAATGAATTTTTAAATAATTAACAGTGTGTGAACATCAGTTTCCAGGCTTTGTGACTTTTAATTTCTAATGGTCGTGGTATTCTTTGGATCTAAATTAGCAGCCTGATAATTAAATTCCCCTGCTGATTTTAGGTGCGTTTTCTGACAATTAGTCTTTAACATTTTAAAAATATCTTTAATATTCTTTTTCACTATTTGTTGGTTGGTCAAGGTTTGCAGTAAATAAATAAAGGGCACGAGGGCATCATGTGGCACAAGGCCGGTTTAACATGAGATCTCCAAGCACGTGTACCTGGCCAAAAATATGCCCATTTAACCCATATAAACAGGTTCAGGGTCGGTTTACGTCCCCGTAAAAGAATCCGCCCTTCAGCGTAGCCTCTTTTGGGTTCCTCCCCACCCGAAGACAGAGAGTTCAACCGATCAGCCAGTTGACTGACTGACCGACTGCCACCAATATTAAGACTATATTTAGTCACCCCCCCACGTGGGCATCATGTGGCACAAGGCTGGTTAACGTGGGATCTCCAAGCCCATGTGCTCGGCCAAAAATATGCACATTGAACCCGTATAAACAGGTTCAGGGTTGGTTTACCTCCCCGAAAGAGAATCTGCTCTTTGGTGTAGCCTCTTTCAGGTTCCTCCCCACCCAAAGGCAGAGAGTTCAACCAATCAGCAAGTCGACTGACTGACTGCCACCAAGTTAAGACTAGCCCTGAATCATTTAATGGAGAGATATATGGGTGAATAGAGACCACAAATGCAAATGTGTTGGGCAGGGGTCAATTCCAGCAAAATGGACCAACCCACCTGCAACATTAGGTACTCTCCTATAAATGAGTTAAAATTAGCTGGCCTCCCTTTATCAGAAGACACAGAAGGCAGCCATGTTAGCAGATAAGTCATTTCACTTCTACAGCTGTATAATCTATAGCATTTTCATGACCAAACTCAAAAACCATATTTTACTTATTCCAGTTTTGTGGCATGCCAGTGACAAGTCTATGATTAAGGTATCTGATAGTGTAATAGAAGCATGGGAATAGATTGAGTTATGCCTTTCTTGATGAATTCTGCTTGGAAGATTTTAATGATAGACATCTGTTTTACATGTACTTTCATGTCAGACACCATTTTGGTTAGACAAAAATATAGGTTATTGGTGGGAAGGTTCAACCTCTTCTGTCATAAAAACATCTACCCCTGGTATCTTGGGCCAGCATAATAAAATAGCAGGCATTGCTTTTGAAGCTATCTTCATATGAGTGTATGTATATATATATATATATATATATATATATATATATACTGACCCTTAAGGAACTGTGTTCCTGATCAAACCAAAGCCATAAATAATTATATCAGTCACACTACTACATGTCTATTCAGATACTTTATGTTATACCTATCTGACCACAACTCCATTTGAACCCATTTAAACACACACTCACAAACTTACCAGACTCCATTCAACATATACTAGTAAAATATACAAACATAATAACTTCATCCACAGGTAAAAAAAGATAAAAAATAATGGAAGACTTAATAATAAAAAAGAAAAAGTCAAAACTCATTAATATTAACTATGAACATGGCCACAATGTGCTAAGTTTGATCAGAAAATAAAACATCCCTATGACTTTAGAAACATACACATAACCCATACACCCAGTTAAAAAGCAAAAATTAAATCATCCTTGATAATGGCTAAAAGTATAGCTAAAAGTTCTTGGAATTACAGAACATTTGGACAATCTCTACACACTCTGTGTCCAGAAAAGAAAACACTTTTTCAAACACAAGAAAAATTAAATCAAAAGCTTAACTGCAGTACCTTGTCTGTTGTCTTTAATGAAATATGTATAAATAAAGGATTGCTTCCTAAATATACAATAAATATATATATGTGAAATTTTACACACATGCACATAAAAATTTCAATTTGACTGTTTATATGATGTCACCTTGAGTGAATTGCAGTTGATTCCATCAAATGTGAGAACACCAGAATTAAAAAAAAACAGTTATGTAACTACACACAGAACAATCCTTGAAAATGGATGGAGTAACATTCAAAGGTATTCGTGGAAAAAATAATACAAAATAAAAGTTAATACAAATTTTGGCAAATTTATGGACAAAACAATACAATATATTTGGAAATTTGAAAGAACTTGTCCATATTATTTAAAAATACACACACACAATGCAATCTTCAGGCCATGTCCACTTTTATATTTACATAAACTCTACATACATACACACACATACGCACTTATAAGTGGTGACTCTAGGTCAGTCATCAATGTTTGTCAGGCTTATTAAAATCTTTAACAAAATATACGATTGGTATAAGTTAGATGCTAAAATGATTTGTTTACTTTAACTAAAATATATCATTTTTAAAATTTTTATGCATGAAATAAAAAATAAACACATTTTGCTATTTTGATATTAATTGTGATAATTCTATAAAAATAAACATTTATTTAAAAAAAAAAATTTCCAGACATGTAAGAAAAAAAGAGTAAGGACAAAGTCCTTGATAAGTTTGCCTGTTTATTACCCACTTTCCATTTTTTTTTATTGTTATACAGCTTGATTATCAAGTCATAGATGGTAGAGATAGGAATAGTTGACTAATATAATATTTCCTCAACACTACCCCAGTCACACTCCTCACCCCAACCCTCCAGTTCTTGTATTAGAACTGCCACTTTCTTGATTTTTGCTGACTTTAAGTCATGCTAAATTTAATTTGCCCCTTTTTTTCAATTGATACATTCTGCTAAAAAAACCTTATGCTGTATGGAATAAATTATTTAAAATGTACAGGGTTAGGGTTACATACTGTATGTATATAGAAATGACTCTTTGACATTTAACCCTTCCGCATTCAACACGCTCAGACCCGCCTCATAAATATCAGCTCTCAATGTTCAGCCACTATAACCTACCCTATAACAGCAATAATAATAAAATAGTACAATTATAACAAAATACTCTAATATGTCATAGAGAGAAGATTTGTTCTTACTGCAGATCTTATTAAGCACAACAAGAGATCAACAACAATAATTAATAATAAAATAGAACAATTATAATAATATTCTGTAATAAAATGTGTTCTTGTAGATATCATTAATAACTGATGATAAATAAAAGAACACTTATAACAATATAATGCTGTGGTGGAATTGGCTATGGTTAAGTGCAATTGTCAAAAATGAAAGCACAAACGGAATTGACAAAGTTTCCAATAAACAATAAAAAAGGGGAGAAAAAGAATAGGATAAGATAATTTGAAGCAAACACTATACATGCAAGTCAAAACTAAGCAAAGCAATAGTAATAAAGTAAAAAATTCACTAAGTAATTTTTCACATGCAAAAGGGATACAGTCAAGTGATTGTAACATTCTGACTTCAAGACAAAAAAGAACAAAAATATAGCAGATGAGTCTAAGAAGTGGTCCATTTTTATTGGTTAGGAAGAAATCACAGCATGCATCTGTAGAATTTTTTTTTTTTTTTAATAATTTCATCCCAAACAAGACAGGAATGCCACTAATATGCAGGAGGTTACAAGGAGTGAAAGAAAAGACTGAGTATAAGGAGGATTGAGGAAAGAACAAAAGATGAATGGGATTCAAGAAGTCAGAAGATCGTAACTGATGCATTTGCATATAAATTAGATCCAAGTGTAATAAAAGTTGCGAAATGGATAGATGATTCATTCTTACTATAGACCTTTTAGGCAATATAAGACATTATTAACAATAACTAATAATAAAAAAAAATAATTATAACAATATACAGTAATAAACATTATAAAATGGATAGAAGATTCATTCTTACTGTAAATCAACAAACACAGTGTACAAATGTAATCTTTCTTTACAAAGTCTAGAACTTTCACCTATTAAAGCAAGAATTTTAAAGCTTCTCTTTAATGTATATGAATTTCCAACCTCATTACTCTTACTCATTTTAGAGTCAAGAATGTCGTTCATTCCTGAGGTTGACCCTGGGTAACTGAAACAGTAGACAAAAAATGTGGATAAGAAAGGCCATTCTACAAAAGGAAATATTGGTAAACATTATATGGAACCTTCTGTCTGAATTTTGAAGTTTGGATGTTGTTGTTATTCTGTAATTTGAATGGTCAGGTTGATGGGGACTAATTCTTTTTAATAATTTGTGAGAGTTGACAAATATTTGAAAAAAGCTACACTGAACCAAAATAAAAACAACGAGGATAGAGATGGGAAAAATAGAGTGAATGACAATTTGAAAAAGAAAAGAAAGGAGATGACTCATTTCTCTTCACAAATTTATGACCAAATGCCTTCACTGCCATGAAAATAAAATAAAAAAAAAAATTATGATTACGATTAATCTCCTTGTTGTCAGGAATTTTTGTCCATTCATGCAAACGTGGAACTAATGTTTCTTGGAGGATTAGTTTGAAAACAATTTTCGCTAAGGAGATCAATCATGTAGCACTGTTGAAGCAGGAAATTGAGCAAGAGTAAATGAAGAGGAAAATGCAAAAGATTCCTTCAGGCAATTCTGCTACCCAACTCATCTTTTTTTTTTATTAGAATTATGGTATTAAAAGGTGTAGAAAATGAGCAGAGGGGACAATATCAATCACCTGTCCTAATACTACTCTTTCATCAAGTATGGCCTTATCATGATACCATCTGGCTTGCTATGATGGCAGCAATAACTGCTGTACCAGTGGTTGGTCCTTTAATGAAGCTAAAAGCCTGGCTTTCAAACACTGATTTTGAAGCATTGGTGAAACATAACCATCCTACAACCATTTCACTAACTTAAATTTATTCTCAACTAAGCGCAGTTTCATAGAAGTCTGTACCATTCCACAAAATCCTCACTTTCATTTTTGTTTCCATTTTCTTTCTTAGATTTTCAATGCATGGTATTCTCAGCTTCCTTCTGTAGAACCAGGTTTCTACTGCCTCGAGTTTCTTCCTCATCAGCGAGGAGAGTGTTCATCATTTACTGCCATATAGGATGACCGATATTACATAACCTACGAAATTATTTTCTTTGTTTCTCATGAAATGTTTCTATTTCTCAATACTTTGCTTAGATTTTGAAAGGCACTTTCGCTGTTCCAATGTATCCTTTGAACTTTAGTGTCACATTTTCCATCATCTGTTAAAATACTCAGATATTTAAATGATACCCACTTGATTTTGGTGTCTTCAATTTGTATTTCACATCTTGGCCTATTATTATTAGCAACCATACATTCTATCTTTTTACAATTGATAGTCCTTTCTTCTCACTTTATTTACTAATTCTGTACAAGTTTCTGTAGTTTTGTCAAAATTTTCTATCAATGCTGTGTCATCTGCATATCTTATGTTTGGTAAGATTGTCTCTGTCAATAATAAGTCCAGGTAGGACTCCAAGTTCCTCTTGCCGTATAGATTGAATAAATCTTGTGAGAAGAGACATCCTTGTATCATGCCCCTTTCTATTTTTGTATCTTTACTGAATTCATTTTCTGTCATAGTGCAGGCTGTTTTCTCCCCGTATTCTGGATTATTCAAATAATATAACCAAATAAATCAAGCTTACCTAGCAGTTCAAACAGTGTTTGATATATGACTAATAATTTATTAACAAGAAATAAAATATACTTGTATGCATGCAAAAATAGCTAAGAAAGAAGACATTAAAATCTAGCTATCTGTGTGTATGTATAATAGACAGGGTTCAGTCTCTCAGGAGAAAGATATCTCCGATCAGAGAACAAGTCTCATATTGATGTAGCTTCTACTGCAAGTGTCGCGTTCTTATCACTATTTAACAGTGCCAGCTAATGGTATCTTGGAAAACCTGGCAAACCAAGTGGTGGGTAGAAGGCTAGAAGGGCTGGTAAATGTTCTGATGTAGGATGGTAAGTGCAATGCTGAGATCCAAAAATGGATTGGGATGGCCAAGGACACATTCCAGAAGCTGGGCAGAGTACTGAAAACACAAAGATTTCTATGGTGACAAAGGAAAGAGTACTGAGCTGCTACATGATATCTGTCCTTCTATACAGCAGTGGATGTTACACGGTATCCTCAAGGATGAAGAAGAGACTCAAGGCAGCAGAGATGTGGTTCTACAGAAGGTTGCTGAAGATATCATGGACCAAACATGTGAACACCGATGAGGTCTTGGAGAGAATGCAAACAAGAAGGAAGCTTATCCTTAACATAAGGAAGAGGCAGATGAAATTTCTGGGACTTGCAATGAGAAAGGAGGACCTGGAGAATCTGATACTCGCAGGATGAATAGAGGGGAAAAGAGACAGAGGAAAGCAGCACATATGTGGCAGGCTTGGGCAGGTGGATGGCAGAACGTGGTCTGTTAAGGTTGTCAGAAACACAAGACCTGTTGAGAGCCACAAGGGATAGGGGCAAGGTGAAGGCCATGATTGCTACTGAAAGGACACGGCATATAAAAAGGAAAAGAACATATAACTTGGTATACTTAAGATAGTTTGTTATCACAAAACATGTAAATAAGATGTATCGAGTAATTGGCCATGTTTAAGTGTAGTTGACAGAAATGCCCAACAAACGGAATTGACAAAGTTTCCAATAAACAATTAGAAAAGGAAGAAAGAGAACAGGGTAAATTAATACAAAGTAAACAATATATATGGAAATCAAAACTAGGCAAAGCAGAAGTAATAAGGCAAAAGTCCAGAAAGAATGGTGTTTATGCACAAAGGGGATACGAACACGTGATTGTAGCATTCTGACTTCAAGAGAAGAAAGAACAAAAATATTTCAGATGTGAACGAAAAGTGGTCTATCTTATTGGCTATGAAGAAATCCTAGCATGCATCTGTAGGATTTGTCTATAAATTTGGGGAGGCAAATGTTTTTGCATTCATTGCAAACAATTTGAAACCAACAATTTGCATATTATCACTTCAGTGACCGTTACAAGTGTTTATTCTTTATTTCCATTCTGCAGACTCACAATCCAAATATAGGATTAGCTAAAAGTAATGTCCAGTTTCTGTTTTTACAACTGTCAATTTATTATTTGTCATTTAATGATTGGAAGATGAATGCTCATCAAATTTCTTCTAAGTAATATTAACTTAATTTTTTTAACAGATGAAGTGCATTCAACCATTATTAATGATTAGTAATTTTTAATTCAAGATTCAGTTCTTTTCACCCAAATTAGTCAGTGCATCATCAGTGAATGGTATCAAGCACTGTAACTACATACTAGTCTCAATGGTCTCATGGGCAATGGTAGAGCCACCCCAAATCTATGATATTGTGCCCCCATCACTCTATGAAATCTCAATTTTCATAAGGTAGTATGCATGTAAAATGCAAATTTTATTGCCACCTAATTATGTAAAATACTGGATCCTATGCAATTTAGGTGAACAATTCAACTAGAAATATTGAAAATAAATACAATGTATCTAAATACGAATTAGAGACGTATCAGAATAGATTGTTCCATCAACAATCTTTTGCAGGAACTTTAATTTTGCACATCAACTTGAGATTTTTCTTGTTAAAAAGTTAAATAATTTTAACACATTCAACATTATAAATAAAAAAAATAGTGAATTTTATATAATGTTTTTAGAGACTTGAGCAAACCAAATTAAAGGATTTTGACAAAAAAGAGCCCAGAATGACATCAAAATCCACAAAAGTTTTTCATCCTTTAATAGTCAGTTGTGCTTAGTTTAACTTGTAAACTATATAAATGTATATAAAAAAACAAATGATAAAATAGCAAGGGTCACAATGCACATCCTGGACCCCCAAATAAGGTTTGGGCCCACCCCCAGTTGGGTGGGTGGTAGGGGTAGTATGCGCCAACCTTGTGCATTAGAACAAAAACAGTCTACTCCATAGATTAAATAAATAGTTCAATTTGGAATTCCCTGTAGCTTCTCAGATCAACATACATCTGATGAAGACCAGAAGGTGCAATGGATGAAACATTGTAATAACGACAAAGATGAGGACAGTGGGCAACATATAAATACTGTAAATAAATTGAAACAAATTCCAAGAAATGATAAAGGATGATGTTTTAGTGCGGACTTTCAAACATAAGATGAAGCAGATAATTACTGTATACACTATTTACATTGTTCACACTGTTGTGCTCATTTTTGTTGGCATATTCAGAATATTTCGACTATTATGCACTCTGGCCTTCTTCAGTTGATTGGAGTTTTGGACCAAACACTTTATTTCATCCACTAGGGTAGATTGTTCTAGTTCCACATGCCATACCTCTTCTGGTTATCTCAGTTTCAGTTAATTCCCTTTCATAACTCTACAAGTTTTTGTTCTTGGAAAAGTATAAATACCTTATCTCAGAAATATAGACAGATAATTACTGTGTGGCTTTGTCTGAACAGCAAATGTAAAGAAAGAAATATGAAAGGATTACTGACAGGTCCTTAATGTTTACTGCCTCACTTTCCTTCCAGGCTTTCACTCTGGGTTATAAGCTGCAGGCCAGGAATTAATAATAAAAGGAATTAATAATGGACAAGTTAGTACGCATAAAAGTGAGTTTTCTTATCACAAAATGTATGAATGAGATTAAATGTGAGATAATATGTATGCCAGCACTTCTCTGACAGTCACAATAATCGTGAATTCATCTGAGTGTTTGTTGATGGCCACACAGTTTCAGCAAGAACTTATTGACAATCCACCTTTTGATTCTGACCTTCTAACTTTAAATTTATTCAAAGTGAAGAATCATCTGGTTGGTATGCATTGTATAAATGGCCATGATGTTCTCTTACTTAAGCTCAATGATGAAAAATTTTCTTTGCCGATATTTCGTTCATTAAAACAAGTGATGTTTACATTTTTTATTACAATCTATAAAATGAAAATTACACATAATATAAGTAGAAATTCATGAATTCTTAAGTTTTCCATAGTAAATTGCAATGGTGAAAATAGCTGTTTTCAGGAAAGAAACATTTGGCCATCATTGATCGAAATGTTAGCATTACTGCTGGTTGAAATTTATTATTTTTTTTCCAAACAGTTTTTCAGGGAATTAGATTTCTTAAGTCTATTAACTGTTATTGCTCTTTTTTAATTTTAATTTCAGTTCTTTTCATCCAAAATAGTCAGCAACCAACAATAAATGATATCAAACACTGTAACTACATACTGGTCTCATAGACAGTGGAACAAGAACAGTCTACCCCAGTAAATTAAATAAAGTGTTCAATTTAAAATTCTCTGTCGGTTGTCCAGATCAACATACAATTGATAAAGGTCAGAGGTCACAACAGCTGAAGCATTGTTATAACAACAAAGATAAGGACAATAATTCACATATAAATAGTGCAAATAATTTGGAACAAACTCAAAGAAACGGTGAAGGGAGAAATGATGTCTTAGACAGGAATTGCAGACATAAGCAGGAGCGAATAATTACTGTGTCTGAACAGCAGTAATGTAAAGAAAGAAATATGAAAGGATTACTGACAGGTCCTTAATGTTTACTGCCTCACTTTCCTTCCAGGCTTTCACTCTGGGTTATAAGCTGCAGGCCGGGAATTAATAATAAAAGGAATTAATAATGGACAAGTTAGTATGCATAAAAGTGAGTTTTCTTATCTCAAAATGCTTGAATAAAATTAAATATTAGATATCTACTATCATTTCAGTGACAATTACACCCTCATTGTATGTGCATGCCACCATATTTTACTACCTCCATATATTCAAATGGTGGAATTTTTTGTCGGGTTTTACTACTCGAATGCTTCCACTACCTGTTCCCAAGCAATCTCCATCTAACATATTAACCAGGTTATTTATTGCTTACCTTAGTGATCAAATGAGAACCAGTGCTTTCAGCTTGATTTAACAATAAATCCGTTAAAAGTGCTGCTACACCTTTTACCAACCCTGAAAAAATTCAACTGCATTAAATAGGATCTTATCTAATTCATACTGGGGTCATATAAATGAACTCTTCTTGCTGTAATTTATAATTAGGTGGTGGTCAGTAATCACTGAAATATTTGGGCTTGGAGATGCAGGGTAAATTTTCAAGGTCAATTTTAAGACCAGAGTAATTTCTTTGGTGCTAAGAAATATAGTTTCAGGTAAATAATTCTGATTCACATATATGATTGTATTAGGTTGGTGCAAAAATAATGACGTAATAATGTCGTTTTTTGACGTATTTTTTAACGTAAAAAACGACATTATTACGTCATTATTTTTGCACCAACCTAATATATGTTTTCTGCAGATATCTAAAGAATGGAAATCTGTTATTTTTTAATAAAAATATCAAAACAACTTCTTTTGATTTTACTTGTGTAATATTCATAGCAACGGAATTATCTTTATTTTATTTTTATGAAAAAATACTTTATTAAACATTACTTTCAATATGAGTTTTTTTAATTGCTGTTTATTGCAATCAGTGGCACTAGTCTATGAGAAAGACTATGCTGAATTCAAAATCAACCTGAAGAAAGGTGAGCTTTATCAGGCGACCTTGAGGGCACTTCAGTAGGGTCAGCACACACTACCACTTAACCCCTAACCAGTGTTGGGACCGAAGCCTGGTTGGGCACCCTAGGCAGTACTTTGTGACCCTGGCTATCTACATTTATATATGTTACAAATTAAAACATAATGTGAAAGATAAATAGATTCTACTGAAAAGGATGTGAAAATTTGCATCGCTAAAACCTGGGCTGCCTTGAATAAATTTTTTTTTTTTATTTAAGCAAATCACCCGAAGCAAGGCGGCAGTGCCACTAGCACACAAGGGGTTACAGAGAGTGAGAGTAAGAGTAAAGAGGAGTGTTTGGGTAAAGGATAAAGAGGAGGACAGGGATGAAGGTCAAGGCATCAGCAGATGTCAGTTGACATTACATTTGAATATTTGAAGATTATAGTTATCAGCGAAGCAAGTGATAGGAAGGGAGTTCCACTGATGGGAGGTGTGAGATAAAAAGGTGTTGGAGTAGAAGAGATGGCTACATTTAATCATTTCGATGTAATATGGAAATCTGATCTACCAGAAAAACTCAAGCAGAGATTCTTTCAAGCCACTGTAGAGGCAATTTTAATGTATGGTGGCATTTCTTGGAGATCATCTAAAACTCTAGAGTTTAAGCTTGATAGAACCTACACTTGGATGCTGAGAGCTATACTTAATATCTCTTGGAGACAACATCCGACTAAATCACAGCTGTATGGACCCATTGCAGATATTTCTACAATCTTATTTGAACACAGAATGCATATTGCAGAACAATGCTAGTGAGCAAAACAAAAACTTGTAAGTTATGTACTGCTCTGGACATCTAGCCATGGAGCAAGATGAGTTGGTCAACTAGTAACCAACTACATTGATCAGCTATGTTATGACACAGAATGCCTCCCTAATGAGCTTCTGACCTTGATCCAGGACCATGATGGCTGGTATGATAGACTTATGATTGTCCAAACTAGCTCAACCAAATAATCGTAATACATATGGAATATAAGTAAATTCATGACTATATGCCAGTTGATATGCAATATTGATTTGGCAATTGATATATAAGTAGAGTTATGACTATATGGTAATTGATATGCAGTATAAGTTAATTTATGACTATATAATAATCAATATGCAATATAAGTAAATTTGTGACTATATGTCAGTTGATACGCAATATAAATAGATTTATGACTATATAGTAATCAATATGCAATATAAGTAAATTTGTGATTATTAATGCGTCCAAAATGAAACTGCTCTCATTTATCCACTATAGAGAAACCCTCCCTGCCTCCTATCAGCACTGCTGATGCTCAAATTCACAAGAGTGTCTCTCTGTGCCTTCTTGGTCTCACCTTTTCCACTGACCTGAGGTGCAACAACTACATTGAATCAATAGCTACATCTGCCACAAGGAAAGTTGGTTCTCTGTATCATGCCAGAAAGTTTTTCTTGTCTGAGTCCATCCTTCAAATCTACAAATCTACTTGCATTGAATACTGCTGCCATATACAGTCTGGTGCTTCCGCGGTTCATCTCGAGGTTTTTGACAAAATCCAAAGACGAATATGCAATATGATAGGTCTTGACCTGGCATTTTGACTCCAGTCACTTTCTCACAGATGTGATGTGTCTTCCCTCTGTCTTTTCTACAAATATTTTCATGACAACTGCTCTGATGAACTATTTTCAGTGGTGCCCAAACTGCATGAATTTAAGCGAGCTACTAGGTTGGCATTTCAGACTTAACCTTTTACTGGCGAAACAGTTAAATGTAACCGACACTTCTACTCCAACAGCTTCTTCTCTCACAATTCCCGACTATGGAACTTCTTTCCTCTTACTTACTTCCCTGATAACTATAATCTTCAAAAATTTAAATGTAATGTCAGTCAACATTTTCTGATGCCTTCATCTTGATCTCCATCCTTCTCTTTGTCTTTTCCTAAAACACCCGTCTTTTCTCTTATTTTCACTCTCTGTAACCCCTTGCATGCTAGTGGCACTCCTGCTTTACTTGGGGTGAAACACTTAAAAAAATATCGTAATCAATATGCAATACAAGTAGATTTATGACTATTTATATTGCAAGTGATATGCAATACGAGTAGATTTATTCAATCCTGACACAGTGTTGAAAAGCTATCAAGGAAAGTTCTCTTGATTTGAAGAAACAGTGACTTAATTCTACCTTTTCTGATAGAATGAATGCTCTTAAATGGAAGGAACTGGTGACTGACAACGGTGACTTAGATCTGCCTTCTTTTGTTACTACTGTGGATGGTTATTGATCTTCGATTTACTCGAGAAAGACCCTTGACCAATGTGCTAATTCTGCCTTTCCATCAGTCGCAGATAAGTAACAAAATGAAATGCCCCTTTGCCTGATAAATCTCTACTTAACTTGATTTATATCATCATTGCCTGAGCAACCATCTGCTATTACCCCTTTCAAACATGTCTGCAATGTGCGTTCTGCTTAGATTGAAAAACTTGACCGACGTCCTTTAAGGTGAGGAGGCCTGGTTAAAAAAAAAGGAAGGTCAATTAAGTTAGATTTGCAAGCTCCTTGATGGAGATGGCAGCTTTATTCAAACCTGAACTAATCAATTGTTATTCAGGTGGGTATCACAAGTACAGCTGGGAGTTGGTAGGAAAATTGAAAGTATGATCGATATCTTTCATGTGAAATTAGCATCCTGAGACAGATACATGTGGAAGTCAGATTTATATAAGCATACGCAATGCATTTTTTACTTATGTCTCAGGAAAAAAATAATAATTATCTAGACTCATAAAAATTTTACAGTTGACAGTTTGATACTTGACATATTGTTTTTGTTTTAAGGGAGATAAATTATTAACATTTATTAAATAACTATACAGTCATAAACTTCATACACTGCATAATCTTTCAAACAGGTTTTTATGGCATTTATTACCTTCCATCATGTAGAGCAACACCTGTGGAAATTCAACCGTTGACACTTTTTTTTTAATCATTTCACCTCAAGCAAAGCGATAATGCCACTAAGATATAAGGTGCTACTGGGAGTGAAAGAGAATAAGAAGACTTTAAAAGGAACCAGAAACCCAATCCTAAACAGGAAGCAAGGGATAAATGTCTACTCCTGTTCAAAAGGCCAGGAGTGTGAATCAAACCAAAAGTAAACCTGTTTACTCCTATTGAGGAAAAAAATAAATAGTAAATAAAATTTCAGAGTTTAATTGGAGGCATCAGCTTAATTTAACACTCTTCCATTTTCCTCTACACATGAGAATACAGGATTTGAAGACATCTCACAAGTGGAATAGCCTGTGGCCTCTCTTCCCCTAAATCCGACCCTGGCTGGACAATTTCCACGGGGATGTGACTCTACAGAAGGATGCTAAGAATCCTATAGACAAAGCATAGGAACAACAAAGATATTTTAAAAAAAAATAGAAACAAAAAGCATACCTATGTTTAGTATCATCGATAAAAAGTTGAAATTTCTGGAACATTATTTTTATTAGGTTGGTGCAAAAATAATGACGTAATAATGTCGTTTTTTGACGTATTTTTTAACGTAAAAAAACGACATTATTATGTCATTATTTTTGCACCAACCTAATATTACTCATTTCGCCCTAAGCAAGGTGATAAGGCCACTGAGATGCAAGGGTTACTTATAAATTTAATTGTAATATTGGCTTTTAATTTGATTTTTCAAAATAAAGCATCTTGCTTTTTATTTTTCAGTTTTTATTTATTATTTTAATCGATTTCAACCCAATCTAGGCAGTAAATCCACTCAAACACAAGGGGTTACTGGGTGTGGAAGAATTAGAAAACAGAAACTATACTTAGGAGAAAGAACAAATGAATAAGCACAGTAGAATGTGATTGACATTGCATTTAAATTTTTGAAGATTAAAGTTGGCTGAAAAGCATGAAGTCAAAAGGGAGTTCCACAAGTGAGAAGTACAAGAAAAGAAACTGTTAGCATAGTACTTAAGGTTATATCTAACACAACTCTATATTGGAGGGACTGCATTTCCAGTCTAGTACTATGCTTAAATTCATGAAGTCTATGTACCCTGGCAAATAGCAATCTGAATAGTTCCCATACAAGTATTTATAAAAAAGGCACAGGAAGCCAACTTTACAATGGTGGGAAGGTGACTGAAGCCGAGATGCAGTATCAGGACCAATAATATTGCTGATTTTTCTTTGGATTTTTCAAGGATCTCTAAATATATGGCAAGAGTGCCAGACCATAAATGATAGCAACATTTTAAGCATGGATGAATGGTAAACATATATATGTAAGGTAGATTCAGGAGAGAAAATTATCTAGCAGGAAAAAGCAGAAAGAACATTCAAGATGATATATAACAAGGAATTAGGAACTGAGCCATAAATAATTTCCGTTTTTTCTTTAGTAACTTTGTTCTCTAAAAAATAATCTACAATTTCACTTTATTCAATCATATATTCACCATTCTTCACAGTGGCTTCTTGCCATTTATCAGGCAGCTCTTCAATACCTTTTCAGTAAAATTCCATAGGTTCTGATGTGAAAAGGTTTTTGATGTACTCTTGAATTTGGTTTTCATTAGAGAAAGTTTTACCTGTAAAAGCCTTTTACAGCAATCAACATGGACTTAGAAGTTAAAATGAACAGTTGATTTACCCACTCCAAGAAGGTTAATGGAAGCTGATAATTGTTGTGGCCTGTTTAGGGTCCAGAAAAAAAGTCACAGAAGACAAAGGTAGGTTGAATAAGTGTATTTAAATAACAGATATATACAAAGCAAGAGTGTTAATAATAAGCAGATGGAGGTGTACGTCCGAATGGTAGGTTAACACTGTGTCTCCACTCCCCAACCGATTCCTCGACGACTCTTGCAGTTAGTTCATTCTACTGTTGGAGGGTTTACCACAATAGATAGATAGATAGATAGATAGATAGATCGAAACAGACTTAGGTAAAAATATAGTTAAAAAATAAAGATACATGGATAGATATTAGGTTGGTGCAAAAATAATGACGTAATAATGTTGTTTTTTGACGTTAAAAAATACGTCAAAAAACGACATTATTATGTCATTATTTTTGCACCAACCTAATAAATATATGGATGGATAAAGAAGAGACTTAAATTCATAAAGAATACAAAGACAGATAAAGAATATAGATAGATGGGAACAGACTTAGATAGGTAGATAGAATTTGTTGGTGCAAGGTGAGGTGAATATGGCGTTATATGAGTTATAGTGGGCTTACAGGTTAAAATGAGCAGTTGATTTACCCAATTGAAGAAGATTAATAAAATCTGATAATTGTTGTGGCCTGTTTAGAGACCAGAAAAAAGACACGGAAGACGAAGGTAGGTTGAACAAGTGTATTTAAATAACAGTTATATACAAAGCAAGAGTGTTAGTAATAAGCAGATAGAGGTGTACATCTGAGCGATAGGTTAACACTGCACTTAACACTTAAGAAATCATATCATCTAATATCTATGTGATATCAATCCTCTTGTATGGCAGTGAATGCTGGGCAATCTTATGACAGCTGAAGAAGAAAATGGAGGCAATGGAATGGGGTTCTACAGAAAGATACTAAGAATTTCATGGATCAAGTGAGTAAACGACAATGAAATCATAAAGAAAATGGTAATTTTGTATACACTTATACTTAGTAGCAGAAAGAGATAACAATAATTTCTTGGATCCATAATTAAAAAGGAGGGCCTTTTTTTTCCATTTATTTTTTTTTTAATCAAGCAAGGCAATATTGCCACTAAGACACAAGAGTGTAAATGGGGGTGAAAGAAAACATGAAAACTTTAGAAGGAACCAAAAACTCAATCCTAAACAGTATACAAGTGATTTACATCTACTCCTGTTCAAAAGACAGTGAAGGAGTGTGAACTGGGTGATAGGTGAACCTATCTTTGTATTTGTATACAAATTTGTAGAGTTACTGTAGGGCTTAGAAAACTTAACCCTTAGAGAGCATATTGTGGGCAAAAGAGATAGGGAGGACAGCGAGTCATCTACCCGACAAGCTTGTGTGAATGAATGGAGTGTGTGACTTGACAAAGGGAAAAATGCTGCTCAGAGCCACCCAGGATAGGAGATTGTAGAGAACTATGATTACATGTCCTGAATGGAGATGAAACATAGAAGAAGGGAAAAAGAAGTTGGCCAGATTGAAAAGATATATATAAGTAGATGACTCAAATATTGCAAATTATTAGGTTGGTGCAAAAATAATGACGTAATAATGTCGTTTTTTACGTTAAAAAATACGTCAAAAAACGACATTATTATGTCATTATTTTTGCACCAACCTAATAAATAATCTATAAAAGTTTTAATTTCATCCCCAAGAAGTTGACCATCTTGGAAAATGTTAATAAAGATGAATGACTCATCTGTTGCAATATTGAAACCTGTAACGATCTCGTGAGACAATTATGAAATCTATAATATGAAGAGGTGTCCAATGAAAGATCATTCTGGGAAAAATGCCTTTTAAATTATTTACAAATAGCATCATTTTCTGTTAGGGATTAGTAAGGATGGCATTTTTGAACATGTCTCTTATTTCTCATTCTCCCTAAATATTTTCTGGGATCATTTATGAGCAATTAAATGAATGCATCTTATTTACCCAGTGCTTGTCTCAGCCTTATTTCCTGAGAAGCTGGGAAAGGTGACATTGCTTTATAAACGCAGGTGGCATTTTCAAATTGGCTTTTGATTCTTGAAGTCTGAATTAGTCTTTTCATCTGTTCTTGTTTTGTCCCACACCTCTTTCTCTTTCAGAAATTCTCCTTACCTTTTTCTCTTTCTTACTTCATCATTTTTCTCTTTCTCACTTTTCTTTCTCTTCTTTTCTCTCTTTTTCTTTATCCTTTTCTCTTTCTTTTTGTTCTTTTTACTTTTCACCTACAAACTTTTCTTTTTCCTCTCTCTTCATTTTCCTTTCCTCTTCCTTCCTTTTTACCTGTCTTCCTTCTCTTTTCTGTCTTTTTCTATTTCTGCTCCTTTTCTTCTGTTTTGACTCTCTCTCTCTCTCACTATTTCCCTCTTTCATCATGTTTTTACTATCTCTTCCTTTTTTTTTCTTCTTCTTAAATATCATTCTCCTGCTTATCTATATCAGCTTCTCTTCCTATCTCTCTCTTAGTTTCTCTTCCTGTGGCTCCCTCAGTTTACTCTTTCTTGTTTTGTGTCACTTTTTCCTTATACTTTCTTTCTTTCATTCTTTCTTCTTACTTTTTCTTTCTTTCGTTCTTTTTACTTTTCCCCCTACCCAAATTTCTATTTGCTCTCTCTCTTCATTTTTCTTTACCTTTTTCTTCTCTCCTTCTTTCTCTTCACATTTCTCTGTTTCCTTACGTTCATTTACTTTTCTCTCTTTTTCTCTTTCTGCTCCCTTCATCTACTCTAGCCTTTCTCATTTCCTCTCTTTCATCCTGTATTTGTTAACTTTTCCTTCTTTTTTCCTCTTCTTCAACTCCATTCTCCTGCTTCTCTCTTTCTGTCTCTCTTCCTCAATTTACTCTTTTTTTTTCTGTCTCACTCTTGCCTTTAATCTTTCTTACTTTTTCTTTCTTTCATTTTCTTTTTTTTCTTTCTTTCTGTTTCTGTTCCTTTCTTTCTTCCGTTTTCATGTTTGCTTCGTATTTTCTTTTATTATCATGATCGCTGTCTTTTTTTCTATGGATGCCTCCATCTTTTTTTCAATCTCAACTTCCACTTCACCTCTCTTGATTTTCCACATTCCTCTCTCAAAGTAAGTAATTAGTTGCCTTAAAGTGGGTACCGATAACCGTTTATTCCTCCATCAAGCTGATAACGATATTTCAGAATGATTCATCAATAGAGACAGTGATCTTTCCTTGACTCTCATATCAAATCAAATGATGGCGGCTTTCAATTACATGCATTTATGCTTTTGCCAATGTGCCACACCTTTGTCCCTCCTTTTTACACTGCTCATTTGCTGGCGGCGGCATTTTTGCAATGTCTGAGTCTGCAGACTGGATCAGATCAAATTCCAATCAGATCGGAAAATTACATCAGTGGTGTTAGACGAGAGATGTTTCACAGGTAATTGGTTGGTGTCTGCAACATGCGAATCAGACAAGCAATCAACAGCCTCTGGGGGTAGCACGGAAGAATTGACCCCTCGTCGGCAAGGGTTAGGGTTTGTAAGAGCACAAGAGAGAAACTTGAAAAATCTATGTAGTTTGATTCAGTAGAGAAAACATTGTTTCAATTTTTCGCTCTTGTTGATGGCGGACAGTTGTTATTGGACAAGTTGAAATGAGATTGATTTCGAATAGGGGAATGTAAGGACGAGTCACATCCTGTCTGATGTCATCATTTAACGCTGGGCTAAAACCTTATCAAAGAACCAAGTGATCACCCTACACTATCTGATGTTTTGATGTGAAATATTGTCCTCACAGGTGGAATTGTTCAGATGAATATCATCAGTTTATTGTTTTAATCTCTAAATTTTGCTTTGTTTTCTACAGTTTATCAACCCTTTGCAGGTTATTTAAAGCCAGGAAATATTTTTAGTTTATAACAATTTTGTTTCTTGGAGATAACTATTTACTGATGCAAGTACTACTAATTAACCCATAGCTAGGGGGAGAAGAGGTGAATTCATACCGAATCAGAATTTGATAAATAAACCAGAAATTATAATGTAGATATAAAGTGAGGAGTCAGTTCTATATTACAATCAATATATAAACTGATCCCTCACTCTGTGGTCACATAGTTTCTATACAAGGTACATAAATTTAAAAGACACGCCTTTGTAGCTAATCAGTATTTGATTGATTGATTGATTTGTTTTCTAAGGTTTATCAACCCTTTGCAAGTTATTTTAAGCCAGGACATATTTTTAGATTGTAAGAGTTTTTTTTTAAATAATTATTGTTTTAGGGATACAAGTCTTACTAATTAAATCATAGCTGGTGGGGACGTAGAAGAAAAGGCTTCTTACCTTTCCCAAGGCTATTTGCACTTAAGTGAATATAACGAATCCAACATGAATTCTGGGCCATTATCCATTACACCATCCATGCATCCAAGCTTACAGTAACTAATATTCTAAGGTGGTCACCTATCTAGGTAATGACAAGGCTTGATGATGCTTAATTTTGGTGATTGTACGGGAACCAATGTTTCAATGTGATGTGTCCGTAAGCCAAATGATTTTGACAAATAGCTCCATTTTTTTTTAATCATTTCATTTCTGCTGTCAGATTTTTGGGGTTGTATGAGAATCAACATTTTTCTTGCTATGGAAACAAAATAGACACTTATACTTAGAATTCGAGATTGTTGACATTTTAAGGACACATGACAAGGAAGTATGACTGCTCGGTAAATTTGATATTCACAGGTTATACTGAAGACAAAAATGTCAGGAAGTGGCAATGAGGCACTTTCTTGATGAATGGATGGCAGAACATGAGCTCTTAAAGGATAGGAAGTTGTGGAGTGTCATGATTACCCCTGTTCTGAAGGCAAATGGCATATAAAGGAAGAATATCCATGAAAGAGGGTTTATATCCAAAAGAGAATATATATATATATCAATGGTTAGGCACTATTTAACTTTGTTTGAGCATTGCTGCACTTTGTTGCCAAGAGGACTAAATCCATCAGATCTAATGACAGTTTCCCTTAGGGTTGATGCAGATGCAGATGCAGATGCAGATCCTGCTGGAGAGCACATATTTTTATTTAATAAAATTTCTCAAATATTCAGGCCATTAGATGAAAATAGTAAATATACTGTTTAATAAATAAATGGAGCATCTACTGAAATACTAAAAATAGCATTTAAGTAATATATATATATATATATATATATATATATATATATAAGGAATAGATTAAATCCAATATATTTTTACTTTATTTGTTTAAATGTTCTGTTTTAAAGGATGCTTATATTTGAGTAAATGCTGTGTTTTTATTTATTTATTTATTTATTAAACAGTATATTTATTTATTTCTCAAATATGAGTATTCATTGAAAATGATGTTTAAACAAATAAGTTTAATATATATATATATATATATATATATATATATATATATATATATATATGTAAGAAAATATATGACAAAATGAAAAAGTTTTCATGTGACACATTTCATCCATTAGGACTTCATCAGACTAAAGTTATGTAATTTAGCCTATGTAGTCGCAGCATTGTAAACATCTCTTTAGACCAATTTTGTCAGATTTTCTTAAAATTGTTCTTGACATATAAAAATGCATATAATATTTTCCC
The DNA here is from genome assembly GCA_963932145.1 of Acanthosepion lycidas. NCBI lineage: Eukaryota > Metazoa > Mollusca > Cephalopoda > Sepiida > Sepiidae > Acanthosepion > Acanthosepion lycidas. Next base: position 25,887,298 of record OZ010591.1, read on the forward strand.
ATATATATCGAAACTCTCCTATAAATTTTGATTTATGAGAATCTAACAGTATCTGTCTATATTTCTGAGATGAGGCATTATGTACTCTATTTACATTATTTGGACTATTGGTCTCGTGTTTGTTGCCATTTTCAGGTTCAGGTAATCTGAAGATTTTTATTATAAATAGAATAAAATTAATGGTGCAATTATTTTTAAGAAGCTGAGGTGCCCAAGAGTATGAGGACTGTGGCTGACCCCAGCTCAACTCATATGTAAATCCAATGATTCTAATGTTCAAGTGACAAAACATTTTAGTAAATATTTCTCAGCAATATGTTTATTTATCTCGATAAGGTTCAGATAAAACCTCAAAATTAGACATATTTTAAGCATGAAGAAATGGTCAGTTTCTTTTGAATAAACGTCAATAGAAAGTCCATAAAAAATTACCTGACTCAAGTTCCATCATCAAAGTCCCTATTATCATACTGTCTACTGTATGTATGTCTATATGTGCATGGTTCATAATACAAATATATATTTAAGACATATTGGAACAGTGGAAGATGACTTCCAAAAGCTAAGCAAAGTATTAACAAACAGGGAAATCTTATTAGAAACAAAGAAAAGAATACTGAATTGTTATGTAGTATCAGTCCTCCTATATGGCAGTCACTGCTGAACAATCTTCTCACAGATGAAAAAGAAACTTGAAACAACAGAAATGTTGTTCTACAGAAGGATGCTGAGAATACCATGGACTGAATGTGTGAGCATTGACAGTTAAAAAAAAAGAACTGAAAAGACACTTATACTTAACATCAGGAAGAGATAGTTGAAATTTTTTGGGGCACATAAGGAAAGAGGGTTTGGAAAATTTGACACTCACAGAACATACTGAAGGCAAGAGGGGTTAAAGAAAGCAGCACATGAACAGCTTAATGAGCTTGAGTAAATGGATGGCAGACCAGGAATGAGGAGATATAATGAAAACACCAAAAATTAGTAAAATCTACAAAAGATTGTGGAGAATCATGATCGTCAGTATCGTGAAAGGAGACGGCACGTAGAAGAAGAAGAAAGTGCAATATAACTTGGAATTGCACCACTGATTCAATTTTCTATTCTACCTTTTGGAATTCTTCTGTGAGGCCTGTTTGAGGGATTTTTTGACTTTTGTTGAAAGAGGAGTGGGTTGAAGACATTGCAGATTAAAGGGGTAAAACCTTTAAATCTTCATGTGTCAGTAATTTTTCATCAGCAGATTAAGGACGATTAAAAAAAAATAACCCTTCACAATGTGGCAATTTTCTATCTAATTTGCCAAATTGTTCATTATAAACCTGGCCACATTTGGATGATTCATTCCTTAAACGTTTTCCCAAATTAGTGGGTCTGGGGTGTTAAAGATTCCCAAAATGTTGGGATAAACACTGTCCTACACAGAAATGCTATTTTGTTCAAAATACAACATTCTTTATCGATTTTTTTTTTTGTGTGTGTCAGATTTTCCTTTTTCTTTTGCTATTAAAGATGAGATTAAGAATCCAGAATCAATTTGTGATGATGTCGCATTTTCCTCACTTGATTGTTTTCTTAAAAAAAAATAGAAAAGATAAATAAAAATAAATAATTTGGGGTCCTGTTACGACAAATGGAAATGCTTCCATTCTGACTCAACTATTAAACTTTCCGGTACATTAGACAGGCCTGGCAAGTGCATAATATATATATATATATATATATATATATATATATATATATATATATATATAAAGAAATGTAAGATATTATATATATTTCATAATATATATTAAATAGCTCATTGACCACTGTTTTTTCTTACACTGTAGAGTATTTACATGTATTTGTATACGATTTTTCGCACATGTACCTATCTATATTTATACATTCGGTTATTGAGTCAATTGCTTCGTCCACCACAAGGAAAGTTGCCTCCCTGTACCGTGCCAGGAAATTTTTCTCACCGGAGTTGATCCTTCAAATCTACAAATCAACCATTCACCCTTGCATGGAGTATTGCTGCCATATATGGTCTGGAGCCCCTTCTGTTTGTCTCAGGGTTCATGATAAGATCCAAAGACGGATGTGCAATGTAATTGGCCCTCATCTGGCATCTCGCCTGCAGTCGCTCTCTCACTGATGTGCTGTCACCTCTCTCTGTCTTTTTTACAAATACTTTCATGGTAATTGCTCCAATGAGCTGCTTTCATTGGTTCCCAGACTTCATGAATTCAAGTGTCCTTACAAGGCTGGCATCCCACTCTCACCCTTTCACTGTTGAAACTGTTGAATGTAGCCATCTCTTCTACTCCAATAGCTTCATATCTCGCACCTCATGCCTGTGGAACTCCCTTCCCTTTTCCTGTTTTCCTGATAGCTATAATCTCTAACTTTTCAAATGTAATGTCAATCAACATCTCCAGTTGCCTTAATCTATCCACTATCCTTCTCCTCATCCTTTCCTCTATCACACCTATCTGATCTTGCTCGAAATCTTCTGTAACCCCTTGCATCCTAGTGGCTTCCCACCTTGCTTGGGGTGAAACGCTTAAAAAAATATATATATATATATGTATATAATAGATAGGTATATATATATATATATTAGGTTGGTGCAAAATAATGACGTAATAATGTCATTTTTTGACGTTACGTCAAAAAACAACATTATTATGTCATTATTTTTGCACAAACCTAATATATATATACCTATATAATGTGTGTGTATTGAGTCCAGAAAAGAAAAGATGGTTGGAATAAAATGGTAAGTTGCAAAATCCATTCAAAATTTGTTTTCAGAACAAAAAAGTGGGGAAAGAAATTCAAATAAATGGGCAGCTTGAGAAAAAAAAGGAAATTAAATAAACGGAGTGTTTGGAATAACAGTGGGCAGAAGAAGAAAAATTAAAATTGAAATAGATGGCCATACATGTTTATTCCGGAGCAGAGTGAAAGTAATGCATTTCAACAGTAGTTTTTCATTGATATTAATGTCCAATGAAAGTTATTGGTTAAGGATGATTATTATCATTATTATTTAAAAAATTCTTTTTAACCCACATTTGTTTTATAAGCACATGCCAGGTCATGACCAATGGCCAAGAGCAAGCAAAGAATGTTTTCCCCACTTAATTAGAAAAAAGACAGCTGTTATAAAAAATAAAAAGAACCCTAAATAGACAAAGTCCTTTGAGGATATAGACTGTACTTGTTAGAACTATTTTGAGGATTTTCTGAACAGATGGCGAATAATGGATTTTGTTGTTCTGTTCGTTTTATTATTATATGCTTTTCTGTTTGAGTAGTAAAGCTATTATATTAATAATAAACTACTTTTGAATACAAGAATAATGAGTTTAAATTTTAGGGCAGATAATGAGGACAGAGGGCTTTGAAAATTTGATACTCACAGAACAGTTGGTTGGTTGATTTTGTTTAGCAGCATATCAACCTCTATGGGTTATTTAATGCTGAAATCTAAATATTTTGAATGCAATTGTATGCCTTCAACTACAGATAAAATATGTTGTTGGTCATTCTGCTATAAAATGTATTGTTGGTCATTCTGCTATAAAATGTATTGTTGGTCATTCTACTATAAAATATATTGTTGGTCATTCTGCTATAAAATGTACTGTTGGTCATTCTGCTATAAAATATATTGTTTGTCATTCTACTATAAAATGTATTACTGGTCATTTTGCTTTAAAAATGTATTGTTGATAATTTTACTATAAATAGGTATTGTTGGTAGCTTTATATAAAAATATATTGCTGGTATTTTTACTATAAAAATGTATTTTTATAGAGTTTTGTTTTTGTTTGGGAGGTTCACTCTTTGCCCAGAGCTTGAACCCTGACAGGTACTACCACCCCAGATCAAGGTGAACCTGGGTAAAACAGCAATTAAAAGGTGATTCCACACACCTCAAAACCTCCAATCTCCTGACAAGAGGTCTTGCTGCCAGATGTAGTTTATCATTATACCATCAATAATCACAGAGCGGTTTGAAGACAGAGGAAAACAACGCATAATCTACCTAGCAAACTTGAGCAAATACATGGTGGACCAAGATTAAGGAGAGATAACAAAAAGACAAAATTTATTAAGGCAAGATGATTGCTTTTAAAAATATTGTGTAAAGATTTTTGTCATTTTTCGTTTTGACAGTACATTATGTTGTGTAGACTATTCATATTTCATATTCTAATCAGCATCTCATTGTATAGCACAATTTCCGTTGACTTCCTAGTTTGTTTGTTTTTTTAAATAAATGAACAAGAACAATTCCTTGCTGTTATTGAAAAGTGGTCATTTGAAAAAGGAGACCCTCACTGGATGCCCATTGAATTTTATATACAAGGCACAGCAGATATCTCTTCCACAAACACAACATTCTTATCGTCAAATAAAAGAATGAATAACTTCCTGAAGTCAGATATGAGCAGGTATTTAATGATAGTATGGAAAGATGTGACAGATAGAGACATGAATATGATGGAAAATACAAAAAGAAATCAAATCAAACAGTTGATATGAGTGTAGAAATCAGATCCCACTATCAAAGGCTCTTTAAATACAGAGTTCTTATTAACACAACCAATGTCAAAGGATGTTGATTAAAGTTTTTGTTCCTCTACTCATTAAACACCAAACAGCATATATAATATAACATCCCCTTTTTGAAGTAAGTGCCTCGACTTCATTTTGTCTTCTGCACACTGGTGTGACTAATACTGTAATTTCTTGAATAAACACTCGGTGTGCTTATTTAGAAATTCAAACTTTGGGAGGGGGGCTTATTTGAGAGAGTTGCTTATTGGAAAATTACTCATATGTGAAGCAATCAGGTCAGTTATCTTATATAAAATGCAATGGTTATATTTATCCTTTACAAATTATGAAATGAAAACAATTTATGTTGAAACAAAAGTAACAAAACATTTTTCACTAAGACATTTAAGCCTTTTCTAAGCATATCTTAGATGTGGCACAAGGCCAAAAGTATGGGGCACTCAGTGAAGACCTTCAAAATATATTATGATTCCTAAACAAAAGCTGGCAACAGATACAGACTCTTTTAAACGGGGCAAGAGAACAATAGATCGTAGGTCAAAACGATGACATGACAGTTACATGAATATTGAAAAAAAATATTCGGTGAACCTTTCAAAAGTAAAACTGATTTTGTGAATAATGTCAGCTGCCGTATATTGCGAGATAGAACTATTTTCTTTTAATTTTTTTTCTTGTCATTTTAATTTGCCCCATTTCTATAAGTTGATCTATTGATCGTTGATTAATTCATTTTTCACAGCAACTCAATCATTTACAAGTTCTATAAAGCAAGAAAATATTATTTGGATTATAAGAAAAATTTTTTGAAAATAATAATGGTTAAATGAAACAAGTCTTACTAATTAATGGGGAAAATAGGTGGATTCATGCCTAATCTGATTTATATAAACAAACAATAAATTATAATGTGGATATAAAGTGGGGGATCTATTCTATATTACAATCAATATATAATCTGATTCCTCACTTTGGGGCCACAATAGTTTCTATGCATTTATATTCCAATCAGTCAGATACCGATTAGCCTGTGTAGCTAATCTGTATTTGATTGGTTTGTTTTCTAGAGCTTATCAGCCCTTTGTAGGTTATTTAAAGCCAGAAAATATTTTCAGATTGTTAGAATATTTTTTTTTATTGTTGAGATAATAATGGTTTACTAATAAAAGACTTACTAATTAACTCATAACTGGGGGGAGAAGAGGTGGATTCATACATTTTCTAAGGTTACTTGCATGTAAGTGAATATAACAAACCCAACAGGAATTAAAACTTGGCTCTTTGATTAACAATTCTAAGGCATTATCCATTACACCACATGCACATCTAAGCTTATGGCAGCTCTAAGTTGGTATAAGCGATTCTTTTACACATTTTGAAGTGAGCTCATATTTGAAACTAAAAACATACATTTTTTTGCACATTGTGAGGGCAATTATTTGAGAGAGCAGTTATTTAAAAATTAATTTTTGAGGAGGTGGGAAGTTTATTTAAGGAAATACTGTATTTGCTTTCCAATGATACTATCATTCCTCTACTATTGTCTGACACAAGTAAAAAAAGAAAAAACAAGCATTGGTTCAAAAGGTGTTAAAATTTACTTAGTGAGGATCAAACTCTTAACAACAATAACAGTATATACACCTATTTTTCTATGGCAACATGCACTTTAAAGAATATAGATAACTAAATATTTAACAAATAAAAAAAACATACAATGAGATTGTGGAGAAGCACCAGAGGTTCATACCAATATTTCTCAGAAACCTTGGAAATAAGTGAACAGAATCAAAGGTATATACAATTAGTATATATATATATATATATATATATATTATAATAAAAAGAAAGAAGATTAAGATATATAATCCAGTGTTATTATTGATATTTTTATTTTTACAAAACAGTGCTCAATGTAAATTTACAGAGCATAAATATTATAAATTAACTGATTTAAAATGTGTTTTTTTCGCTACACAGGAATTACCATGTTTCAAAAACCAAAGCTAAAACTTCAAATTTAATTTTATAATTAAATTAAAAGCATTAGTTCTGTTTCATCTTCAAGCAAATTTTGGTTCTTAAAAAACAAAATAGGGTTCGACTTTAAATCACCTAAAGATTCCTCATTATAAGGATTTCAACTCTCTTTCTGATTCTAAGTGTACTTTATGCTTCCATTTTCCTAAAAAGTTCCTCATTAACCACATACTCCATCCATGGTATTCTCAGTATACTTCTGTAGAACCGTATTTCTGTTGCCTCAAGTCTCATTATCAATACCCAGCATTAATTTCTCTCAAGCTCACCTGACATTTTGATGAAGATTGAAAACGAATCATGTGTTGGTTTTGTTTATATTCATTTTTTTCTTCTCCCACTCACTATTGGCTCATTAGTCAAGGTAAAAAATTTTCCAAAATTTAAAAAAATATATATAATTTTTTTTCTTTTCTTTTCTTCTGCTTCCTGTTGCCTCATTGGTCAAGGCATAGGAGAAATTTGCTTTAAAATTCTTAAAGATTTAAAAAAAATATATATCGTTTCTATTGCTTCTATTGAAGTACATTTTTTTCTGATGAATGATTGATTGTCACTTGAATTAACAAACATAAATTCAGTTTCAGCTGAAACTGCTGGAATTATCTGAGCTCAGCGCCAGGCGCTAATTCTTAATAGAAACATTTTTCATTATCAAATCACTTTCATTTCTACAATTTACAAGAAGTTGTGACAAATTCTTTTATGCTTTTTATGTCAACACAGACATTGACTTTTCTTGACGCAATCTTCTTAATGGCTAATTTTCAACCCCAAATTGTTTAATGTTAAATCTGAAGCATGAAAATGGCAAAAAAAGTTCTTTATTATGTAAACAGTTTGAAATTTTACATAGGGATTAAATCATTACTTTTAAAATTGTTTTCTCTCCTTTTTTAAAATTGTTTATGATGCTTAAATTAAAGGAGATCAGTATATTTTAAAATCTAATATGATGTGGCTTTTAAGGAGTTTCTTCATTGATAGATAGAAAAAGGTGATATCAGGCAAAGAAAGAACGAAAGCAAATGAAGAGGATGATAAGGAGGCAGACTGGGATTGATAGAAAGAAATGGAGGAGGATAAGGAGGCAGATTGGGAGTGATAGAAAGAAATGGAGGAGGATAAGGAGGCAGATTGGGAGTGATAGAAAGAAATGGAGGAGGATAAGGAGGCAGACTGGGATTGATAGAAAGAAATGGAGGAGGATAAGGAGGCAGACTGGGAGTGATAGAAAGAAATGGAGGAGGATAAGGAGGCAGACTGGGATTGATAGAGCAGACAGAAAAATAGATAGAATGAAAGCAGATAGAAAAATAGAAAGAAAGAAAGCAGATAGAAAAACAGATAGAATGAAAGAAAGCAGATAGAAAAACAGATAGAAAGAAAGAAAGCAGATAGAAAAACAGATAGAATGAAAGAAAGCAGATAGAAAAATAGATAGAAAGAAAGCAGATAGAAAAACAGATAGAATGAAAGAAAGCAGATAGAAAAACAGATAGAAAGAAAGAAAGCAGATAGAAAAACAGATAGAATGAAAGAAAGCAGATAGAAAAACAGATAGAAAGAAAGAAAGCAGATAGAAAAACAGATAGAATGAAAGAAAGCAGATAGAAAAACAGATAGAATGAAAGAAAGCAGATAGAAAAACAGATAGAAAGAAAGAAAGCAGACAGAAAAATAGATAGAATGAAAGCAGATAAAAAACAGATAGAAAGTAAGAAAGTAGGAAGAAAAATAGATAGAAAGAAAGATAGAAAAATAGATAGAAAAATAGATAGAAAGGAAGAAAATAAGGAAAAAATGGAAAGAAAGAAAGCAGATAGAAAAATAGATAGAAAGAATGAAATCAGATAGAAAAACAGATAGAAAGGAAGAAAGTAGGAAGAAAAATAGAAATAATGAAAGCAGACAGCAGAAAGTAAATAGGTAGATTCTTTCTTTCTATCTATCTACTTTCTATAGATAGATAACAAGTGTTGGATGTCTGTTTGGAAGGACTAGAATGTCTTAAAAGAAGGAATGTTTTGTTTTTAAAAGTGGGGATCAAATGACAGACATTGGTTCTTCTCCTTCTTCACCATCACTACCAGAAGACACAAAACTTACTTATCCGCGCTTGGATAATACCTGGGAATGCATGGAAAAAAGAAAAATTTCCTTTCTGGCTGGCTGGCAAGGGAAGCGGAAGATTTCTTGCTTCATCGTCAACGAACGGGAAGATGATTATATTAGGGAGATAAGATTTTATATTGCTATTTCCACCATCCCTCCCCTCACACAGTATCTTTAATCTGTCTGTCTTCATATATGGACATTCATTTTCCTAGCTCCGTTGATTGCTGAGAGCAGCCGAAAGTTGAGCACAAAATATCCCTGCCCAAACCAGATACGAAGTTGTCATCGTCATTGTCGTTGCTGGAAGCAACAGTTACAACCAGAAACAGAACACCCCACTCCATTTTTTTTTTTTTTAAATCTGCATACTACAGGAGGAAATGAAAAAGATGAGGGCAGAGACGTGAAGTGAAGGGCAAAATAATAGCCTAAGGGTGGGGAAAAGGTTTTAGAATGTTTTCTAATAGACTATATTGCAGCAGTTGAGGCGTATAAACTGATTGCTGATGTTAAAGGGCCTTACAATCTTCCTAACTCTTGATCACTGCCTTGCCACTTTCCCGCAGTAAGCTGACAACTCAGATTTTGAATCGACGTGTCAATAAGAACCATCGTTCACCTGCTCCATTTTATTGTTTCCTCTTTTGGTATGGCAATGAAATAAAATGAAAATGAATAAGGGATACAAATAAAATAGTTTTTTTTTTATTTCTTTCTCTTGATCAGCAGCCATGATTTTATGGTTGTAAGCAAGAGGAAAAGCCTAAGACATGAGCTATTTGGGAGATGTCAAAATCAAACAGGTATGAAAATTTAAATATCTGCAAAGTGTTTTAACATAGCCTGGAAAATGCAACACCGAAATCAAAAGTCACATTGGAACAGCAAAAGATGGCTTCCAAAAACTAAGCAAAGTATTAAGAAACAGAAAAATTTCATTGGAAACATAGAAAACAATATTGAATTGTTATGTAATATCAGTTCCCCTATATGGCTGCAATGCAGGACAATCTCTTCACAAATTAAGCAGAGACTTGAAGCAATGGAAATGTGGTTCTACAGGAGGATGCTGAGAATTCCATGGACTGAACATATGAGTAATGAGGAACTTTTACAGAAACTAGAATAATAATTAAAACCAGAGACAGTTAAAATTTGTAGAGAACATATTATAGGAAAGGAGTTTGGAGAATTTGATACTTACAGGATGATATATTGATGATAAAAGAGACAGAGGAAAGCACTAAATAACCTACTTGGTGAGTTTGTGTACATGGTTGACGTAACAGAGATTTGGAGACATAGCAAAAAGATAAAACTTGATTAGAGTTGCAAAGGACAGTAAGTTATAGAGAATCATGTTCCCCTACATACTGATGGGACATGTCAAATAGAAAAAAAGAAGCAACTGTGTGATACTCTTGAATCAGTTTTCAAAAGCTAAGCAAAGTATTAAGTAACAGGAAAATGAAAGAAGAAAGAAAGCAATCTGAAAGCCTGTATGAAATCGTGTTTGGACCAATGAAAACTTTGCCATCACAGAAATTAGCCGGTCAGCCAAGAAGAAGAAGGAAATAAAATCACAAGCCTACGCAAAATTCTTTTTGATATAAAATAAGAAGAAAAATTAAATTAATCAGAAGAGTGTCTGGAATCATGTGAAAGGTTTCATTTCATTTCCATGCAATCAGCATTGAAGTACTTGAAAGTGTAAAATTATTCACCAATTATATTACTAGTCTCTTATCAGCACGTGGCAGTTCAAAGAATTTTCTCTCAACAATCCAAGAAAGTTCCGTATTTCAAAATATTTCTCTTCATCCACTTTTGAACATATGTAAACCATATATCCCTTAGGTGAGCAATGAACTTTGTTACATTTGTCTTAAACATTTTTTTAATATTATTTTGTGTCAGATTATTTGAGTCTGTTGCATGAATGTTTCCTCTTCATAACAATACAATTATAGACTTCAAGAATTCTGATATATTTTCCTGAAACAAGCTACTGACACTACTTCAAGCATGTAAATTCTTGAATAAATTGCTTACCTTGCTTTGTTAAAATTACCCATATGTTTCCTCATCATTATATTAGGTTGGTGCAAAAATAATGTCGTTTTTTGAAGATTTTTTTTGATTATCGTTCACCCATTTATCCAACTTTTTTGACTTCCCTATTTGCTTTAAATGGCCAATGACTGTTGAGTGGTCGACCTCGAGTTCAACAGCAACATCTCGTGTGGTTTTGCGATGATCGGCTTCAATTAAGGCTTTCAAATGTTCGTTATCAACCGCAGTCGGCCAGCCGCGACCGTCTTCATCTTCGAGACTCTCGTCACCTTTGCAAAATTTCTTGAACCACCATTGTGCCACACGTTTGTTAGTGGTTCCTGGGTCAAATGCGTCATTGATATCACGAGCTGTCTCGGCAGCTTTTCAGCCTAGTTTGAACTGGAACAAGAAAATCGTGCGGATTTGAATTTTGTCCATTCTATCGAAAAGCCTGCAAAAAAATGAATGAAGAGATTGAGAACGGTAATGAATAACACGATTCAATAGAGTGAAAAACGCGCTTCAAAATGATATATAACATGGCTATATATATCAATGAATTAATTCAGAAATCATATATAAAAGTAACATATGTGAGAAAACGACATTATTTTTGCACCAACCTAATAATCCTTCATTAATTTTTTTGGCATTAGTAAATCAACAATTCATTTTAACCTCTAATCCCTGCACCACTATAGTTCCCCCAGCTCAGACCTCTACAGCTAGGACCTGACATGCCATATTCACAATAGCAAACTATCCTAATTCCCTTCATTTCTTTGATGAGGATCAAGTTTCAATCAGACAGCTTCTTCTCCAGAACCATTAATTTATGAAACAAACTCCCAAGAGGATGCTTCCCTGACAACTATAATATTGATCTCTTCATGTCCATGGTCAACCGATATCTATCCTCATAATATACATTTCTTACTTCTTCCTTCACCCTCCCTTAGAACCATTTCGCTCAGTAACTCTCTACTTTGAGTGGCAGTTGAGCCTTGTAAAAAAAAATATTCTTTAGTAATTCCCAACATGATTTGTGCCCTTAAAATGCCTTAATTACCCGACATAAGACACCAACCTGTGAATTTCCAGTTTTGACCAACAATGAAAAAATTTTAGGTGCTTTATCATACAATGGAGCATTTTGAGGTCCTTTATCATGCAATGGAGCATTTTGAGGTGCGTTATTATACAATGGAGCCTTTTGAGTACAGTGGAGCATTTTGAGGAGCATTATGCAATGGTGCATTTTGAGGTGTGTTATTATACAATGGTGCATTTTTGAGGTGCTTTATCATACAATGGTGCATTTTGAGGTGCTCTATCATTCAATGTTGCATTTTGAGGTGCTTTATTGAACACTAGTGCATTTTGAAATGCTTTATTACACAATGGAGAAGTGCAAATTTCTGTAACATTATCAAAACAGAATCCAAGCTTAAATTCCTATTATGGCTGTTTATACTCTCTTTTAAACCAATGCTCTTGGGAATGCAGGGCTGGCTTTAAGCCAATTAGACACATTGCTTCCAACTGGGCTCTATGCCAAAAGAGACCTTGCACTAAGAATCTCTTCTCTTCTCAAATACTGTCAACAACACGTTGCAATATAACGCCACATTTTAGGTTTTACGGAGAAGGAAAACAATTTTAATTTTCTTCAGGATTTTTAAAGAAGTTAATAATGATTGTTTATATTTTGAATCTTTCTTGGTTTTTTTCATTGCCTTTAATTCTTTTGTGTCACATCACATCACCTCAATAAATATTTAGAACTTGATTGATACAAATGAAATTTAAAAGTTAAAATACTGTAATTCCTGATGTATTATACGCCTTCATCCATAATACGCACCCCTAAAATTTTGGTGAAAGTGTGGGAAAATGTTTCTACTCATGCATAATATGCACCCGTTGTTTGGTAATAAGTACGGCCAGCATTTCCTAGTCTCATTAAAAAAAAGGGTTTCAAACATAGAATAATATTATTCTAATTTAGTTTTATGATAATTTTTATTTTATTTCAGATTTGTAAGTATTTTTAGGTACATATGATTGTATTTGACATCTTTAATGGGGTTGCAATCGCTGAATGTTAGTGTCAAATTATCGTATGTTTGTGGTGCTTAGTCATTTCACAACTGAAATCTACCTATAAAACAGCAATATTTTGAAGATTTTTTGTAGCTGTGCATAATACACACCCCTAATTTTACTTATTATTTTTTAGAAAACATGCGTATTATAGATGGGGAATTATGCTACTTAAAACACTGCTAATTTTTTTAATCAATTTCACCTCAAGCAAGGTAGTAAAGCCACTAAGACACAAGGGGTTACTGGGTGTGGAAGAATTAAAAAACAGAAACTATACTAAGGAGAAAGAACTAAAGAAGAGTAATCAGGAGGACAGTAGATACTAATTGATATTGCATTTAAATTTTTGCAGATTAAAATTGGTTTAAAAGCATGAAGTCAGAAGGGAGTTCCACAATTGAGCAGTGCAAGAAAACAAACTGTTTTTTGGGGTTTTAAAATTTACCTTGCCTAATATTTTCATATTATCAAGAGTTTTTTTGCTAAAAAATTATTTCACCTCCCAATTTCATAGTAAATTATGTTAGTTTTAAAAATCTTATCCATCTCACAGTTTCATATGAAAATAGAGTTTTTATATTTCTAAATTTAACTTGCCTCATATTTTTAAAACTCAGAAACAAAATTGTATTCAAAGGTTTCGATACTCTTCATCAGACAACTTCTTTTCACACAAAAACTGACAAGGTTGCATGGTTCCTTCTTAAAGAATACAATTGTCACAACTCACGAAATAGCACTTGAATCTGAGGCAAATGGATCATGTTTTTAACACTAAAATCATTGATTTAGTTTAAAATAGCAGCTTTTAGAGTATTTTAACTTTCAGAATTCTTTTCAGATCAATCAATTTTAACACTTATTGAAGTATTCCAAGACAGCGTGAATTGGTGCAAAAGAGCAATGCACTATTTTTTATTTTTTTTTACTGTAGTTGAATTAATTATAGAAACTCATGAAAATTTATTTCTTCAAAAAAATAAAACAAATTATATATAAGTATTTTATGGAATAATGGTGCTCACTTTGCACTAGTTGGAAAGGCATGAATCTATTTTCCCTACTTTTTTCCCATCACCAGAACATTTTGAAAGAAGATATCACATCACTCATACACCACAACTGTTGCAGGGGGAAAATGTGTAAAAGAAATGGAGGAAACCTCTTCCTAGAAATTTTATGCTGACCAGGCAGTATTAACAGGGAATTGTTATCAAGATAGAAAAATATGTACAGACTGAAGGGATAGCTCAATACACATGAACAGACAGAAGTGGATAGATAGATAGATAGATAGATAGATAGAGGTAGGTAGGTATGAACAGACTAAAGAAGTTAGGTAAGTAAGTAGGTATGAACAGACTAAAGTCGTTAGGTAAGTATGAACAGACAAAAGTAGTTTGGTAGGTATGAACAGACTAAAGTCGTTAGGTAGGTATGAACACACTAAAGTCGTTAGGTAGGTATGAACAGACTAAAGTCGTTAGGTAGGTATGAACAGACTAAAGTCGTTAGGTAGGTATGAACAGACTAAAGTAGTTAGGTAGGTAGGAACAGACTAAAGTTGTTAGGTAGGTAGGAACAGACTAAAGTAGTTAGGTAGGTACGAACAGACTAAAGTTGTTAGGTATGAACAGACTAAAGTCGTTAGGTAGGTATGAACAGACTAAAGTACATAAATACATACTTGTGCAAATTAATGAAAAAAAAAATAATTCCATTATTATTTTTTTTTTTTTCATATTTTCCCAATGAAACATGACCCAGTGCAAATGTTAGTCATTTGTATGTCCATTCCACAAAGTCATTCCTTGTAGGTTGACCACAAATTCTCGACTGGATTTAAATCAGGAGAGTTTCTCGGCTAGTCTGTAGTACTTTGATTTTCTCACTGGTTAGGTTTGCCAATGTGTTTGTGCAGTATTACAATTTTCATACCCTTCCTTGGAGTAACATCCATCACAGACAATGACCGTAGGACAACTAATTAACAGTTGAGACAATAGTGTCAGGGCGTGATAAAAATCTGATGCAATCACGGATGATGCAATATTTTTTAAGGCCAAACAAATTTCATCATACACCCCAAAAATAGATTCATATTACTGCACACCACTGCAAATGACCTAATCTGAGGAAGAAATAGAAATTGATTACACCCTGTCACTCCAGTGGGTCTAAAACTGACCGTATGATGAAAGGAAGGAAACTAAAATGGTTGTTTCAATTAATTTGAACAAGTGTGTATTTAGATAGATAGATAGATATAAGAGCTGATTGACTTGACCAGAAAGTATTCCTTTTACTTAAGTGAGATTATATTAACAAACCTCACCAATCTGAAGCTTTTTGATAACATGCTATTATTATACTTTAATAATTTTGAGTGCTAGGGAATATGAAAAAGAGAAAAAAACAATAAAAAAAACAGGAATTAAGACGACAGAGGATAACAATTGACATTGCATTTATATTTTCGAAGATCAAAGTTGACTAGGAATCAAGAAGCCGGAAAAGAATTCCACAAGCGAGAAGTGCAATAAAATAAACTCTTAGCATAGAACTATCAGTTACATCTAGACATCTCATCTGTAAACAGATACAACCTTGTTATAGATGTGATTATAAACACAATCTTTTGGTCATCATCAGCCAGGAGTTGGTTATACATGTCTTAATGTCATCTAGGGGTTGTGAGTTCAATCCCTGGATCAGATAGTGAAGCACTGGTTCAGCAACGACAACCAATAACCTACATCACAGGGACAATACAATGATACAATAATCAATAGATATCCCATATCAGCCAAAAAATCCAATGATAAGCAGAGGATATTTGGTCAAAATGTTGTGTCTCTAATAACATCTATAAGGACCAAGATGGAACTAGTAGTTCAAAATAGTTCAAGTATATTGATAATTATTCATATAAAAAATGAAATACAAAATTGTTGTTATAATTATTGCATTATTCAACAAGTTATACTTGTTTTAGAATTGGAATGAAAACAGCCTCGTAGGAGGAGGAAGAGGCTTAAGAGGAGTAGGAGGAGAGGAGGAATTCTTTTATTTTCTGATTTGTGATTAAAAACATGAAACCAATGGGGTGCCATATTGTTTTGCAACAGGAATCAATATAGAATCCTAATAAACAGTCTGTTACTATTAAAAATTGCTCAGTGACATGTTAGGAGATTGTTGAGAGTTGAAGTGATGTGGGTAGAGATATCCAAGTGTGTAGTGAATGTTTAATAGGCTTTCCGGTGGGTGGAGCTCATTGACAATAATGGCAATGTTGTTATCAGGATCCTGCCTGCCAAGAAATATTACCTGACAAAAGCTGTTAAGCTTAATTGTTGTATTTGCATCGTTTTGCCTATTTTTTCCCCTTCACTGTTACTTTTCTGTCTCCTCACTTCCAGAAAAATAACAAACATGGAACAACAATGAAAAGTTTATAAAGACAATGTATCTACAAACTAAACTTGGAAACCAGTTATCAGAAAAAACAAAAACTACCATATTCCATAACATAGAAAAACACTTGCTATTTTTTTTTTTTTTACTCAAAGAAGGACTAAAATCTACTGCTTCTACTATGTGAGATATCTGGTTGGCTAATATTTCTTTTATTTTTTATTTTTTTTAAGGTTCACCCTGTACAAGGCTTGGGGACCACTCAAGGTAGAGGGTTATTTTAAGGGGTAGTTTATATGGATAAGAGGGGAAGATAATAGGTAACTTTAGTCTTGAACCAGTTAAGATTGTTGCAATTGGGGAAACATCCTCTTAGGTTTCAGTTCCACAAAGCAGTTATTTTACAGGAAGTGGAACTTCCCACTGATGGAATACAGTGGGAATGTGGGTGGTTTGCTACAATGTAAATGGCATGGCAGATTCTAGGAATGTAGTTCATCCAAGTACTTTCCATAAAAGTAGCAGTAAAGCAATGGGAAGCTCACTATATCCCACCTGTGAGAGAGAGGTTGGAGGGTGGAAAATAATTTTTCTCCAACAAGGACGGAGACGCTTTTGAACTTTATCAAGACTTGAAAGTGAGGACTGGGGTGTCCCCATGCAAATATGTCAGCAGTTCTCCATTTTTGGGCTAATCTACTTTATAAAGGTAAAGGATTGCATAAGGAGTCAGGTACTTACTGAAGTGGTCAGATACCATTGACTTACCAGTAATTGAACCTCGCCAGTCACATGTTAGGAGATTAAGAGTTGAAGTGATGTGAGTAAATATATTTTTTATGCCATACCCCTTCATGACACATGCAATCATAGCTCTCCACAGATTCCATTTCTTTGATAGATGCAAATTACAATGTTCTTGGGAATAATAGTGATGTAGTTTCCCATTGCTTTTTGATTTCAGAGTTGTCCTTCTTTTAGATTGGCCACAACTCAAGAAAGTGTTCAAATCTTCAACCATGGATTCTATCTTCTTATAATTGATGGTTAGTCCTTTCTTCTCACTTTCTTTTACTACCTTCTGGTGGAATGCCTTTAGTTTACTTCTTGTATCAACACTACCATCTACATATCTTCTCAATCAACAGTCTTCTTTTTTCCTTATCAAAAAACAACATAGATAACAATAAGTTTAGCGCAGATTAGCTGACCACTCATTACCACAACTGCTATGTAAATTAGCTGTCAGTGCTACATTCCTAAACAAACACCAAATGGGCTATTATTAAGGGGGACAATTCAAACTCAATATTCACAGATGTACTAAAATGAATATGTATCAACTTCCTTTAAGAAATTCAGGCAATGCAGGACAGTTGAAATACATATTATTTAAAATGTTATGTTTAAAGCCATAGAGAAAAAGATGGAATAATAAAAATATTTATTATGATACAATATTATAACATGATGTATACTTATTAAGTTGATAGAAAATTCTTTTATTCACGGAAATTAATAGTATTGTTATTCAATCACCAATATATATTTCCAGGATTATTTTATGAATGAAACTTCTCCATGTTCAAAGACTACAAAGAACTCTTTGATGTTGTCAGATGAGCTTACAAAGTGGAGGTCTTCCATCTACATATTCATATTCATTGGTTTGTGTCAAAATGAAGCAAATTGGCTGGCAAAGTCAGTGGTTGTAAAAATCATTTCAAACCGATTTGTTTACTAACAATCCCTGACTGTTTTAAAGGACACGTAAACTATACTGCAAAAATCCAGCAACTCTCAGCTGAAATTACTTTGAAATAAATTTTTTGCAGTTAAACTTCTATGTTTTTTTTTCCTTTTTAGCCACTGACAAAATAAGTAAGATTAAATCAAAACTTTTTTTTTTAATATAAAACTTAGTTGGTCATCTTGTCATTCCATGTGCTTTTCTTTATCTTATTTCTTTTCTAACACATGTGACATGTTACCTTTCAGGTAAATCATATGTTGGTTGTGATAGGCTTGAGTTAATCCCTCCTCCCTTTTTTTTTAACAAATTGACAAATAATGCAACATGTTTCATGACAGTTTATAATCTTCTTTATATATGTCTGGAGATATGCGTGTATTTTGCTAATAGATAAAAAATGAGAATTCTTCTTTTTCTTATTTTTTTTCTTCCTTTTCTTTCCCATTTTTCATTGCTTTCCTTCTTATTCTTCTTTCTGTTTCCTCTTTTGCTGATCTTTCCTTTCAGCCACTTCTGTTTACCATTTTCTTTTCCTCATTTTTTAAAAATTTGTCTTTTTTTGGACATCTTTCTTTTCTTTCTTATCTTTCCTTCACCTTTTCTCTTTCCTGTCTTTCAACCATTTTCATTCTTCCTCATCCCCTTTTCCACCTCTTTAACATACTTCCTTTTCTGGAGATTTGTCTTTATTTTTCCAGTAGATAAAAAAGGAAATTTTTTCTTATTTTTTTCCTTAGTTTTCTTTCATATTTTTCATTGTTTTCTTTCTTCTTCTTCTTCTTCTTCTTCTTCTCAACTGATCTTTCCTTTCATCCACTTCTGTTTAGCATTTTTCTTTTTCATTTTCTTTTCATTTCATCTTTTATTTGGACATCTTCGTTTTCCTTCTTTTCCTTCCTTCATCTTTTTTCTTTCCTTTCTCTTTTCCATATTTCCACTTCTTCCTTTCTACCATTTTCCTTCACCCTCATCTCTCTTTCCACTTTTCTTCCACCTCTTTTACATTTTTCTTCCTCTTCTGTTACATATTTTATCATTTTCCTTCTTTTTCTTCCTTTATTTCTCTTTCTCTTCTTTGTTTCACATTTTCCTTTCTATCATTTTTCTCCTTCCCCATCTTTTCTCTTATCTTCTACTTCTTTCCTGTGTAAATATCAATATTCAAAAACATATTTTCATTTCTTTTTCCTTCACTTAAATAAATGTGTACCTGATACAAAATACACAGTTTAATAATTAAGAGGTTTTTAAAAAAAAGTTTATTCATTCTCCATTCTTATTTATTTTTCTTTTTTCAAAGAAATGGCTAATATTACCTTGACCATCGCCAGACTGTTCTGTAATATATCTTCAAATATTTATTGCCAAACACTTCTCCTCAAGAACTCTTTCTTGCTTCATTTTTTTTTCCTGTCTGTCAACAGGAGTCAGGTGGAAAGAAAAATGACATTGGAAATGGCTGATGAGAATCCAAAATTGATTAGAGTTGGAACAAATAAAAAAAAAAGTATTAAGAAATAAAAAAAAAAAGGAATAAAAAAAAAATGTAAAAAACAGAAAATATTTTCAACTTGGCAGGAAGGGCAAACATTACCAGGCAAATATGTTTCCCAAAAATGTCATCTGTGGGAACCATCACAACTACTCTTGAAAACCTCCCTGACACCAGAAATTTGAGAAAAAAATATAAAAAGAATAAAAAAGATGACACAAATGTAATAAAAGTCATTGAAAGATAAACAGACATGAATGAACACAGTGAGGAGTTCTGAAAGGCCTGACTTGATACTGGTTGAGAGATGAAGAGAGAAATGAACAGGTTGAGATAGAAAGATCTTGAGTCATAATGTGATTTTCAGGTACTTCCCACACTGGGATTATCTTCTCAAGCCAATATTATGAAAAACTCACCTTCTTGAGAAATCAACCATGTTGAAAATCGAACCCAGGTGTCATGGTTAGAATGATAACATTCTATCCATTTAACCAAACATGCATATAGCAATAACTAAACAATACTAAAATAGAACAAGACAGGGACATGGACAATGGAACAAAAACAGTCTATATATATATATATATATATATAACATATATATATATATGTTTTATATATATATATATATATATATATATATATATAAATATATATATAAATATAAATATATATAAATATATATATATATATATATATATATATATATATATATATAATATATATATATATATATATATATATATATATATATATATATATATATATATATAGTTGAATAAAGGGTTCAGTTGGAAATTCTCTGAATTAGTTACCAGATCAATAAATATATGAAGAAGACCAGAGAGTGTACTGGCTGAAATGTTGATATGAATTTGATTGAGTTTAGAAGATCCAAATGTACAGATTGCATAAGAGCAACACACGTTTTAATCCTGCTGGTTTCTTTATTAAACTCAGGCCAGTTGACAAAGATTATACCATTTAAAAATATAGATGTTGATGGAAATACATGTATCCATTAAATATAATGTATAGTGTTCACTCTGTACAAGGCCCAAGAGCCACTCAAGGTAGAAGGTTACAGAATAAGAGGCAAAATTTACAGGGGTATGTAGAGAAGATAATATTAGGTTGGTGCAAAAATAATGACGTAATAATGTCGTTTTTTGACGTATTTTTAACGACAAAAAACGACATTATTACATCATTATTTTTGCACCAACCTAATAATTAACCCTAAACTTGAACAGGTTAAGACTGTAGTGATAGGAAAAGCATCTTCTTGGGAGTTGGTTTCACAAAGCAGCAGTTTGTGGGAAAAAGCTGCTCATGTAAAATTACATCTCACCTTGATCTGATCCTAAGAATAAAGTACAATTTGTTCTTTGCTAATCTTTAATTTCTG
Organism: Acanthosepion lycidas; assembly: GCA_963932145.1. NCBI lineage: Eukaryota > Metazoa > Mollusca > Cephalopoda > Sepiida > Sepiidae > Acanthosepion > Acanthosepion lycidas. The sequence goes on from OZ010591.1 coordinate 25,908,272, forward strand.
AATAATACAAGTGAAATAAATATTTTTCCACAAATGATTTTACATCTTCCATTTCTAATATAAATTCAAAATCAGATATTATATTTGATTAAGTCAAGTGAAACTTGACAGTCTTTGAAAAATGGAAATATGCATTTCTAGAAACCAAAAATCTTAAAAATATTATAACTTCAGATTTCAGTTTTTCCATTATATATATATATATATATATATATATATATATATAGTAAAAATAATAAATCTGTTGGTATATAATCCAAGTGGATCCTAGCAATATGATTTAATGTAATCTAATTTTTTTATTTATTTATTTCATTTTCATTTTTGAATGTATAATTTATTTTATTATATTTTTATTTATAAATATTTTTTATTCTTTAATATAACCTATTGATTTTATATTAAATATAAACTTTTTTAAATATAATTTTACTTAATATTAATATAAATTATCTAAATATAACTCATTTTTAATTTATTCAAATACATCCTATTTTTACATATAACTTTGCTTTGGAAGAGTACTTCTTTATCTTTATAATTTAAGCTTTGTTTGTTTTTTTTTAAAAAACACCCTTTTCTTCTTTTCTTTGTTTCAAATTAACATTTCATTCTTCATATAACCCCAACTTCATATCATAAGGTTAATATCTGGGTTTAATTTTATAAAACCTCTTACCTTTAAGACTAATACCTTAACCCCTCCCCACCGCTGGCCACTGTCTTGGGACTTTCATCTGACTGAAACATTGAATAAATTTCTAATTCCGACATGAACTCAGTTTATACCGGGGTTGAATAAGACTGATGAATCTTGTCGGTTGAAATAAGCCTATTCCCCATATGAGGTAATTTTGGATTTTATTGTGTACTAACTATATATATATATATATATATATATATATATATATATTTGGACAGCAAAGTTTCTTTTAAATATGTTTCATTGAATGTGACAGACATGGAAAATATCTATAGCCAAAATGTTGGGTGAAAAACAAAATAAGGAAATTAATCTAAAGAAACTCAGAATATATTTTGATTGACTCACCTCATGTTAAATAGCAGGGCAGATTAAGTTCTCTAGCCTTGAGTAACAACCAGTCTAGGAGAAGGAAAACTTTAAATTCAAAACTTTGGTGAAGGCAGCAGGAAACTCTCCACTGTCTTTTCCAAGATGTCATGGATATTTCCAGATAATAAAGGAAAAGAATCCTCATATTCACCTACATCCTGAAGAGACATGACATTAAAAAAGTATGTGTAGGTATGTGTCTGCATACATATCCAAGCAGCAGTCTTTCATTAATATATATATATATATAAAATCAGAGTGAAGGAATATTTTTTAATTTTTTACTCATAATTCCTTGTTTACATAGATTAGTAGTTTGTGTATGTGAGAATTATCCAAATGTTTATGGTCAAATGTTTTTTTTATTTTTTTTAATCCCCCCCAGTAAGGTAACAATGTCACTAGAATGCAGTGGAGTGAAAGAGAATGAGTTCAAGAAGATTGAGAATGAAAAGGATTGCAGAAAAAGCAAAAAAGGAATAGGGTTCAAGATGACAGAACATAGCGATTGACATTGCATTTAAATCTTTGAAGTTATCAGGGAAGAAAGAAATTTGAAGTGTGTTCCACAGGTGACAAATTCAAGAAAAGACACTGTTAAAGTGGAAATGACAATTTCATCAAGCTAGTTCAACAGTAAAATGGTGAGCCCTAGTTACCTATTTAGTAGCATGATTAAAATTTTTGTAGTCAGGGCACCAGGAAAAAAAAACTTGTCCAAGGAGTTACCATGAAAATATTTGTAGAGCAGAGGGAAGCCTCATCATGTCAGCTAGAAAGTGACTAGAGATGAGATGCCTTGTCAAGATAAATCATATTGCAGACCCTTCTCTGGATTTTGTTAAGAATCTTGAGATGCACAGTAGGAGCACCAGACCAGATATGGCAGCAGTTTGCCAATATTCTTTGATGGACAATAATCCTAAAAATTTTATTGAAAATCTTATTCAGCCTTGGGCTCCTTATCTTAAGAGCTTCAAGTATGTAAATTCTGCCTCAAGAATCTGGCCTGAAATACTATGAAAGGAATTCATACCAAACTCTACAACATGCTGATGTAGAGTTCAGTTAGTGAGAGATACTCAATTTGACCCTCACACCAAACAGAATAATTAGAGTGCTGGTAAGAACCATCCTTACAGAAATAGGGATTTGCATATATTTTGCTTAAGGAAACGGACTCTCACTAAAAAGAGGTTTCATATCTTAGTTTACAGATCGCAATAGCTGTTAAGGAGATGTGATTAAATATGCTTTAATGTTTACAAAAAATTTAATTCGTATTATTATTGTTTAGAAGATAAGCATTATAACATAGCACAAAATCGCTATATTCTTCAAGTAGGAATTTTCAAATATATATGCATTTTTTTAAGTATTTATGTTTATTTTTTAACTTTTATCAAAAACAACATTCTTGTGCATGTAGTTAAGGATAATATTATACATTAATTACTAATTTTTTTAATTAATAACTAATTGTGCTCAGTTGTTGACATTAATAGCTATCTGCTGATGTGTTAAAATTTTAGAATAATGCAATAATAAAAATTTAAATTTTATCTCTGCGATAAATGTCATAATCTGTTAAAATTTTTCTTGGTTTTCTTAATTGATTACCAAAATTTTTATCAGTTTTTATTGTTTATTACATGGAGGTTCTTTTTCAGGACATGGAGAACAATTCTTGATTATTTCACTTATTATTTTATGCACCACCATTATGACCAATCATGGATATCCACAGCTTCCTTTTCTTTGAAGCTCTTAGAAATATATTTTTTTTTTTGACTATTCCTCCCATTCTCTGTACTGCAATTAATTTATGCAAACTTACATGCCATTTCTTGCTCCAGGTAACAATTGATTGGAGAGGAATAAGAATGAAATCAGTAAAGCACCCCAAATTTATCATAAAAATTCAGAAAGTGGAATGAGTAAATACTAAACACTTCAAATACCTACATGTATATAACAAACTTAATATATTAGATAAGGAAATTGAACACCGTATATGTTGCAACAGTGACCCATCAAAATGTTGGGGATCATGGATCTCCACAACTTCCTATACTTTGTGGCTCTTATCAATGTTTTCCTTTTTACTGTCCATTTTTACTGTTCTGCCATCCATTTACACAAGCTCGTTAGGTAATTTACTTGTTTTTTTTTTCTCTGCCCCTCTTGCCATCAATTTGTCCTGTGAGTATCAAATTCTCCAGGTCTTCTTTCTTCAATATGCCTCAAAGGATTTTCACATGTTTTTCCAGATTGTAAGTAAAACTGTTATTTTCATTTCCATTTTCTTTAAAACATCCTGATTGTTTACATGTTACATCCATGTTATTCTCATCACACTTCTGTAGAACCACATCTCTGTGGAAATTATCCAGCATTCACTGCTGTTACGGGAGGACTTATATTATATATCAGTTCATCTTTCCTTTATTTGTTTCTTGCACCTTTTCTTGTTTTTTAATACTTCGTTTAGCTTTCTGAAAGTATATTTTACTATTTCAGTGCACCTTCATATTTCTATGTCATATTTTCTGGCATCTGTTCAAACCCTTCCTTACCTTACTTTTTGTATTTACTTGCTTTCAAGTGCAAAAATAATTCAATAGCCATTTGCTGAAAGGGGAATCAGCAAGCACAAATTCTAATTGGTTGCATTGACTTTCACACAATATCCTTTCTGTCTCATCCCTTCCTATTTATATGTTACATAACAGGTTAGAGTGGGCTTTATAGTCTTAGGTGGTAGCCAGTCTTAAAGAACAATTATAAAATCATAACAGAAGCAGACAACAAGAAACCAGTCCACTATATTTACCAAGAAGGCATGGGAATTCCCAGATAATAAAGAAATAGAATCTGTGAAGAGCCATGATTGACTTGACTATGTCCCAAGAAGAGAAGGATTATTCTGATTTCAAAGCCATGGAGAAGGCAACTAGAAACCAATCTATTATCTTTTCCAAGGCATAGAAATTCACAGATATTAAAGAAGAGCTGAGCGCTATGATCACCAATGCCCTTAAGGGACAGAGTGCGAAAAAAGTGTTTCTCAAGTTTGTTTCTCAACATCCTTTCTTTCTATTTTATAAATCTTCATGTTTCCCCAACTTCAATTTTAAGAGTATTTTAGGAGGGTATTGCTTTGTTCCAGGAAGAAATTAAAGTGGTTTAACTGATCGAATCTCATCTTCATTTCCTATCTTTGGAATTTGATGCCATTAAGGAATGCATACCAAATTGAGTAAGTGGGAAGGTGTCAATCTGTAGTTTAGGGGTTTACTTGTGATTGCAGAAAACAAATAATAATAAAACATCAAAAAAAATACAGAGTTTGACTGAAGCAAACAATATGTGTTTGTTAAACACTGTCTATCTCCATGTGTACATGATGGTAACAAGTCAGCTTTGAGGAAGGATCAGTTCCCCATAAAACATCTTTTCTCATTACACTCACTAGGAGAGCAGTCAGCAAAATGATTGCATGTCTTTGCTAATAAAAAATGGCCGTGGGCAGGAGAGCAAAAATGCAAAGTCATGTTCTAGACAAATAACTGTCTCTGTTCTAGGTTGGCATTTAATTGGAGACACTGGTGATTTTTTCCTGTTGATGGTATAATCTTAGGCAATATGAAGGGAGGGGAACCAAAAATGAGAATAGGAGAAGGTTGATGTCTTTAAGTAGATTTTGGCATTAACAGGAATCGGCCAGTGTCATTACAGTTATAGATCTTAATAAATGTATTATGATATATCAAAAGTTCGTTTTTGATAGAACTTTTCTTTAAAGCTTATTTTGTATAGTCATCTATTATTATATATTAATGTATCTCAAAAGTATTTTCAGTTTTATAGAACTTCACTCTATGTATTATTTCATGTACATATCAAAGGACTATCTATGACTCCAGTGCATTATTAAAATTAATATTATTGCTATAATATATTATTATGTATCAAAAGTATTTTCATTTTTTTACAGCCCTTTACTCTCAAACTTATTTTATGAACAAATCTAATATTATTACTATATATTAGAGTGTATAAAAGTTATATTCATTTTTTAATAGATATTTCTTTAAAAACTATTTCATGTATACATCTGAGTGCATTATATTATTAATATTATTATTAAAATTATTCTCATTTAACCCTCGTGAATGGTAACACTAAAATCTTTAGTTAGTCAAAAATAAGTATTGTGAAGATTTTCTTTAATTATTTTTATTTGTAAAAAAACAACTTTACTCTCTAAAGATGGCCAAAATAGTTGAAAGTACTGAGAGAAATAATATCTGGAAATATGTCTGTTAAGAAAAATAGATTATTATTTAAGCTTGTACTGAAGCATTGTTCAGTGCAATTTGACTACTCCCCATCAGTGACATTCAACCATTTCTTTCATAGTCAAGTAGTTGGGGGGGTATCAACTATGATCACCTTCATGACATTATTATTATTAATATATTAATTTGTATCAAAAGTATTTTCATTTTTATAGACTTTACTCTTAGCTTTATTTCATATCTAAGGATTATCTATGACTCCACTTAATTAAAACTCTGAACTTTTATTTACTATTGAATTACTTTTTCTTTTCTCTATCAGAGTAGATAGGTTTGCCTATCATCCAGTTCACACTCCTCCCTGGATTAGAGGTTTATCCCTTGTTTCCTGCTTAGGATTGGGTTTCCAGTTCCTTCTATAATTGTTTCCTTCTCTTTCACTTCTTGGCACCCATTGCATCTTGGCAGCATTATCTCCTCGCTTGTGGTGGTACCTCTTACTCTGTAACACTATACCTTGAGTGGCTCTTGGGCCTTGTACAGTGGATATCACTGTAAAAACAATATTTTCATTATTACCAATGATGGTTGCTGCATAATTATGCATATCAAAAGTATATTCAATTTTTAAAAGACCTCTTACAGCTGATTTCATGTATGCATCTACAGACTATGACTCCATTGTATTATAAATATTATTACTATATGTTAGTGTAATTTTATTTTTACAGACCTTTCCTCCAAAGTGTATTTTATGTACACATTTAACAGCTATATATAACTCCACTATATTATTAGCATAAATTAGACTGTATCAAAATAATTTCACTTTTCAAAAAACCTCTTCTCTAAATCTTATTTCATGTATACATGTAAAGATTATGACTCCATTTTATTATTATTATTATTACTCTGTCAATGTAAACAAATTGTGACAGGCCTTTACTTCAAACTTATTTAATCTACACATCTAAAGACTATCCATAACGCCACTGTATTATTCTTATTATTACATATTAACGTGTATGAAAAGTATTTTAATTTTTTATTTTCATTACTATTATATATTATGGCATAACAATTTTTTTTTCATTTTACAGACAAAGTTTGTTTAATTTTTATCACATTTTTTTCTGTTTGCATATAAGCTATCATACATCCAGATCAAATTTATAAAGAAAATGTTTTTGTTTAATTACTTTAAGTTATCTGTAGACATTATAAAAAACATTATTATCAGCAAAAATTGAAAAAAGGTCATATTATCTTCATCCTGGCATTTTTAGAAACACTATCATGCTAATTTAAATAAGCATTTATTGAATCAAAATGATTTCATGTGTATAGCAGATTGTAACTATACAAAAGATATATATAAAATGTCAGCTGATGTCCAAAATGATCTTGAGTCCATCATTAAATGGGGCAAGAGATGCCTTGTTAATTTTAACACCTCTAAAACTAAACTTCTCCATTAATCATCTGAGAAAACTCCAATTTTCCTTCCATCAGCATGGCTGATGCTACCCCCACCCAGGAAAGTAACTTGTTGTTCCTTTTCGAGCTTATGATCTCAGTTGACATGAAAAGACAATATTGAATCCATTGCTAGGTCAGCTGCTAAGAAAATTGGTGCACTGTGTTGGGCATAATGAGTTTTCTCTCCAGAATCTATCTTACATATCTATAACTCTACCATTCATCCATGATCAAAATATTACTGCAAAATATGGTCCTGTGCCCTTGCTATTTACCTTGAGCTTCTTGATAAAATCCAAAGAAGAATCAGCAGTATTATTGATCCTGATCTGGCACCTTGGCTTCACCGTAAGGTTCTCTCTCTGTGCCATTGCTATAAATACTTTCATGTTAATTGTTCGAATGAGCTCTTTACTATGGTAACTAGACTTTTTGAATTTAAGTGCAGTATTTTATTGGTTTCAATATTTCATCACTTTAAAAATTGGTAAGGGCATGAATCCATCTCCTCCTCCCAGTAATGGATCAATGAGTAGGTCTTCTATCTGGAAGAGTCATTGTTATTCTAAAAAAATTATTAATGCAATATTTGCTTGCGAAAAAAGAATTATTCTTACATTCCAAGATACATTTCAGCTTTAAATAGCCTACAAAGTGTTGATAATTTGTCAAAAATAAAAATCAACTTTTCTTCTTTACTTTTCTACTTTGTCTTGTTAAATTCTTATGTATGGTATATACACATATGTGTGGTATATACACTTTAGATTTAAAAAAAAAAATGGTTGCAACTTATGTGTAATATGGAAAAAATCTATGTTGGTCTATTTTAAGGAAACTTTATAAGATGTAAATGTGTACATTTTTATACTTGCAAAATTTTCAGTACTTTTGTCATCCTCTTTCTCTTTTTGACAACGTTAGATGCTTATCTCTGGTGCTGAAATGCAATAAAATCTTCTATCACAATTCCGTATTGCAGACACTGCACCATTGAAAGTTGTGAATTACTGAAGGCACTGAGTTTGCTGATACTAACTTTATGAATAGCTCTTCATACAGGTTATTATAATGATCATGTTATTCGCAAAAGGTTTTTATGTTCCCCTGTCCAGTGAAGCTTCTTTGCATTGAGATATGATATACACAATGGCTTGAAATATAAATTTCTTTCATGTCAAAGTCATTGAGGGTATACTGTACTCATTAAATTACACACACCTTCATGTGTTTTCATGTATATGTATATGCACACACACACATGTGACCTGTTCAAGAAAATGGTAGTCTAAATGTTGACCTGAAATTCTCATTGCATAATGTCCAATCTACATGATTTTTTGTTTAATAAGAAACTTATTCATAATCAATTCTGCTCAAATTTGACTAAATCTTAAGCAACTCTCCAACTGATGTCACTGCATCTACTTCCGCTATATAGAATATTGGTTGGCTTTCAAGGTGGTCTGGCACACAAGTAGACTGGTGTAGTCACTTGAAGCTAAAATGCAGCCCTGAGTCATTTAATGGAGAGATATATGGGTGAATAGAACCCACTCATACAAATGTGTTGGGTAGGTCAATTCTAGCAAAGTGGACCTACCCACCTGCTGCATTAGGTGCTCTCCTATAAATGAAGTAGATTAGCTGGATTGCCTTTCCAAACAGATACAAGAAGGCAGCCATGTTAGCAGGTAAGTCATTTGACTTCTACACTCTATGTGCCTAATCCCTTCAAAAAACTGACAGTCATGACTCTCCATAACTTCCTATCCATGGTGTCCTTAGCAGTTTTTCTCCCTTTACCAAGCCCACTGCTCCCCTTTTCAGCATCCATTCACACAAGCACATCAGCTTACTGTCTTCCCCTCTTATGCTTGCCCTCATTATGCCTTGGTCTTAAGTAACTCCAAACAAAGACAAAAACAAGGGAAAGAAAAATGGGCAAACTTGGGTGTTCATGCCTGAAAAAAAATGCAATGTCAAAAAGATGTTTTTTCACTACTATTATTTTAACTATCTTCACTCCTTAGAAACCTTTATTGTTTTTAAAAGTGATGGTTAGAATTGCAATAAAACCTAAACATATGAAAGTCAATTTTTAAATTTTCTTTGTTTTTGAGAATTTAGAACAAATTTATTAAACATTATTTATTAATTAGATTGCTTATTTACACTATTTATTTATTATATTGTTTATTGGAATGGTCAGCAAAACATCAGCTAATTGACAATCGATTCAAATTATACAAAATGGTAAATAAAGATTTCTTCATGGCTGGTTGGTACATTTGAATAATTTAGTAAATGTATATAAATTTATAAAATTGTTTTCATATCTGTTTCCTAGGAGAAAGAAAACTTGGAAATCAAAACCAATTGAGCATGCAGTTTCACAAGCCACAGCAGTAACATCTAGTGTGGTGAGCATGTTTACCTGTAATCCACAGAGTCTATAGAGCTAACGTATATAATTAAGTACATTGACAAGGAAGAGAATAATGTTGAGAATAATACTTTTTTATAATTTGGATTTATTGGATATTTTATCATTGGTCTTATATTTTTATCACTGGACATTGTTCTAGCTATTTGTAGTGAGTTTAAGCCAAAAACAAACTATTGGCTGTAGAAGAGATACATAATAGAAGTAGTAGCCAGCAGTTCAGTAGCAGCATCAGACTGGTACCTCTAAAATTTATCTTTTCAGAATTAAACTCTTGCTTCTCTTTTCTTTCATGTTTGCATAGATGCTAACTAGGAAATGTTCCTATCTAATCAGTAAGTGAGTAGAACTTGTCCAAAAATATAGATCCTTGGACACAGATTCTGTTGTTAATGAAAGGTGTACTTTTGTTACAGATAGAATTTTTATTATTTTTATCCTCTTTTTATGCAATGAATATTTCATAAAATTTAAACCTTATATTTTGTGCTTTTGTTTAATAATGATGGGCAGTATAGATACCTCCAGTAGATATACATACCATTTCACATTATCTTATATAAATATATCATTTATACATGATTATATACTTGTCACTTATATGTCATTTATACATTATTATATCTATATAACTGTCACACTTTCCTCAAAAGATTTTTCTGTTAACCTTTCCTGTGAAGTTTATATGCAGTGAGGTACAATACACACAATGGCTTTAAATATAAATTTCTTTTAATGTCAAAGTTGTGTATTGCACATACACCCAGCATACTCAGTACCCATTTACATCTTCATGTGTGTGTGTATAATATATATATATATATATATATATATATATATATATATATATATATATATATATTTCGTCAATAAAAATCAAAACAAAAAATATCAACTTTGATTCATGAAAATGTGATACTTTAAAAAAACATGATGTGTGAAAACATAATAACTAGGAAAAGAAAAACTGACAATACATAGAAACAGTTGCAACATTATCAACAAAAACTCTTTGATAATGACTTTTGAAATATATAAGTGTCTGTCATGTTATATCACCTTTATATAAACATTTTAATGTTATCCTAAGTAGTTTATTCTAGATTAAGATATTAAATAGGTCAGTATTTGTAAATTACTGGTAGTAAGGTTAGCTGTGAATTGGCTTATAATTATTTTACTGGTGATGTTGTTTGATAATAGTTTTTAATTTTAAATGAATATATAAAAGTCATATAAATACTTAAAATTTATTTTGTATTCTAATTTATAATGTAAGGTTGGTATAGTTAAGTAGTTGTTTTGTTTGTATATGATTTTTCTTCTTAATATATCTTTTATTCACATACTATTTTGTTTAAATATGTGATTTCATTCAAAATGCCATAAAGTTTGAAATGCTGAAATGTGTCTAAAATATCTTGTAACATTATATTTCCGTTTACTTTTGAATTCTCCATCTTAACATGTCTTCATTAGCTAAACTAGTATCAACAACTTCTCATGTCGTTTCTTCTCTTTCTTTTTCCTTTGTATCTGTAAAATTTGGATATACTTCTCCCCTCCTTTTTCCTTTTTCTTTTCTTTTACTTCTCTCTGTAGTTGGGTTGATTTCTAATGTTTTCTTATTCTCTTCCTTTTTTTAATCTGCTTTTTTCTTTCCTTTCCTTTTATGGAGATTTTTTTATATATTTGTTTCTTTGCCTTCAATGGAAAATTTTCAAATATGTAAAAAGAAGTGATGTTTCATATGTTGTGTTTTTAAATAAAATTGTTTATTACAACCAATGTTAACCACCTGATGAAATGTCTAAATTAGACATTGAAACAAATATGCATTTTTGTCATGGTAACTTGCATGTTCCAATGTAACATGTTTATAATAAATATCTACTGCTCTACTCTTGTATTGAGCCCTTTTTTAAATTAATGTTATAATGTTTACAAGATATATATATATATATATATATATATATATATATATATATATATATGAAAGGCAAGATGTGTGTGTGTGTGTGTAACAAATGCATGGCCGCAATTTTTGATGGATTTGCACCAAAATTTACATGCACATGCTCCAAGTTAGCGGAAAGGCCAAGACCAACATTGCATTTCTCAACTCCCATTGATAGTGGAAATAATCAATTTTTTCATGCTTCTACGGCAGTTTTCAAGTAGCTTGCGACCATTTTCTACTGGCCAGAGTGAGAACCTACAGCTGGCTGCCACGAATAGGCAGGAAGATTCTATTGACCAGTATGAGAACCAACAGCTGACTGATACGAATGTTAACTAGCATGGTAGCAAGCAAAAAAAATCGATAGCTGCATTTGTCACAAGTGGGAAAAATTTAAATCTGCATGGCACTTTACACCTTATATGAAAATTGGAAAAATTAAATTAAAAAGTTAAAGAGACTGACATTATCAATTCTTTTTAATCAAATTTGTTATATATATATATATATATATATATATATATATATATATTGTGTATTTAGACAGCATTTTTTCATTAATGCATGTTTCATTAAATAATATAGACAAGTTTTGTCTATTTATTTTAAGGAAATTCCTTTCATATCATCTGATAAGCTTAATAACATTATCATTGTAAGACAAAAGAAAATCACCATATTGATACATGATTTTTAATCCTATCTAAGCTTTTGGCCCACATAACCCATCATCAAAGATGACAATAACATTACAATAAATTAAACAATACATGGATATAGGAACAATCGTAGACTGTTTTGTTTGCATGGAAGATTTCCAAGCAATGACAAGTGAAAATTGCACTGCAGCCCATGACCATGTGAGAGTGAAAATGAGAAGTATTAAGTATGGGAAGCCATTGGTATAAACCAATGACTTCTGTTATCAATTATAGGCATTTAAGTATATTTGTGGAGTTTTCATAGTTTATTTTGTTCAGGTTAGGTTCCAACTGTTTTATGTATATAGCTTCAAGAATTTTTAGTTTTTATTTATTGTTTTCATGTTTAAGTATAGTTGTGTTTTCAACAAGGATTTTCTGGAATTGTGTATGCAGCCAGGCATGTTGTTTTAAATGCCTTAAAATGTTAGAATTATCATTCAAATGTAGAGTCAAGTGTCGTGATTTTCTTTTGTCTTACAATGATAATGTTATTAAGCTTATCAGATGATATGAAAGGAATTTGCTTAAAATAAATAGACAAAACTTGTCTATATTATTTAATGAAACATCCATTAATATATATATATATATATATATATATATACACCTATATATATATATATATATATATATATATATATATATATATATATAATCACTAAACTATTTACAAATTGTAAAATAAACAAATTTACCAACATATCTGTAATTGTATGTGTGTAAGACAAAGAAAGAAGGTAAACAAAATTATGTAAATTTTTGGTTATCTTTAACTATCATCCTATTTGTGTGTGTGTGTGTGTATTTAAACTGTTATCTCTCAGAGTATGGATACATTTACGCACAAACACACATGAGTATGCAAAAGTGTATGCCTTCTTGAAGTTATATATCTTTTCTGTTGCCCAATAAATCTACATTTCAACGTTGTGGAAATGTATTTGAAAATAATGGTTGGTTGAGCCAGGAGGAAGAAAATAGAACACAGCATCTTCAATAAAAACTTGCAGCATAGGAAGAATCAACAAAGAAACAATGGGAAAGTATCATGGGAAAAGTGAAAGTGAAATTAGAATATACCTTGGAGAAGAAGAATTACTAGCATGGCATACATACATGTCCTAGCAATGAAAAAGTTATCATAGTGGCTCTTCTAGAAAGCAGATAAATATGCATATACATGCATATATATATATATATATATATATATATATATATATATATATAGGAAAGATATATGACAAAGTGTAAAACAAATTTTTTCCACTTTGTCATATATCTTTCATCCAAAACTGTTTTTGATATATAAAAATTTATATATTGTTATTATCATATGTATATATATATATATATAGGAAAGATATATGACAAAGTGTAAAACAAATTTTTTCCACTTTGTCATATATCTTTCATCCAAAACTGTTTTTGATATATAAAAATTTATATATTGTTATTATCATATATATATATATATATATAGAGAGAGAGAGAGAGGGAGAGAGAGAGAGAGAGAGATGGATATACTTATGTACATCCATCTATTTATATATCTAGCAACAAGGATTGCCTCTAAAAGTAACACCTTCTATTTTATTACATTGGTCAACAGTTTACATGAATTTCAATATGGTACTACTGATAAGTTCTCAGTCTTACCAAAAACAGATTCGCCAAATATTTGCTTAGACTTTGAACAGTGTGTTTGTCTCAAAACTTTCCAGTCACCCCTCATTGATGCCTATGCAATGATATATAAATTACTTATATATATATATGATGGCTGGTCACTTACATCTGAGTATGCTTGTTTGATAGATTGGCTAGCTAATTCCTGTTGCAGATGCCAGCTCTGGAGCATTTGTGTTTGTACAACACCTACACAGCCCACCTGGAGTTTATACTACAACAAAGCTGAATGAACCTTAGTTAAATTTTCTAAGAGAGAGAGCACATAATTTTATGTGATGAACAGTTTGAACAGAGCCAGTATGCCCAGACCCTTGGTCACAATGACTTCTGGCATCATGCTAGCACAACTATTGAAAAATAATTCTGTCCACATAATTTCACTCACAGTGCTGCCTGTTGTGATCATATCCCCAAGCCTATCAAGAAGTCACCTGACAAATTGACCATGGTATGGTCTCATTATCAGAAAACAAATGTTCTAACCACTTGACCATGTGTCCATTAAATATATATATATATATATATATATATATATATATATATATATATATATATATATATTTCTATAATAATAATATCAAATCTGTAAGTGGTAAGGATAATCCAAGTAGGTTGTTTTAATATAAAATATTAAAAAGATAGATCCATGAAGAGAGCTCAATATATTTATATACAGAGCAATATAATGTTCATCAAAAAGGAAAAAACTTAACACATCATCAAAGAATTCCATTCCTCTCTCTTCAGTAAATCCCCAGGAAAATTATTTATGTCCAGTAATTTAGACATTTACTTCTTTTCTGTTGTAATTTAATTTTCAAATAATTTCTAATAAATTGTCTGGATAAAATTTGATGATATTAAAAAATTATCTGTCAAAATAAATGTATTACCTAACTCTTTGATGATATGTTAAGTTTTTCCTTCTTGATATATATATATATATATATATATTTCTATATATATGTTGTAACCTAGGAAAGTTTACTGAATGAGGAATAACTAAAACTGAGGTTAGAAATGAAATGGTAATCTTTATAGCATCAACAAAATACAATACTCGCCAGCAGCATGAAGTAGGTAAACCACTGCTAGTTGTGGGCTACTTAGACAGCATATTACCCCGACTTACAATAGTGTCCAACGTATTTATGAGGATTGGGACATACCCATTAGTGTTCATAGGTACAGTATATAACAATATACATATATGATAAAATATAGTTTTAAGATATATTTGCGTGTCAGGGCTTGACAATTGTGTTTAGCATGAAACAGACTGTCACCTCTGGGTGTTGACTTCAAAGTCCATTATATATATATATATATATATATATATATATATATATATATATATATATATAATTATTGGATTTTATTTTTTTAATATGATTACTTCAAAATCTTATTTTTAGTGAATGTCCATATTTGAATAGACCCTTGGTTTATTTTAAAAGACAATTTATTTTCTCTAAAGAAAGAAGAGAAAATTTTCTTTTAATGTTAAATATTCTTCTATTTGGTGTTTCTCTTCAGGACATGGGCAGTCATCATTCTCCAAAACTTCCTATCCCTTTGGGTCACTTAGCAGTTTTTCTACTTTTGCTAAGGCTCCTCCCTCCCATTTTTTCTTCCCCTCTGTTGTCCTGTAAGATATGTCCAAGGAAGTTCAGGTCCCTCTGATTCTGAGCATAAGCATTCTTTTTAGATGCCATTTTCTTTCAGATTGTTTGTTCACTTAGTATCCTTCTGTAGAACCACATTTCTGTTGCCTCCAGTTTTCTCCTCGTTTCTCAATCTGTTTTCCTG
This sequence comes from Acanthosepion lycidas, assembly GCA_963932145.1. Taxonomy (NCBI): domain Eukaryota; kingdom Metazoa; phylum Mollusca; class Cephalopoda; order Sepiida; family Sepiidae; genus Acanthosepion; species Acanthosepion lycidas. Next base: position 25,923,735 of record OZ010591.1, read on the forward strand.
AATATCTCTATAGATAATCTGATTTTTATCATTTGCTATCATTATTTGTAGCAGTCAATGCTTGTCCAATGTTGGACAGCTACCGATCTATGACACCAACAAAAGGTAATAAAGGAAAGCAATGACTAATCATCAATTATAAGAAGAAAAATGAATGATTGTTAGCAAAAGGGACAACCCATGATGAGAGTTACAAATTGGAGATGTCAGAATCATGCAAGTACAGAAATTTAATTTTACTTTAAATATTATAACAGACAAAGAAAAATATGATGTAGATATCTGATGATAATGGAACAGTGAAAAATCCGCTTCAAAGACTAAGCAAAATATTAAGAAACTGAAAGAATTTTGTTGGAAACAAAGAAAAGAGCACTGAAGTGCTGCTATGTAGTATCCATTCTCTGATATGGTAATGAATTCTGGACAAGTTTCTCACAAATGATGAGGAGCCTTGAGTCAACAGAGATTTGGTTTTACAGAAGAATGCTGAAAATACCATAAATGGAATGTGATCAATAAGGAAGTTTTAATGAAAATAGAAACAAATAGGTGGATTGATTTGTTTTTTACGGCTTATCAACCTTTTTCAGGTTATTTACAGCCAGAAAATATTTATAGATTGTAAGAATTTTTTTTTTTGAAATAATAATGTTTTAGTTTGTTTTACTAATTTACCAATAGCTGGAGAGAAAAGTGGTGGATTTATATCTTTCCCAATTTTATTTTTGTGTACAAATTGGAGATGTCAGAATCATGCAGGCACAGAAATATAATTTTACTTGAAATATTATAACAATGAAAAATATGATGTAGATATCTGATGATGATGGAATAGCAAAAAGGGATGGATTAATAAACCCAACAGAAATTAGGAACTTTGCTCTCCTATTAATAATTCTGAGCCATTATCCATTATACCACCCACTTACAGCACCTAGTATTCCCAAGCAGTCACCCATCTAGGCACTGACCAAGCTTGACATTGCTTAACCTTGGTGATTGTACAGGAACATATTCAATATGCTGTTGATTGCTAAAATAAAAATCCTATATTTCTCCTGCAGAAAATATAAATGATACAATTCAGTTAATTAGTAATTGTCTTTATATTTTTCCTGCTTAATTATTGACCAAAAAATCAAGAAAAAAAGAAACACAACAAAATTCATGTAAAAAGAACATGTTTATCTATATTTTGTTTTGTTTTTTTAAAGAATGAAACAATTAAACAATAGGATATATAGTGAGGAACGAAAGTTTGGGGAATTAGACATTCACAAGATATTTTGAAAGCAAGATGGGTAGAGAGAATCAGCAAGTAAGCTGTTTAATGAGACTTTTGTTAATAGTTAAAAGAACAGAGAATGGGAGAGATGCTGTCAAACATTGCTTCAAGCTAAAATTTATGAAGAGACATGATCATCCACATTCTGAAGGAACATGCCAAATAAAAGAAGATAAAAAAAAAATCTTTCTGTGTGTCTTACCAGAAAGCTCCTCATCTCTCCATCTTCTGAGTGCTTTTTTTTGTTTGTTTTTCTTATTGGATTTGCTGCCCATTAGGTCCCAATCAAGCAGCCTTTTACTCCATCTGTTATTTTTTTTTTTACAATGTGTAGCACATATTTCACCTCTTAATCAGTTCCATGATGGTATCTCTTAACTTGGTATCTTCTCTATTGCCCCCTTTCTATCTCTCAAAATTATTTCCATCATTGCTGGAGCAGTATTGGTATTGTCTAGTATTTTAACTTCATTCCATAAGGTTTAGTGCACACATTTTTCTTCTTTGTATTGATTTTTCTGTAAATCAACAAAGAACACAATCAACAAAAAAATAGATGAAACTTGACAAAGGGATTGCTCATAATCTACCAAACATTTTCTTTTCACTCCAACCAGCACTTTTTCTTACTAAATACCTTCATGCTAGCAAATTTACCCTTCTGGTTTGTTTCAGTTATCAAACAGGGTGTTGGGTTATCAGCAAGTTTCTTGTTTATTTGCTGTATTGTAAATTACATGATTACACTTAATTTACAATTTAAAAAAATGTAATGTAGTGTAGTGACACTAAGAGCAGAAAGAGGAAGTTACCTCTTTTTGGCTTAAAACATGATGACATATTTCAAGCTTTGCACAATAGGCTCTACGCATAACTTCCAGTTGAAGTTGATTAAATTACAATCCTAAATATGTTGACTAATGAGAAATGAGCATGCCTGAAATAATCAACAACTTAATCGGAACCTCTTTCAACTTCACTAACAATAAAAATAGACCCCAGTCTAAAAGAAGAAAAAAAAAGAGATTCCAATAGGGGGCACACAGAGAAGACACAGACATGAACAATTATAACGATGAACGGGTACATTAAAGGCATCTTGGCTTCAACAACCACTACTATTCCTAACACCTTTCTCGTCCTTTTCACCGCCCTTTACTTTTACCTCCTTTTTCTTACTCACAAGGACATATTACCAAATGAAACTAGCATCTCTGAAAAACATTTTATTTAATCTTATACTTAAATACTAACTTTGTGCCATATATGAACATTTCTACTGTTTTTCTACAATACAAAACTACTTATTAATGTTTATATAAATTATTATTGTTGTACTCCAGACTTGATTGTTCTTAAAATGTAGTTTAGCATGTTTTATTTACTCATTTATACATTCTTTATAGTGCGCTTATCCTAACAAGGCCCAATTCAAATCCCACAAGCAAACTCACTATAGTTGAACATGTAACGTTTAAGAAAATATGTTCTTTTAGTTTTTATACCTTTGCATCCAAAAGCAGATAGAATCAAACATACAAAAAAATGTTACTGATTTTATTCATAGAGTAAAAGTATGAGAAAGCATATAGAACTGTAGATAGATATATAGACATACCAAGCAAGATAAGACAGTTTTGTCGATGGATGCAGTATGGTAGTGGCAATATTAACCGTTTGCTAATAAGTCATTTAAAGAAACATTTGGCATTAATTGTCTGAGAAAATAATACTAGTACAGATTGAAATTTATAAAAGCTTTCTTAAAACTGGAAAATAAGTTTATCAAGTCCATTAACTGTTATCCATCTTTCCAGTATTGATGGGGGCTTCCTTTGTTCAAAATCATTCAGAACTTCTTGATATCATTATTTTCTCTTTGAGTTCCATGTGCTATTCTTTATAGTTGTTGCTGCAGTTGGATATCTTCAAGTGATGCGGCTTCTATTATCTAATAAAGTTCTTTGTGATTCTGTAGCACCTGTCTATAATGTTTTATGGTAATGGTAATATTGCTGTTTGGTATTGGTAATTGTAATATTAGCTGTTTAAAGAAACATTTGGCATTCATTGACTGAGCAGCCAGTACTACCATCAATTGAAATTCATAAAATCTTTCATTTAAAACAATTTTTCAGAAAAATAGGTTTCTCAAGTCCAGTAGCTATTATTGCTCTTTCAAGTATTGATGGAGGCTTCAACAACAACATCTTGATTATGCAATTATTTTCTCTTTGAGGTACATATGCTGTCCATTTTAGTTGTTGCTGCTGCTGAAAGTCATCAAGTGATGTTGATTCTGTAGCACCAGTCAGCAAGGTTAAAAAAAGAATTGTCCTCACTAAGACCGACAAGGTTCATGTGCTTGAAGCCTGTTTTAATTGATTTAGTTAATTTAGTTGATTTAATTAATATTAGCTTTTTAAAGAAATATTTGGCATTCATTGACTGAGCAGCCAGTGCTATTTTGATTGAAATTTATAAAATCTTTCATTTAAAACAATTTTTCAGGAAAATAGATTTCTCAAGTCCAGTAACTATTATTGCTCTTTCAAGTTTTGATGGAGGTTTCCTTTTTAACCTTTTGTTTGATGTAATGTGGGGCATCAACATTTAGATTATGTCATTATTTTCTCTTTGAGTTACATGTGCTATCCATTTTTGTTGTTGCTGCTGCTGAAAGTCCCCAAGCAATGTGGTTTGTAATATAGAATCATAATGTTAATAAAATAGTGCATTCAGAGATAGGTTTTAGATTAATTGCATGAGATAAGCTTTTGATTAAAGGTCTAAAAACAAGAAAACAATAATACGCCCAACACACTTTTTTGTTGTTGAAATTTCTCAAATGATGTGGTTTCTATTATTTGGAACCGTTCTTTGTTTGTGATCCTGTAGCGCCAATCCACAAGTTTAGATGGAGGATGGTATTCACTTGCACAAAGCCAGTAGATATTTAAGGAAGCACACACAGAAATAGTCATGATTTTAATACAAAGGACAGAAAGCAACTTAACAGTTTTGTCAGCTATCACGAATACCTGAAAAGATAAGAAGATAAAGTGCACCAGTAGAAACTGGAGACAGAGGCGGGTTACTTAGAAATGAGGTTTAGTGAAAAAAAAAAAATGAGAAGCTGCTTTCTGAAGATTCTCTTGCAAGGGATTTTTTTTTAATTCTTGTCTCTTTTCTTTGAATTTTTTTTCTTTCGAAGACATGACCATCCTGAAAGAAAGGAAGGAAATCATGGAAAAAGCCTAAATTGAGAAAATTAATATCAGGGTGCAGTTCTCTGCAATATGTGAGGAGAAGATAACACTGGTTTTCTTTTATTTTTATATTTACTGATAGCTCACCCAATAAAAGTCCCATGAGCCACTCAAAGTAGATGGCTACTGTATGAGATTGTAAGGGATGGTAAGGCGTAGTAAAGAGTATTTTGCAGATGGGTAGGATAGATATCTGTTAAACGTGAATTTAAAGAGAACAAGATTGTAGTTGTCAGGGGAGATGCTTTTTTTAATTGATAGTTTACTCAATACAAGGCCTAAGGGCCACTCAAGCTAGAGGGTTACTGAACAAGATGTAAGAGAGTTAGAAGTAAGAGAGTATTATGCAAATGAGTAGGATAGATATTAGTTGACCCTGGACTTTAAGAGATGAAGACCAAGTTTGTCAGGAAAGCATTCTCTTGGGAGTTTGTTTGACAAAGTAACAGTTCTGGGGAAGAAACTGTCTGAGTGGAAGTTGCTTTTTATCAAAGGAATATGAAGGAAATGAGGATGGTTTGCCATGTAAGCACAGCACGTCATGTCCTAGCTGTGATGGGCCAAGCTGGTGAAACTAGGGAACATAACTCATCTGAACATCTGCTATAGTAATAGAGATATAATAGTGAAAGTCTGGCAGTGTTTCATCTGTGAGATAAGGACTGCAAACTGAAGAATAATAATTCATGCCAGAAACAAACATAAAAGCAGTAACATGTGATTAATTTGAACATAGCTGCCATATCTCGTTTGGTGCTTCTGTTGTACATCTCAAGATTCTTGACAAAATTCAAAGAAGGATCTGTAATGTAACCAGGTTTCTCAATTTCAGTCACTTTCTCATGGACATTACATGGCTTCCCTCTTTCTTTTCTACAAAAATTTTCATGGCAATTGCTCTGATGAGATTTTTGTTCCTAGTGCTCCAACTACTAGAATTTAAGCATGCTACTAGATTAGCAACTAGGTCTCACCCTTTTACTGTTGAACCAGGTGCAACCACCACTTTTACTCAGAGAGTTTCTTTTGTCATATTCCCCACCTGTGGAACTCCCTTCCAATTTCTTAAAAAATTTAAATGCAATATAAATCACCATTTTCTCTCTTCTTGAACCCTGTTTCTTTTTTGCCCTTTTCTCAATTCTCTTCATTCTCAGTTTTCTCTTTCACTTTCACTACCTGTAACTCCTTGTGTTTTAGTGGTATTTTCACGTTGCTTGAGGTGAAATGGTTAAAAAAAATAAAAAAAAAAAAAAACAACAGACAAATAATACAAATGAATCAATAACATTATGCCTTGTATTTATTTATTGATTAAGCAAATGAAAAACAAGATTAAAAATAATGGAAGCCTTAATAATAATAAAGGAAAAACCAACACTCAGTAACATTAACTATGAACACAGCCACAGTATGCTGGTCATGATTGGAAAATGAGACATTCCTATAACTTCATATATAAAAATAAAAAATAAAAATCGTCCTTGATTATGGCGAAAAGAATATCTAAAAGCAGATGGATATGCAGACGTTTTGGACAGTTTTTACATACTTTATGTCCAGAAGGGAAACCCTTGTATGAACACAAGGAAAATTAAATAAAAAACTTAATCACAGTACTTTGTCAGTTGTCTTTCATGAAGCATGTATAAAAGAGGGATTGCTGCCAAAATACACGGTATATGTACATATATATATATATATATATATATATATATATATATATATATAATACACACACACACACATATATATATATATAGATAGATAGATATAGATATATGTATATATGAAAGAAAGAGAAAGTTTTGTTATATATGAAGTTAAGACAAAATATAAAAAATGTATATGTCAAGGTCAGAATAAGAAAGACATTCACAGACATATATGCACACATAAGCTGATATATACACATACATATACACATACATATACACATACATATACACATACATATACACATATACAAATAACAGAAAAAATACCGGAAGGCAAATGCAAAGTCAAAAATAAAATACAATAATAAGCAAAAAAAGATATGAAAATTTGTCTTTGAAACTTTGAGGGATTTTATTTTAGCTTTTCTACTTTATTTATTTAATATAGTTTATTTTAACATTTTTTTTTTTAAAGCAAGGCTTCTTATGTCTTGCCTTAATGAAAAGAAAATCAGGTCTGCACTCTTTTCTCTTTTTGGCTTACAAATGTCAAAGAAACCCACTTACAATAGCATGAACACACATATAATAAGGACAAGACATGGTCAAAATTAATCAAATACTACCATCAAATACCCAGAGTTTATGGACAACACAAGACATGGGCATTCCAGTGTGACCCATTGTGTGTGGAATTGGCAGTGCACTCCAGAGATTAGTGAATGACATGACAAAAAAAAAAAATAGCACCACTTATAGAAATAATTAACTCATCACATATTAAAAATTCCAGTAACCTTCTTCTTCTATGTGCCTTGTCCTTTCAAGACATGGGCAGTCATGGCTCTCCACAATTTCCTGTCCTTTATAGTAAGGTATATCTTTTTGCTATATCACCTAATCCCTATACTACCAACCATTTGCACATGCTTGTTGGCTAGATTATCCACTGCTTTACTCTGTCTCTCTTATGTCCTTTGAGTGTTAAATTTTCCAAGCCTTCCTTCCTCATTGTATGCTGCAGAAATTTCCATAAAATTTCCTAGAAGATTCTATTTTTCCTAAAACTTTGTATTTGCTCACATGTCTTGTCCATGTTATTCTCAATATCCTTCTGCAGAACCAAATTCCTGTTGCCTCAAGTCTCTTCTTCATCTGGTCCAGAATTCAGTTCTATATAGGAGGACTGATAATACATAGCAGTTCAGTACTCTTTTCTTTATTCTTAATGGAATTTTCCTGTTTCTTAATACTTTGCTTAGCTTTTGAAAAGCACCTTTCACTATTCCGATGTATCTACAGATTTCAGTGTCACATTTTTCATCCTCTATTAAAACATTTCCTAGATATTTAAATTTGAGTACTTGCTTAATTTTGGTATCTCCAATTTGGAATATACATTTTAGGTTGGTTGTTTTGTTGACAACCATACATTTTGTAACAATTGATGTTTAGTCCTTTCGTCTTGCTTTTTATTTACTGCATTCTATTAGAGTTCCTGTAGTGTCATCAGTATATCTTATCTTGCTAAGATTGTGGCCACCAATAATGAATCCTTGTAGGATTTCTAATTCTCTAAGGATGATAAAAAATTCTAGTGAACATAAAGTGAGGGATCGTTTTCTTATTGTTTAAACTGATCCCCCTTAAATTACTACATATTAATATCATATGCCATCAGTTTTGACTGATGGCATAGGTAAACTTGTATGGTTATATTTTTGGAAATGTTCATTAAATTTCATCCTCTTGTCTCTCATCAGATTTCAACCAATTCTTGATCCTCATCAGCTGATAGCTATTGATTTCTTTTCTTGAAATTCTTTGAAATAAAAGACTATAGATGATTCAGTTAGACTCCTGAAGATGCATCTTTTGAAGTAAAATACAACCTTTTTTTCAATTTTATATTTCTATATAACATCCCAATTGTTAAAGCACTAGACTACAGGTCTTAAGGTTAGCTGTTCTATATTTCTATGTAACATCCCAATTGTTAATACACTAGACTACAGGTCTTAAGGTTAGCTGTTCTATATTTCTATATAGCAACCCAATTGTTAAAGCATTAGACTACAGGTCTTAAGGTTAGCTGTTCTATATTTCTATATAGCATCCCCATGGTTAAAGCATAGACTACAGGTCTTAAGGTTATCTCTTCTATATTTCTACATAACATCCCATTTGTTAATACACTAGACTACAGGTCTTAAGGTTAGCTGTTCTATATTTCTATATAGCAACCCAATTGTTAAAGCACTAGACTACAGGTCTTAAGGTTAGCTGTTCTATATTTCTATATAGCAACCCAATTGTTAAAGCACTAGACTACAGGTCTTAAGGTTAGCTGTTCTATATTTCTATATAGCATCCCCATGGTTAAAGCATAGACTACAGGTCTTAAGGTTATCTGTTCTATATTTCTATATAACATCCCAATTGTTAATACACTAGACTACAGGTCTTAAGGTTAGCTGTTCTGTATTTCTATATAACATCCCAATTTTTAAAGCACTAGACTACAGGTCTTAAGATTAACTGTTCTATATTTCTACATTGCAGCACAATTGTTAATACAATAGACTAACTGTTATAAGGTTTTTACTTCTATATTTTTATATTGCAACCCAATCTTTAAAACACTAGATGACAGATCATACAGTTTTCAGTTCGATATTTCTGTATAGCATCCCAATTTTTAAAGCACTTCACTACTCATCTTGAGATTTTCTCTTCTGTATTCTGATTTAATAGGTTTTGATTTTCTTGTTGTTAATGTAAAAAATAATTTCCATGCAGTTTTATTATACTAATCTTTGTTCAATATTATCACAAAACTTTAACCATTGTGCTCACTGGCCTTCTTCAGGTAATTGTCAATCGGGGTAATCTTCAAAGAATTTTGAACCAAATTCTTTATTTAATATACAGGGGTAGATTATTCTGATTCTGCTGACCATAACTAGAGATATCTTATTTAGTTTCATTTAGTACTCCTCAGTTATTGCTCATCCCAAATCCACTTCGTCCATCTCTGCACTCCTTCACCCATGAATCTAACTCACTAAATTAACAAACCATTAGGTTATTGTCTTGAAATGGTCAAAACACTGTAATACTAACAAAGATAAGGACAATAGTCAACATTGAAATAATCCAATTAATACTAACTCCTGACTAGAAAGAAACCAGCAGATAGAAAATTATATTAGGTTGGTGCAAAAATAATGACGTAATAATGTGGTTTTTGACGTATTTTTTAACGTCAAAAAACGACATTATTACGTCATTATTTTTGCACCAACCTAATATCTAATACCTGTAAAATGATGAGAGTTAGATGCCAATCTGAGACTGCACTTAAATTTTAAAAGTCAAGGGACCAAAGAGGAATTCTTATCAGAACAGTTACTATGAAAATATTCATAGAAAAGGCACAGGGAAGCTATATTACGACAGTAGGAAAGTGATTGAAACCAAGACAACAAGTCAGGACAAGTAACATTGCAGATTCTTCTTTAGATTTTGTCAAGAATCTATAAATATAGAGAAGCACCAGAACAGATTTGAAAGAAATACTCAATTGACAGACAAATGGTAGATTTACAAATGTCCAAGAGAGATTCACAGAAAAAAAATATATAGTGTTGAGCTATTTTATCAAAATTTGAATTCTACAAAACTTGAACTATTTTATCAAACTGTAAGTTCATTGTTAATAGTTTCTTCTATCACACTTCTCATTTATGGAACTCTTTTCTGGCTTCTATCTTCTCAGTCAACTTTGATCTTCAAAAATTTAAATGTAATGTCAACTGTTATCTTTTGTCTTCTTAATTCTTATTCTTTTCTTGTTTTCTCACCTGAATAGTAGATTTTCTTTTTTTCACATACTCTCTAATACTCAGTAACTCCTTGTGTCTTAGTGTCTTTAATGCTTTGCTTGTGGTGAAATGAGTCAAAAAAAAGGTTTGTCAGGAATGTGTAAAACATGGAGTCACACTAATATATATATATATATATATATATATATATATATATATATATATATATATGTGTATGTATGTATGTATATGTTAAAAATATACATACAAGCACATATACTTGTACATATGTATAAATATATTTCTACGCAGGTGTTATAAATACAGTGCTCAGTGTTATGTGACAGAGCTATAACAATAGATTAGTAAATATACATAATATCTAACATTGATAGCACGACTCAGAGTTTCATGCAGTTCTTGCAATCTCCAGATGTGGAGATTCTGACCATTATGGAGTTTGCGTTCTTGTTGTGATGATTCAAAATTGTGTGTTAAAACTTGTTTATTTAATTATTGTTGCCTAAAATATTAAAATTAATTAAAATAAAGAATTAAAAAAAAAAGTATTATTTAAATTCAAAATTAAATTTAAAAGTAAACAAGATATCAAGGGGTATAACTCTCTTTTTTGCATAACATTTCATAGTTAAAATATTAATGATTAAATAGACAAGTTTTAATACAGAATTTTGAATCCTCACCACAAGAATGCAAGCTCCATAACTGTCAGTATATGCTCCGCACCTGAAGATTGCAAGTTAGTCATGCTATTGACATTGGATTTTATGTATATTCACTAATAAATTATATATATATAAACAAACAATGTTAACAAACTGAGAATGCATACATAAACACACATAAATGTAATGATAATATTTAACCACAAGTAATTAAATAATAAATAATCACTAAAAAGTTAAAAACACACCATAAAATAGCTAGAAATCATCTCATTTACATCCACAATTACTTCTACTCAATAGCCTCTAGAATGATTTAAATATAACCATTGCTGTCTACCCAATAACTGTTAGAATAATACAAAGGCCTTGCAATCCATTGTACAACATATATGAATAGTTGAGCCAAAACACAATACACATGGCCTGAAGACTGCATTCAAGCATGAAACAGACTGTTGCCAATTAGTGCTGACCTCAGTATCCAATTTTATATTTTATATTTACATACACTCTATCCCTGCTACTGAGCTCTTTTTTACATAAATATAACACACCTTTAAACTATATTTTTATGATATATACATACATTACAGTTCAAAAGTTTGAGTGAGGCCACCTCTGGTAATTTTTTTTAATTGGCCCAAAAAGTAGTTGTTTTGTCCTTTAAATAAGAGAAAATTATTATGCATGGTTAAAAAAAAAGTGATACATTATTTTTTGTTAGAAATTATATTATGACAAAAAGAAAAAAGCATTTTATGATTAAATTTTGCTCTTGTTAAAATATCCTCCTTTAATCTTGATTACTGCAGCACAAACTTTTGGTATTTGTTGCAAAAGTTTCTCAGAGTATGAGTTTGATAATTGATTCCATTTTTTTTTTCAATGACTCTAAGAGGTGTTTTTCATTTTTTGGATGTAAATGTTTCACTCTTCTGTCAAGTTCATCCCATGCTAATTATTAGAGTCACTTCAAATATATGAGATGTAGTGTGTATATATATATATATATATATATATATATATATATATATATATATCATGTTGAGCCTTTTTATTTTTGCCTTTTTGACATGACACTGACAACTTTACATGATTGTTACTTTAGTTATTAAAAGTTTAAATATTACAACAATCACTTCATTTCCAGCTTCTATGAATTTTACTCTAGGAGACTTCTTTCATTTTTTTCTTTTGAACTTTGATCTTTCCTTTTTCTATATTCCATCATTTTCTTACTCCTCTCTTTTATTTCTTTCCTTGCTTTCTTCCTCTTCCCATCTTTTCCCAGTTTCTTCCTCTCTTTCTTTACTTCTTTTTTTTCTTCTTCCTCACTTTCTTATCCCTTTCTTTTTTCTCTTTTATTTCTTTCCTTGCTTTCTTCTTTTCTTCCTCTTCCCATCTTTTCCCAGTTTCTTCCTCTCTTTCTTTACTTCTTTTTTTTCTTCTTCCTCACTTTCTTATCCCTTTCTTTTTTCTCTTTTATTTCTTTCCTTGCTTTCTTCCATTCTTCCTCCTCCCATCTTTTCTCAGTTTCTTTCTCTCTTTCCTTCTTTCCCTGCTTTCTTCCATTCTTTCTTCTTCTTTTTTTCCTTGTCTTTCACTTTGTTATTCCATTCTTTTTTCTCCTTTCTTTTTTCTTTTGTGCATCCTATCATTCTTTGTCCTCATCATTTCCTCTTTCCTTCTTTCTTTCTTTATAATGTTCTGGCACCTTCTTTCCTTTCTTTCATTTTTTTGTTTTTGACTTTGCCTGCTTCTTTCTTTCTATCTTTCTGTCTTTCTTTCCTTCTACTTCTTTTTCCTTCTTTATCATTTTATGCACCTTTCTTTATTTCTCCTTTCTTTCTTCTTTTCTTGCTTTCTGCAATCGATTTTGTTCATTTTTTCCTGCTTATTTCTTCCCATTTCTTTTTCAATAATTTTCTTGTATGTTTCCTTTTTTCTACTTTGTTATTTTCTTTCATTCTTTCTTTATACCTCTTTTCCCTTCTCTGTCATTTTATGCACTTATCTTTTTTCTTCTTCTTTCTTTCTTCTTTTCTTGCTTGTCTTTCCCAATTTCAATCTTTGTCATCATGTCACTCAGGAAATGTCTGATTCAGCCGACAACCTGAGGCCATTTTAGGCTTATGAGCTTCTTGGACACCAACCTGAGGCTCCTTATGACTTTGCCTTCCAGTTGCCATCTTTGCACAACCACAGATTTGAACAAACATCGCTCAAAGCCAGAAATAAATATTACACCCACCATTTCTACTCTTTACAAAACTAATAACATCCCCTCCTTACACCTGAGTCAGAGTAGATAAGTTTTGTTTATATAAGAGAAGTCTCTGTAAGAATGGGTAGGGCTCTGTGTGTAAGATTGACTCACTCTAACTTACATACACACATACACATACACATATATATATGCATATGTATAGCAACATTTAATATCAACTATGAACACAGTCACAATATGCTGACCATGTTTAGAAAATAAAAATAAAAATTTCCATCACTATAGATATACATAAAATCTATGTATTCAGTTAAATATAAAAACATTCTCGAGAATGGCTAATAGAATTGTCAAAAGTAATTTGATATATTGAACATTTGGACAGTTCTTACACACTTTATGTCCAGAAAAAAACACTTGTACAGATGCAAGAAAAATTGAATAAAAACTTTAATTGCAGTACTTTGTCAATCACCTTTAATGAAACTTGTATAAAAGAGAGATCGTTCATGGTATGTGTATGTCACCACGAAATGTATCTTTAATGTATTAGACATCTGACAACATTCATTTTCTCCCTGCCACTCACACCTAGTTTTAAAAAAAACCCCTCTCTGTTAAGTTTTAATCTCCCAAATTCTCTCGTATGTTACCCCTCTCTTTAGAACTAACATTCGTCCCACACTCTCATACTTACACTCTCTCTAAATTCTATTTTTATTTCCGGAGTTGTTCTTTTCCGTTTTCTTTTTGAATTTGTAGGTCTGATGAATTGGATCGTATTTATGATTCCAATGGAATAAATTATGACCATGGAATATTAGTGTTTAAGCCTTTTTATTATATTCTTACTCTGTCCTGGACATTGAGTTCTACCTGGATTCTATCCTCTCAGATTTTTTTATTCAAAAAATATACATGTGTGTATATGCACCTGTGGATTTGCATATATATGTATATTTACCACTAATATTATCTATCTATCTATCTATCTATCTATCTATCTATCTATCTATATATATATATATATATATATATTTGTGTATTTAGGCAGCAAATTCTCTTTTAGGTATGTCTGATTGAATAAATTAGAAATATTGTCAACTTATTTTTATCATAATCCTTTCAAATTCACAAATATTTTTCTGTATATTACAAGCAACTGAGGCAAGAAATGCATTGTAACAGGGAAAATCACTTTTATTTCCCAACTACTTTCCATCTCTTTCTGAGTTGAACCCCTGATGATGATCTCAGAAAGAAAGAGAAAGTACTTGCGAAATAAAAGTGATTCTCACAGTTGCAATACATTTCTTGCCTCATTTGATTGTAATATACAGAAAAATATTCATGAATATGAAAGGATTATGATAAAAATAAGTTGACAATGTTTGTAGTTTATTCAATCTGACATGCCTGATATATATATATATATATATATATATATATATATATATATATATATATATATATAAATACATGCATACATACATACATATATTTAATTGAATAAATTACAGACCTTATATCTGTTAATTTTTAACAAAATCTGTTCATACTCATGAATAACCTTCCGTCTATTGCTGTTAAAGGATGAGGGAAATGTGCCATAGCTGTTTAAATTTCTTTTATTTTAATTTCCCAAGTACTTTCAATCTTCTTTCAAGATCATCTTCAGGGGTGCAAGTAGTACAAAACTATATGTCATTCATTAGTATAAGTATTTATACAAAGTTGTGCATTGTTATCCATTACCGTAATTTTTTCATTATGCTTTTACTGAAGTGGTACAGGGAACTGACCATTTTATCTGCATCTTTAGCAATGGATCATATGCACAAGTTCCACATGAGTTTATGGTTCAATAGTTTCTCAAGGCACAGTACCTTTCTGAGGGGAATATTTCACAAATTAATGCATTGTAGTACAGAATTTGTTTCTGTTGTTACTGCTGGCCGAAGGCATTGCTGTTGATGGAAGCACCTTGGCCTAGCTGTTGATTGTTTGGTTAAGTTTGCCTGCTATGAGGTCCATTGGTAATGCCAGCCTGATCACATCTGTCTCGATGTTTGAAATCAATGTTGACTTTTATAGTCAACCAGTCGATCAGAAAAGCTGCTGTAAAAACCATTTTGGCTTTTTCTGATTAGTCAGAAAATATATTTTATAACAGTATTCTGAAGGTGGGTCTGCAGAGATAGATGAAATTAAGGTTGTTTTTGTCATATGAGTCGTGGATGTCGAAGTGAGCACTTCTGTTTGAGTTAAAAAAATTGGAGTTTTGACAACTACAGTTGAAATGGTTAGATGTAAGCATAACTTCTATGCTAAGTTTTTTCCCTCACACTTCTTACTTTTGGAACTCACTTCTGGCTTCTAGTTTCTCAGTGAACTTTGATCTTCAAAAATTTAAATGTAAAGTAAATCATTATCTTCTGTTTTAAATCCTGTTTTTTTAGAGTTCTCTCTCCTTAATAGTGTTTTTTGTAATATTCTCTAGCACTTAGTAAGCTCTTGCATTTTAGTGGCTTTATCACCTTGCTTGGTGTGAAATGATGAAAAAAAAAAGGTACAACAAAAAATACAAGATATTCCTGGAAATAAACAGAAAAAGCTACCACCACACAGGGGTTCAGTTCAAAATTCCTTGAAGGTTATGCAGATTGATAGACACATAAATAAAAGTTATAGAACAGACAGCGTTAAACATTGTAATAACAACAACAAAGATGAGAAAGAGTTCAGTCTTGTTTGTTGTGAGCTCTATCACAGCAGATACTGCTTGTCAAAAATGAGTAAAAAGTTAACATTTACATACATAGTCCTACCATACTCAATGTCTTTATATTCCATTGGTGTGATGTAAGTTCCATATGAGCAGCTTATTCCCACAAATTCGGTGCTTTGTGGAACCAACTCTGAAGAGGATGGTTCTCTTATCACTACAATCTTATCCTGTTCAAGTCTCGGACTACCTTTTATATTCTCTACATATTCCAATAAACTGTGCTTCTTACTCTGTAACCCTCTACTTTGAGGGACTCTTGGGCCTTGTACGGGGTGAACATCACTGGAAAAAAAAATAATAATATTCTTTTCAATTATTTCACCACAAGCAATGTGATAATGCAACAAAGACCCAATGGACATATTGTAAACTTCACTTCCTCCTCCTCCTCCTTATAATAATAATAATAATAACAATAATAACAACCATGTAATAGCATCACTGTAAAAACAAAACACACACACAAAATAAATCTCCAGCTTTGGTCTAACTTTAGTTAGAAACAGAGACATATTTTTGCTAACTGGTTCCATATATTAAACTGAACACACGAAATGGGGCTATTTTTTTCTATCACCATAAGATAATTTATTCTCTCTGATTTTTTTTGTTTTTTATGGAATTTGCCAAGGAATGCATGTTTTGCAGCTATTTATTTAACTGCTTATTGGCTTGACATGTGGAATGTTATATTCTTCTGATTGCTAAGGTGTTTTCTTGGAGATTTTGTTTAAACAAGTTCTTCAGGTCTCTGAACCGGAAAGTATCAACATTATTTACTTTGGTCTGAAGGGAAGATTTTTATCTTTGTTTTCTGCAATGATTGTGTTTTATTATTTTTCATTAAGTCGACTTGTTCTTTCTGATTGTCTTTCTCGTGCCTTGACTTGGAATTTATGTCCCTTTTTTTCTCTTCGACTTCATCTCTCTTGCATTATCCCTCTCTCTCTCTCTCTCTCTCATTTGCTCTTAATTTCCTTTTCCTTTTTTCTTTACTCCTATTTTATCCTTTTTTTTCCTTTGCCTCTTTCTTTTGACTTTTCCTATTTTCTTGGATATCATTCTTTTTTTTCCTCCGATTATACAGTGTAACCCGGATATAAGAGAAACTCGGATATAAGAGAGATTTTCTCTGGTCCCAAATTAGAGCCATACTTACCTAAACAAAATAGACCAAACCCGGATATAAGAGAGATTTTATATGGCCCCAAAATAGACCAAACCCGGATATAAGAGAAATCCGGATATAAGAGACTTCTTCTCCGGTCCCAACAACTCTCTTATATCCGGGTTACACTGTATTTCATTTCCTCTTCCTTTCATCATCTGCTTTTCTCCTTTCTACTTCTCCTGCTATCTTTTTCTTCTCTTTCTAATTTCTTCTTCTCTTTTTCCTTATTTGCATTCTTCTTTTTTCCTTCACCTTCAAGTTATCATTTCTTCATATTTTCTTCTCATTTTCTTTTTTTTTCTTCTTTTTCATTCATCTTCAAGTTATCATTTCTTATTTTCTTCTTCTCATTTTTTAATTCTTCTTTTTTCATTCACCTTCAAATTTTCACTTCATCTTTCTTAATTTCTTCTTGTACTTCTTTCTTATCATTTTCTTCTTCTTTTTCCGATTCCCCTTTTATTTATTTCTTTTCTTTCTTTTTCATTCACCTTCTAGTTATTATTTCTTATTTTTATCTTTATTTTCTTTCCTGTTCCCATTTTGTCTTTCTTTCTTTTCATCCTTTTTTCATTCACCAACAATTTACTCATTTCTTCTTCTTCTTCTTCTTAGTTCCCTTTTTGCTTCCTTCTTTAATTTCTTTTATTCACCTTCAAGTCATCACTTCTTCATTCTTATTATTTTTTTCTTTGTAGTTCTCATTTTGCTTTCTTTTCTTCTTTTTCATTCACCTTCAAGTAATAACTTCTTGGTCTTCTTCTTATTACTTTCTTGTTTTTTAATATATTTCTTCTTTCCAGTTTTCATTTTGACTCCTTCTTTTCTTCCTTTTTCATTCACCTTCACGTCATCAGTTGTTGTTCTCATCCACCTTTAACTTTAACACTCACTGACTTTTTGTCATGTTTTTTTTTCTCTATCTCTCTTACTTATTATTCTTTTCTTTCTTATTTAATTATTTTTTTGACACTCTCTCTTTTTCATGCTTCTCTTTTTCTTCCTCTTCTCATCTTCTTTCTCTTTTGCCCTCCCCAGCTCTTTAAACACCTATATCTACATCTGCACTCAAAAGCAGAAAAACATACAAAAAAAAATCTCTGAGGCAAAAACTTTGTCTGACGCTAGCAGACAGCATTAAGTCAATGTTCCTTAAAATACAGATTAACATACCTTTCCCTTCAACCTATGAGCTGTACCACTTCCAAATCTACCTCAGCATTTGAATCCTTCATCCTTCTAGGTAGCCCTTGTCCCTAATGGGTGTGATTAAAATTTATCTGCTTGTAAAAAAGAAAGAAACCATTTCATGCAAACTCCTTACAATACCCACTTGTCAACTTGATTAACAAAATACTTTGGGTCCTCGTGAAAATTTGTAGATTTTATGGATTTATTTGTAAGTGTCTTTTTTTTAAATTTCACAATGCTTAACTGTGTTATCTGATTTATTTTATTTTTATTTATTTTATTTTTATTTATTTTATTTTTATTTTTATTTTATTTTTATTTTATTTTTATTTTTATTTTATTTATTTTGTTGATTTTTTTCTTTAATCGGTGGATTTAGAAATTTACTTTCATATCCTGGAGCTTTAATCTGAGACTTCTTAATTTCTTTTCTATTTTGAAATCCCAGAATTTTATATTTTTTATCTTCTTATTTATTTATAAGCACTTTCAGATTATATGGCCTATTTTCCAAAATAGGAAATGTAAAAATTTTTCTTTTTTTACATTAAAAATTGCTTGAAGTTTTCAATCATGAGTATAGATATTTTTAGAGTAGTTTAAATAAATACTCTGTTTCTTTTTATTAAAAATAATTAAATATCAAAGTCTTTAATTCTTTGAGTAATTGTCTAGAGAAAATTAAGTGTTAATTAAAACATTAACAGTGGCTTATTGTTCTGAACTCAGAAAGCTTTGAGAATGTGTCTGTCAGATAACGAAGTTGGCTTCAGTAAAAAAAAAAAAATGCTGATACAGTCAATTAACACTTCTTGTTGGTGCTGGTCTTGCAAGCCATTGAATGTGTGTTCAGTTATCAGTATATGCTACAGAAATCTGGCCTTTTATCAAATACTTTCTCTGACAAATATCACTCTGTTAGCATGCTGATCTAACAAGATGTTGAAATAAAACAGGATTTTTTTCTATCAAATATTAAAGCTGCTCAAGTTCAACAAATATCTGGACAAGTACTTGTGAATATTTTGTAGGTAACTTTTGTGATCTTTTAAACTATAGAAAGAAAATTCAGTTATAATCAGATATTTTAGAAAATGAATAGATTATTTCAAAATATTTGAGATGAGAAATTATCATTATTATATGCCTTTCTATTCAGACCAGAATCCTCATCTTGGTTGTTATAATCCCAATGTTTCCCACAATCTTTGAGATGAGAAATTATCATTATTATATGCCTTTCTATTTGGACCAGCATCCTCATCTTGTTTGTTATAATCCCAATGTTTCCCACGATCTTTGAGATGAGAAATTATCATTATTATATGCCTTTCTATTTGGACCAGCATCCTTCTTGGTTGTTATAATCCCAATGTTTCCCAGAATCTTTGAGTTGAGAAATTATTATTATATTCCTTTCTATTCAGACCAGCATCCTCATCTTGGTTGTTATACTCACTTATGTGCCATGCATGATACATGCTGATGAGGCAGATTTTTTTCCCACAGTATGTTGCCATTTCTTTCTGCAGTAGACCGATTACCATCCAAGGCTAGAGAACCCACTCTGTCGTACTATTTACTCATAACTGCGGGGAGAAGAAGAGGATTCATACCTTTCCCAAGAGTATTAGCACATAAGTGAATGTAATGGATTCAACTGGAATTCAAACTCGGCTCTACGATTCCTCAATCCAAGCAGCTATCTATTACTCCACCATGCCCCACTCTTTATACCCACAGTGCTTATTGAAATCTTTCAAATGAAGTAATATCATGATTATATGCCTTTCTATTCCAACCAGCATCTTCATCTTGGTGGTAATACTCATGATGTTTGCCAGGATCTTTGAGATGATGAATTATGATTATTATATGCTTTTCTATTTAGAATACTATGTCCATCCTGGTTGTTATACTCGCAATACTTCAGCCATTGTACTTCCTAGCCTTTTTCAGGTGTATTTCCAGAAGTTTACCAAGTATGACAGGCACTGAAGAAGGCTAGATAGGACAATGGTTGAAAATTTATGTGTATAACAAACCAAGACAAAGAAAATCATATAATAAAAAAAAAATCTATTTACATTATTTGGACTATTGTCCTCATCTTTCTCACCATATTTATTACAATGTTTTAGCAGTTGTACACTCCAGCCTTCTTCAGGTGGTTGGAATGTCGAACTGAACCCTTTATTTCACTCACTGGGATAAACTGTTCTAGTTCCACGTGCCATGTTTAATGGATGTCAGTTATCAGTTATCTCCTGTTAATATCCCTCTCCAAGTTCTCCACTGCCTATAGACAGATACTGAAAAACAATCTTGTGGTAAAATTGGGCTTATATTTTGATAATTTGCCAATTCAGATTTCCAATGTGGCACTGAGTATGTAGGTAGATGGTTTCAGAGGTTGGACATATGACTAACTGTTACTGGCCGATATTTATGAGGGTGAGTTGTAGAGTTTTACTAGGTGTGTTGTCACAACTGGTTCAATGCGAGGAGGAAATTTATTAAACAATTTTTAGCATTAATCATCTGAGAGAGACCCCTTTCTGCTTTCCATCAGGATGGCTGATGCTAACCTCCTTCTTGGTCTAACATTCTTGGCTAACATGAAATGGAAAGACTATATTGAATCCATTGCTAGGTCAGCTGCTAAGAAATTTGGTTCAGTATCATGCTAGATACTTTTTATCTCCTATAAATCTACTGTTCATCTATGCTTTGAATGTTGCTGCCAAATATAGTCTGGTATTCCCTCTATATATCTAGAGCTCTTTGATAAAATCCAAAGAAGAATCAGCATTATTATTGGTCCTGATCTGATGTCTTGGTTTTAGTCACTTCCCCACTTCAATAAAGTTGCCTCCATGTGTCTTTTCTATAAATACTTTCATGGCTAATGTTCAGATGTTCTCTTTGCCATGGTACCTGGTTTATGCTAACAGTTGCTTTTCTCACATTTCTCACTTATGGAACTCTCTTCTGGCTCAATGATTTCCAGTTAACTTTAATCTACAAAAATTTAAATGGAGTATCAATCGCTTCCTACTGTCCTCCTGATTACTCTTCTTTTGTTCTTGCTTCTTGGTAAAGTTTCTGTTTTCTGATACTTCCAATCCCATTAACCTGTTCTGTTTTAGTAGCTATACTGTCTTGCTTAGGGTGAAATTGATTTTTTTTTAATCAATTTCGCCTTACCTGGTCTTATAATCAGAACCTATTCTCAGTACTGATGAAAGCTGACTTGGAATTGCATGTGTGAAGAGAAGGAGTGATTGTTTCCTTTAAATGTAATTAGCTTTTAATTGTTGTAGAAGTCAAGTGACTTACCTGCTAACATGGCTGCCTTCTTGTGTCTTGTTGGTATATTTATTATGTATAATAAATAATTGTAGCACATGGCCTAAAAAAGGGAGGCGTTAAGGCTGGTCAACACTATCTTATACCTAGCTAATCCAATTCACGACTGATTCCCTCATTGCAATCTCCACATTCTCCATAACAAGTCGTCCGTCACCACTCAATCCTCCATACACCACAATACCGCATCCTCTCAAGGGGGACCTGCAAAATGTGCCCCATGCCATAAAAATTTAATGATAATAAATTATAATACATAAAAATCTAATAATGAAGAATGAGAGGGAAGGGAGATGAACCCAATAATAAACTAAAAATCAACACAAAGTAAACTAAACATAACTGATGTTAGTAGGGCCCGTCCAACCCTCAAAAAGGAGAGGCCACTGTACTCTGCCCATTGGACAAAATTACGAGGCACACTCGCTAATGGAATGGGAAAAGGATAAAAAATTATACAGATATGGAGAAATCTTGTCTTGTTGGAAAATCAAGCCAGCTAATTTTACCTCATTTATAGGAGAGTACCTAATGCACCGGTTGGGTTGGTCCATTTTGCTAAAATAGACCTGCCCAACACATTCACATGAGTGGTCTCTATTCACCCATATATCTCTCCATTAAATGACTCAGATCAGTTTTTACTTGTGATTACACCAGTCTATTTATGTGTCACACCACTTGTAAGCTAACCAATATTCTACAATTGTTATATATTTATAATTTATTTTAATGAAACCCAATGAGAGAGGATTGATAAACTGGTTAAGCTTCTTTTTTGTTGTGTTTTCTATTGTGATATTACCTCTTTACAGTAACATAGACATCTTTTTGTTACCTCACCCTTTGTTATATTCTTTCTTCTTCCTTTTTTAACATATCTGTTTTTATAGCTATTAATAAATAGTTTCTATTCTTACAAACTACAGAAAATAAAGTTACCAAATATTCTAGAAATAAAACCTTGCTTTATTCAGAGAAATGTCCCCAATCTTTTTTACTTGCTATTTATTTGCATTCCCAGAAGTGTATAGCAGTATTGAACTCATTAATGCCCACTGTGAAATCTGTTATTAATTATGGGTCTCAAAAAACATCCAGTATTAATTATGGTAATGTTATCGGTAATATTAGCCTTATAAAGAAATGTTATCGGTCCTGACCTAGGATCTTGGCTTCAGTTACTTTCCCATCACCATAATGTAGCTACCCTATACCATTCATATGAATATTTTCATTGTAATTGTTCTGATGAGCGTTTCCCTTTGGTACCTCAATTTTACAAATATAACTGCAGTACTAGATTGGAAGTTAGGCCTCATCATTTTACAGTTGAAATGGTTAGATGTAAATTCTTTCCAGTCTCTAGGTTGCCAGTCAACTTTAAATACAATGCCAGTTGTTATCTTGTTTTCTTAATTCCTGTTCTTTTATTGTTCTCCCTCCTTAATAATGTTTTTTTCTTTTTCTCATATTTTTTCACACTCAGGAAGCCATATGTCTTAGTGGCTTTATTGTCTTGTTTGTTGCGAAACAAAATGAAATATTTAGCATTCACTGACCAAGCAGTCAATGCTACTTTCTGTTGAAATTTATAAAATCTTTCTCTTCAAACAATTTTTCAGGAAAATAGGTTTGTCAAGTCCACTAACTGTTATTGCTCTTTCCAGTTGGCATTTATTGACTGAGCAGCCAATGCTACTTTCAGTTGAAATTTATAAAATCTTTCTCTTAAAACAATTTTTCAGGAAAATAGTTTTCTCAAGTCCACTGTTATTTCTCTCTTGATTATTGACGGCAGCTATCTTCCTCACATTTTGTTTGAAATAGTGTGGGACATCAACATCTTGATTATATCATTATTTTCTCATTGTGTTAAATATGCCTTCCATTTTAATTGTTGCTGCTGTTGAAAGTCCTCAAGTGATGTCATTTCTGTTATTAGGTATAGTTCATTGTTTGTGATTCTTTAGTGCTAGTCCACTATATTCAAAGAAGAATGGTCTTTACTATGACCTAAATATTTCACTGACTCATAGCCATTTTTAATCATTTATGTGAAAAAGCGTTTACATAGAGAAAGTTTAGATATTTGTGAATGAGTTTTCCAGTCTTAAGATCAATGTGTAGTATCTCTTTCACTGAAAAAAAAAAAGAAGAAATTTTAATTTGATCTGAGAAGATAGTTTGAAAACTGATTTCAAAACTTTATTCACTATTTGCCCATAGCTGGGACCCTAACAGATGCTACCACCCTGGGTCAGTGTGGACAAGGGAACAACAGCAATTTAAAGGTGGTTTCACACTCCGCAGAACCTTCAATCTATCAATCAGAGGCCTTGTTGCTAAATGTAGTTTATCATTATACCAAGAAAGAGATGGACACTGATGACTTAAGCTGTTCATACCACATCCCATTCACATGACATCCATTTGAAACTCTCGACCTGACAAGGCTATTTAAAACCATGACTCAAGTTTCAGGTTAATGTTTTGGTTTTGTAGCAATTGGCAGTATTAGGTGAAACTACTAACACAGTCTATTTTATGTTAGGTTTCCTTATCTCCTATACTAAATTTGTTATAACTGATCCATGCACCAAAGTATTTTAAGTGTTTAGTATTTATTAATTCGACATCCTGAATTTTTATGGCAGATTTCAAGGCATATGTGCCATTACTCGTTTCATTTCAGTTTCAGATCACAGTTTCTGTTTTGAAAAAGTTTAACTTGAATCCTATTTCTTGGAATACTGAGTCAAGAATGTTAATTTGGGTGGGGGTCAAGATCATGGTTAGCCTAACTACAAATACCTATCTCATCAGCATATTGCCACCATCTTCATCAGTACATTTGCCTTAGGAGGGAAAGCCAGATTGTTGTATTCTATTTGGTGATTTGTTTGGGATGTGGTATGAAATGCTTAAATGATCAGTGTCCATCTCTTCCTGGGTATGATGATAAACTACATCTGGCAACAAGGCCTCTGATTGGAGGTTCTTTAAATTGCAATTGTTCCCCAGTTCACCCTGACCCGAGGTGGTAGCATCTGTTAGGGACCCAGCTATGGGGAAATAGTGAATAAATTTTTTAAATTAGTTTTCAAACTATCTTCTCAGATCAAATTAAAATTTCTTCTTTTTTTTTTCAGTGAAAGATACTACACATTGATCTTAAGACTGGAAAACCAGTAGGGAAGGATTTTATACTTTACTGCAAACTTTGTATTAAGCAAAAGTCTTTTTCTCTATTTCTTCCTATAGATATTTTCACTCAGGATTACTTAAAGAAAACTAAAGTGGTTTTCCTTAAAACAATGTCTACTGACCAATCAGCTTAGCAAATTTCTGTCTTGTTGTTGAAAGACATGTCAGGTGTGTTCTTATATATGATCAATAAAGGGATATAACTCATATATCTTCTGTAATACTTTCAGCTCTGAATGGCAGGCTTTACAAAGAAACATGTCCACCATTTTGGATTTAAGATCGTCTGCATTTAGGTGAAATATGTTTCATTGAAGGATATTACTTACAATTGGATTATTGTACCTGACAGGAAAAATGTTTGTGAATATTTGTGGAAGTGTTGCATTTTTTTTTTATTTTATTAAAGTAAATTGTGTTGACAGAAATTTTTTTTTCTGGATTCTTGAAAATAATCAGACCTTTTCAAGAAATAGCAATAAAACTGAATATTTTTTTTCTCTAAGTAACAGACAACAGAAAATGTGACACAAAAATCTGAAGATAAAAAGTATAAGAAACAAGAAAATTTTATTAGGTGTAAGGAAAAGCATACCAAATAGCTATACCATATAAACTTCCCAGATGAAGAGAAGACTTGAGTCAACAAAAATGTGGCCTTATAGAAGAATGCTGAGAATACCATGGATGGAGCATGTATGTAACTAGGAAGTTTTAAGTAAAACGGTAACATTTAGAATCAAAAAGAGACATTTTAAATTTGTGGGGGGCACAATGAGAAAAGAGAGGTTGGAAAATTTGACACTGAAAAATTTGAGATGAATGGAGTCATAATGTTGTCATCACTAGTGATCACTCCAAACACCTTTGTAATCACCATTAGACTCATACAACTCTTTCTGAATCCTCTGCACTGTCCTCAAATTGACACCTAAACATTCTGAAATGTTGTATTAGAGCTTTTGGTGCAAATGCCAAGCAGTACCTTATGCAGTTTCCAAATTTCTGGTGGAGTAAATTGCATCATGGTGCTTTTTTCTCACAGATAGTGCTCAACTGAGCCTACTTTACTGTGCAGTTAATAAAATAAAAAAGAAACAGCATGCAGGCATGAAATTAAAAAATATAAAATGGCGTCAATTTGCCCATTGCACCTTGTATTATTCTACTTGTACCCTTGATTATATATTTAAGTAATTTTGAAATTTTATTGGTTACAATTTCTGTATAAATAACCTAGTACTTTTATCTATCCCAGAGATGGGAAGCTATGGCCTGCCTGATGTTTTTAGGAAGCCTGCAATGGAACAACATTTTTTAAATACCAATAAATAGATTTTGGTATTTTTGATTACATGATGCATAAAATAGTAAACCTATTCAAAACAGGAATAAAAGCAGCAAAGCTGCAAACCATATATATATATATATATATATATATATATATATATATATATGTATGTATGTAATACCATTTTTTTTAACAGCCAATCAACTCCTTTTTGGCTTATTTAAGACCAAAACATATTTTGGATTGCAGGAAGTTGTTTAGAGTACCTGGTGTTCCATAGCGATATTGACTATTTATTTTATTCATTTACTTGTTTTTCTCTCTCCTACACCAGTAGGAGTAAATAGGTTCACCTACTGCACAGTTCACACCCCACCCGGTCTTTCAAACAGGAGTAGTGGTTTATCCCTTGTTTCCTGTTTAGAATTGGGTTTCCAGTATCTTCTAAAGTATACTTCAACTCCGTACTATTAATGCTTGTCCTTACTTATGCTAATACAATTCCACACAGTAACCTTCTACTTTGATTGGCTCTTGAGACTTGTATTGGGTGAACATTAGTAAATTAAATAACTTTGTTCTGACTGAGCCATAAAATTGTACAACGGATCTGTCACAGTTGTATTGTCAATACAATTGTCTGTCACCATGGTTTCTGATGAGGTCTAAGGCTGTTCTAATGAGTGGGCTGGTTCTGCATTGCAAATAAAGGGAGAGACTTCAATATCGGTGGCATTCAGACTGGCAGTCATGAAGCATGTAGTCTACTGTTGATCATATTTGCTGATGAATGGAATCATTATCTTTTCCTGACAAGTGCCAGTAGGTGACCAACTGCCATTTCCAGCAAGCTCTATATTCAGCAGGTGATAATATCATAAGAATTCCACTCATACATACACTCTGCTCACATTGCAAGTGACCAATGGCATGTGAAACATTGCGTTCATTCTGTTTTAGATAAGTGAGTTAGAAATTCATCTCAGAGATATCAAGGCTATGAATTCTGGAAAGAATGGGAAATAGGAATTCTGGAAAGATGAGAATATAGGAATTCTGGAAAGAAGAGATCATATGAATTCTGGAAAGAAGAGAATGTAAGAATTCTAGAAAGAAGAGAATGTGGGAATTCTTTAAAGATGAGGACATAAGAATTCTGGAAAGACGAGGACATAAGAATTCTGGGAAGAAGAGATTTATAAGAATTCTGGAAAGAAAAGATCATAGGAATTCTGAAAAGAAGAGAATGTTGGAATTCTGAAAAGAAGACAATGTTGGAATTCTGGAAAGAAGATAACATAGGAATTCTGGAAAGAAGAGAACATAGGAATTCTGGTAAGAAGAGATTCATAGGAATTCTGGAAAGAAAAGATCATAGGAATTCTGGAAAGAAGAAAATGTAAGAATTCTGGAAAGGGAAGAACATCAGAATTCTGGAAAGACAAGAATGCAGGAATTCTGAAAAGAAGAGAATGTAGTAATTCCAGAATAAGAGAATGTAAGAATTCAGAAAAGACGAGAATGTAGGAATTCTGGAAAGAAGAGAACATAGGAATTCTGGAAAGAAGAGAATTTAAGAATTCTGGAAAGAAGAGAATGTAAGAATTCTGGAATGACAAGAACATCAGAATTCTGAAAAGAATGGGATGTAAGAATTCAGGAAAGACAAGAATGTAGGAATTCTGGAAAGAAAAGATCATAGGAATTCTGGAAAGAAGAGAATTTAAGAATTCTGGAAAAACAAGGACATAGGAATTCTGGAAAGAATATGATGTAAGAATTCCAAGAAAGACAAGAATGTAGGAATTTTGGAAAGAAGAGAACATAGGAATTCTGGAAAGAAGAGGACGTGAGTATTCTGGAAAGACAAGAATGTATGAATTCTGGAAGGAAGAGAATGTAGGAATTAAATAAAACAATAGTTTTTCATTGTTCATTTTAGAACAATGGAATACTATTATTCTTTTAAATGAAGTCATAAAAGTGTTTTATAATAATAATTAATTAATGTTTCCTGTTTGTGCTCAAGGAAAAAGTGCAAAATAAACAGTGTGGTCTTAATAATCTTGGTGGAAAATTTCCACCAAAAAGAAAATAAATAAAAATAAATGTCTTTTAATAAATAAATGATAGATTGATTTGGTTTTTTTTTTTTTGTTTTTTTTAAAGATTTATCAACATTTTGCAGGTTATTTAAAGTCAGAAAAGAGCTTACAGTACATCATGCTGAACACAAGTTCCTGCACAATTACTGGAGTTAAGCAAAGTTGAGTCTGTTAAGTATCTAGATGAGTGACCACTTGGAAATAAACTTGGTAACTTGGATGTGTGGGTGGTGAAATGGACAGGGGCTTGAAATTTTTAATTGAAGATCAGAGTTCCAATTCCCATTGGGTGAATTATATTCACTTATGCACAAATACCTTTGAGGACGACATGAATCCACCTTTTCTTCCCCCAGCTATGATTAATTAGACTATCACTAAAACATTATTATCTATAAAAATTCTTGCAATCTAAAAATGTTTTCCAGCTTTAAACAA
This sequence comes from Acanthosepion lycidas, assembly GCA_963932145.1. Taxonomy (NCBI): domain Eukaryota; kingdom Metazoa; phylum Mollusca; class Cephalopoda; order Sepiida; family Sepiidae; genus Acanthosepion; species Acanthosepion lycidas. The sequence continues at coordinate 25,952,250 of OZ010591.1, forward strand.
TCTTCAAACGGTTGATAAGCCATAGAAAATGAATCAGTCAATTTAAGGCCAGGAAATATTTTTAGACTGTAAAAATGTTTTGGAAATAATAATGATTTACTGATACAAGTTCTATTAATTAACCCTTAACTGGGGGGAGAAAAGTTGGCTTCATACTTTTCTCAAGAGTATTTGTTAGTAAGTGAATATAACAAACCTGACTGGATTGGCTCTCTGAGATCCAATTCTCAGCTGTAATCCATTACATCACCCACATATCTAAGCTTACAGCATCTGGTATTCTTCAGCAGTCACCCATCTAGGTACTGACCAGGCTCAATGTTGCTTAGCTTCAATGATCATACAACAACTGGTGTTTCAATGTCATATGGTCAATATTACTCACACATCCAAGCTTATAGGACCTTGTACTTCTAAGCAGTCACCCATCTAGATATAAAACAGGGTTGATGTTGCTTAATGTTGATGAATTACTTCAATGTTTTTTGTATCTACCAGAATAGGTTTTCTTTTTATTTCTTTGAACCTGTATGAGAACCATTACTGTATTTTCATCTCAGCTCTTCAATTTTCTGGTTTTCTTTTTCCAGTCCACTCCATACCCTTCTCACACCTGTTGAATCATCCACTTCCTGATTGACTATGTCTTCAGGGGTGTAGCTATACTCATCACACTTGTCCACTTGTGGGTTGGTGAGACTAACTAACTCATAATTGGAGCTCTTGAATTCAGATTTGTCCTCCTAAACTGTCTTGTTATTTACCCATAGCTGTAAAGTAAAATTTAATTTTCAATAAATCTACTATATATATATGTATACAGTCTGTGTTTGCACAATGAAATTAGTATCAACAAACAAATGTTGGTGAGATTTTCAGGATATATTTGAGTAATATACCATCCATCCTTGTTATTACCAATATCATATTTGGGTAGTATCAAGCCTTGTTAAGCCAAATGTAATATACGTTTTTGTTTAGGTATAAATTTAAAAAATATAGGCTACAGAAACATATTTTCATTAATATAATATTCTGTATAAAAAAGTTACCAGAAATGAAAATATATTAGAACAGATCCAGATCTAGGGTCCTCTCACTCCAGTTAGATGAACCCCTCCTAGACTGACCATGTTTTCAGGGATGTACCAGGGTTTTCTCACTCCTGCTGAAGGAACCCCATCCTGATTGACCATGTCTTCAGAGGTGTACCAGGGCCTTCTCACTCCTGTTCCAGGAACCCCTCCCTGACTGACCATGTCTTCATGTACCAGGGTCTTCTCACTCCTGTTGGAGGAACCCCCCGTCCTGATTGACCATGTCTTCAGAGGTGTACCAGGGCCTTCTCACTCCTGTTCCAGGAACCCCTCCCTGACTGACCATTTCTTCATGTACCAGGGTCTTCTCACTCCTGTTGGAGGAACCCCCCGTCCTGATTGACCATGTCTTCAGAGGTGTACCAGGGTATTCTCATCTCCTGTTTCAGGAACCCCTCCCTGACTGACCATGTCTTCAGGGGTGTACCAGGGTATTCTCACTCCTGTTGGAGGAACCCCATCCTGATTGACCATGTCTTTAGACATTTACCAGGGCCTTCTCACTCCTGTTCCAGGAACCCCTCTCTGACTGACCATGTCTTCAGGGGTGTACCAGGATCTTCTCACTCCTGTTGGAGGAATCCCTCCCTGATTGACCATGTCTTCATGAGTGTATCCATATTCATTATGATTGGCCAGTTGTGGGTTGGTGAGGCTATTTAACCCATAGTTGGAAGTTTGGGATTTCAGAGTTGTCTATCTCCTAAACCATTTGCCACTCAAGGCAAAAATCTCTGTTTCTGATATTATTAAAGCTAAAATTTTCTCGTTTTCTTCTTGCTAATGTTTTTAGTTTGTTGTTTACGGTTTAACCAAAACACACAAAACCAACATACCCCTCAGACCCATTGTATCCAGTATTAACAGTGTGCCCCATCAATTAAGCAGAGCCATTGCAAAAGTCCTAAGTCTGTTTCTAGGAACCATCAAAACAATACATGTCAAACACTCTGGGGAGTTCTATGATTTCTATCAACATTTTTGTGATTTCCAAAGTTTTCTTCTCATCATTCTCATTTTACAATATCTTGTTTTTCTTTTGAGATTATATCTTTCTTGCAACATATGCTAATCTTTAAATATTGGAAATTAAAAATAAACATCAATAAATATATTATTATTATATATATTTATTTGCAATATGATAGACAGCCCTCAAGTTAAACAATAAATTCAAAAATGATTTTGTTAAGTTATTGTATTTTTCCTTTTTAGAATTTTAATAATTTTCTCATGACTATCACACCAACCAATTATTCAAAATATCCATTGTGCAGTTGCAATTTGCCACCACTGAACACCTTATGATGCAGAATGATATACACAGCACGTTTAATGTCCTCATTAATCTTATAGTTTAACTCAGATGAATGAATTGCCAGAGATCACATGACACCACATGAGGATTGTTGTCATGGAAACGTGAAGCATGCTTACTCTTGCTGTGTGTTGATCCTTCTATGGAAAACTGCTAAAAATACCTGAACCAAAAGTTTAAGTTCATTGTGACACATTTGTTGAGGCTCAGAGGTCCTTATGAAACATTTGAATATAAAATTCTTTTAGTTTATGTTTTTTGAAGGTATTAAAACAAAATTGTTATATTAGTAAACAATTTTTTAAAAGCTTCCTTGTACTTTTTTTTCAGTTATCAATTGGTTCAGTAAACAAATGTAAGGAAATTAAAAGAAAAAAATTTAAAATATTTTTGATGGTACTTTGATAAAATACAAAGAAGAATTTGCAATGTTATTGGTCTTGAGTTGGCATCTCGGCTACACTCACTTTCCCACCTTTCTGTGTCTTTTCTATAAATATTTTCATGGTAATTACTTTGATGAGCTTCCCTTTCTAGACGAGGCAAGGTTTCCTCATTTTACAGCCGAAATGGCTAGATGTACCTGTAAGTTCTTTGCTGGCAGTTTCTTCTCTTGCTCTTCTCACTTTTTGGACTCTCTTCTGGCTTCTTACTTCCCATTTCAACTTTGTTCTTTAAAAATGCCAATCGTTATCTTCTGTCTTCTTAATTTCAGTTCTATTATTGTTCTCACTCCTTAAATTTTTTTCATTTTCTTATATTCTTTCACACTCAGTAACCCAGTGTATCATAGTGGCTTTATTGCTTCAGGGGAAATTATTAAAATATACTGGTTTTTCTGCCAATTATAAAATGTATTTAAATAAATTGAAAAGACTATGCAAATATTATACTGTGATCAATACGTTAGTATCATGTTTAGAGGGCCAGCTACTGAGGCTCAAAATGATTAGATGTGGGGTTTGTAGTGATTGGCAATCCACCAAATTCCCCCTTGAAAACTATAATTCTTAGAGAATAGTAAATACTGTAATTTGGAGTTAAATCATTATCATTTCAAGAGTCATGCAGGTGATTGATTTCAATTGTTTTTCTTGTTACCAAAATATTTTCAGATGATTAATTCTATGTCTTCCTTCAGGTGCTCCAGGTGTAGAATCGGAAAAGTAATTATTATTTTTTTTTTAGTGTTTTTTGATCATGCATACAATGAACCTATATTGCCTACAATTGATGTATGCATATATATATATGTTTTTGTATTTAGGCAGCAATCCTTCTTTCATGCACATTTCATTGAATACGACAGACAAGATGCTTTGATTTAGTCTTTTATACAATCTCACATGCGATCGAATAATTTTTTCTTTTCAGATGATAAATTATACAAAAACTGTTCGAATGTTCTTTTATTCCAAGCACTTTCGGCTATACATTTAGCCATTTTCAAGGATGACATATTTTAGCTGTTAAATAAGAAGTTTTGCATGTATGTATTTATATAATATTTTCATATTTCAAAAGACAGTCAAGATATTGTGTCCATGTTCATATATATATATATATATATATATATATATATATATATATAAGGTTGGTGCAAAAATAATGTCGTTTTCTCACATAGTAACATATGTGAGTAAACGATATTATTTTTGCACCAACCTAATATATATATATATATATATATATATATATATATATATGGTGTGATGGGTAAATTTTATATTTTTAATTTCCTTCATGCACATTGTTTGTTTTAGATTTTATCAATTGCAAAGTATAGTAGGGTCAGTTGGGCACCATCTGGGAGAAAAAGACGACCATGATGCAATTCACTCCACCAGAAATTTAGAAATGGCATGCTGTACCACTTGGCATTCATGCTGGAAGCATTGATATGAACACTAAAGATTCAGAAAGAGTTGCATGAGTCAAATGGTGACTACAAGGGTATGGCAGCTCAAAAACTCACTCTAATTGTTCTGATAATAACTCCTGAATTTGTTGCTGAGGCCTACATCAAGTGCCTTGAGGGTTAGGGGGATTGTGCTGCCCGAGGTCAAGACAGTGGCCTGTTTGGAAGGACCTACATCTGGCAACAGGACTCTGCACAATGTTAGACCATCAGGGGAACCCAATCATAGCTGCCAGACAATTTTCGCAACCACATCACCACTTACATCTGGCCACCTAACTCCTCAGACTGCAACTTTATTGATTATTAAGTGTGGGGCACAGTTGAGTGAGAGACCAACAAAACTCCTTTTAGCATCAAAGAACTGAAGGCAAGGATTATGGCAGCATTCAGCAACTTAAACAAGGAGACCATCCAGGAGAGATGCAAGAGATTCCAAAGTTGTCTGGAGGCCATTGTTGAAATCAATGGCGATTTTATTGATTTTATTGAATATACCTTGAAATCTTTCAAGGTATAGTTGTGCAATTTTGGTAAATATGTTAAAATGAGATGTCAGTGTTATTTTCATCTTTGAATAATTTAGTTGGCAATTTATCCATCTCATCCTGTAGATATGCACATAACTGTTTTATGTTTTACCCCAGCAACAAAAAACTCATCTAGCATTTTCTTTAGTTAGCCATCAGCCAGAATTTTTGTCATTATCTGAATAAAACATCTAGTTAAAGTTGAAATTGTCAAAGAATAAACTCTGCCAAATTGCTTTGATCCTTCTTAAGTGACTAGAAATTATATGACTTTATTTATCAGTTAGTTAAAACCTTTATTACATACATATAGAATGTGTAGATCAAGATCACAGACAAAATAAATCTATTATGAATCACAGCAGTGTGTAGAGAACAAAATGAACACAAGGTATAAATTTCAAGAAGGAGACATTAATTAATATCATTTGGTGCTTAACCAGCTTCTTTTCCACTTTTATTTTGATGGCAACAATAAACAACAATAAACAATGAAAAAACAGCAATTAGCTTTAATCAACTGGCTGAAATTCATGTTTCAAAATGTTATATTGCATGAATATATTTAAATCATAATTTATTTTAAAATAAGCTGAAAAGTTTAAAATAATACAAAACAAAGAGTCAGTTATTTTTGCACCAATGACATTAATAGTCTGTGTGTGGGTAAATTTATCATATTAAACCTTTAAATACAATCATTAAAGAAATATAAATCTTTTCCAATATTATGGAGAAGTTCATAAAAATCTGTTTTATGGCACATTTCAATGTCATTTTTATGCTAATATTTTTGTTTCATGACCCATATTAACGTCTACATACCAAAAAAGAAATTGATTTTGTTTTATATGCTACATTTTATTTTTAAGTTTTCTCATGGTGACAAGAAAATTGATGATTTATTTATTTTCACATTTTTATTTTTAATTGTTCCTTTCAGCCAGTTCGAAGTCTAATTAAAAGGCTTGATATTTAATGACTTTAATTGACTGTTCCCCAGGGGCATGTTGAAGTCTGACTCAGAATTGGAATGTTAGACAAATGCAAGATTTGTGTACATGTGTGTTTGCGTCCAGCCATTTATGCATGTATGTGTACATACGCAAGCCACTGAATATATCTCTTTGTGCATATTTGCATGCATTTTAAAAATATGTACACGTGCACCATTTGGAGGAATAATTCTCTGCATATATATTGAATTTTAAACACGTTCTATTAAATGGATAAAGAGAATGTCAGTGTAGCCTTTTACTAAGCTTCTTCTGGCATCAATTTAGTTGTTCTATTGCAGGTGGAAACTTCTGAAGGAACTTGCTGAAATTAAATTTTAAGATCCAAGCATTCGCTATATCTGAACTCTCTTCCTTCTTTCCCTGAAGACAACCAAAAGTACTTGGACCTGAAAATTTGATTTTACCACACTCCTTTACAAGTTCCCACCTGCTATAAAGTGACTAATTTAACCTCAGGAGGAAACTCAGTAAAAGGTTCAGTTAGCATGACCTGTCCATTCTATTTAATACAACCTGTCTAAATGAAGGATTGCTGCCTAAATATACTATAAGAAATATTAAAAAGTGTATATCTATTTAACTGTGCATATGTAAATTTGTATCTTGAAATGTATGTAATGGGCAAAGAAATCTGTAAGATGATTTCTGTGATTAATATTTATTACTGGATTAAGTGCATTAACAAGAAAAGCACATTCTTTAGCATTTATATATATGCTATTTTATTATCTGTCTATCTATGATAAGACAAAGAACAAATAGGAAACATTTGATTTTCATGTATCACGTGCATTTGACTCTTTTAAAACAATGTTAGCATAATTTAGAATCCATTAATTTCTTGAAACAATGGATGGAGGTGTCATATCCCTCTTGAATTCAAAATGCCGCAGATTATACCAATGTTGTTTTAAAAGACTTGAATGCACATGATTTCTTTTATTCAGTGTCACCCCATGCTAGGTAGTAAAGCCACTAAGACACAATGGGTGGGGAAGAATTAAGAACAGAAACATTAATAATGAGTGGGAAGAGGAAAGGGTAATCAGGAGGATAGTAGATAGCTACTGACATTACATTTAAATTTTTGTAGATTAAAATTGGCTGGAAAGCATGGAGCCAGAAGGGAGTTGCACAAGCAAGAAGTGCAAGAAGAGAAACTATTATTATAGAATTTATGGTTACTTCTAGCCAGCTCATCTGTAAATTGATGAGATCTCAACACCAGTCTTGTACTGCACTTAAATTTAAAAAGACTAGATACCATAATGAAGAGCTCATCCAAGCAATTACCATGAAAGTATTTATAGAAAAGACACAGAGAGGCAACCTTATGGTGGTGGGAAAGTAACCGAGCTGCCAGATCAGGACCAATAATAATAAGAGCAGGGGCACTGCACCATATATGGCAGCAATATTCTAAGCATGGATTAATGGTAGACTTAAAGATATGTATGATAGAATCTGGAGAGGAAAATTTCTCACCCAACACAGTGAACCAAACTTCTTGACAGCTGACCTAGCAATGGATTCAATATAGTCTTTCCACTTCATTTCATCTGAGAACATTAGCCAGAGGAGGTGCAATGAGTCACTTTCCTAGAGGTTAGAATCAGTCATGCTGATGGAAGGCAAAGAGGCATCTCTCATTAACCAATGAAAATCAAACAACACAAAATGGATAATACCAGACTTTCTTCTTTTTCTCAATATGTCAGTCTCTGATGAAGCTTTAATAAAAGTGGAATGTTAGATTGATAAACATTTCCTATTTGTTTTTATTTTTTTATTTTATCATTATGTCAAATTCCAATCCATATTTTCTTTTATATTTATCAGTTGTTATATAAAGACATGAAAATATCACCTTGTTGAAATTTATTTCATTTCATTTCACCTCTACTAACAATGACGACTTGTCATTTATATGTGTATACAAAGTTTGCCATTGCTTTTATTTCAACTAAGAACAGTACTGCAACAACTTCAGTATTCGGTGGTCCATGGTTTCTACTTGTTTTATAATAACAAAGCAAGCTTTCAATGCAAATCTGCCTCTGTTATTGAAATGATTTGACATTCTAGTATGCATAAAATCTGTATCCAATTTTGGTTTATGGCCACATCATATTGAAACACTAGTTTCCATAACTTTCCTGAAGTTAAGCAATGTTCAGTACCTAGATGGGTAACCACTTTAGAATACAAAGTGCTGTAAGCTTGCATGTGCGGATGGTGTAATGGATAATGGCTCAGAATTGTTAATTGGAGAGCAGTGATCCAATTCCAATAGGGTTTGTTATATTCACTTAAGCGTCAATACCATTGGGAAAGGTAGGAATACCCCTCTCTTCCACCTAGCTATGGATTAATTAGTAAGTTTGTATCACTAAATTATTATTATCTCCCCCCACCACCAAAAAATTCTTACAATTCAAAAAATATTTTCTGGATTTAAATAACTTGAAACATGCTAATAATCAGTAGAAAACAAATAAATCAATTAAACAAATATTGATTAGCTACAGAGGCATGTCTTTTAGATTTATTTACATTGTCTGGAATATAAATGTATAGAAACAACATTGGCCACAAAGTGATAGATCAGTTTATATATTGATTGTAATATAGAATTGATTCCCCATTTCTAGCCACATCATAATTTATTGTTTATCAAATTCTGATTAGGTATGAATCCGCCTCTTATCTACCAGCTATGGGTTAATTAGTAAGACTTGTATCCCTAAATCATTGTTATCTACCCACCAAAAAAATTCTTACAATGTAAAAAAATATTTTCTGGCTTTAAATAACCTAAAAAGGGCTGGTAATTAGTAGAAGACGAATCAATCAATCAATGTATTCAATTTCTTTGTATATCAAATGACTTTAACTGTCATTATTTTCTCATCCCCAACCAAACTGACAAATTTATTTCTTTGAGACTCAAAGTTTTGAAATCATGCAAAACTTGATATCTTATTAAGACAAGTATTGCCATTTTTAAGTTGTTTTAGCACATTTCTATTGGTTATTTCTCCAACCATCATCTGGTGGAATGTTCATATTACCTTCAAGCCACTATTCTTATCAAACTCAATAACAAATTGAAAACAAGATGGCTGTAAACACCGAAGCCAGAGGAATTCATTTTCCACTTCAAATAATGTCACCAAACATGTTCAATCAATGAGAAAGTGCATACCAATATTCAGATCAATTTCATTGTAGCAGTGAAACACTCCTAACAGAATGTCTCATAGATGAGGCTTTCAAAACTATAGATATGCTTAGGAATTAATTCTGAAAATTTTGAAAGTTAGCTGGAGGTTTGCCACTTAATCTCTGTTATAAAACTTGCTTATGTGGTGGAAAAGAGGAAAAAAAAATAATGGGAAATATGATGAGAGAAAAGAAAAAGAAAGAGATAAAAAGGAAAATGAAGAAGGCAGCAAAACTGTGGAGGAGCTAAGAAAAGGAAAACTTAAGGAAAAAAATGATGAGAGAAAAGGAAAGGAAAGATAATCAATGAAGAAAGTGAAGACAAAAGAAAAACAGATGAGACTAAAAAAGGAAAAAAAATCAAGGGAGAGAAACATAACTAGAGAAAGTAAAAGGAAAATGAAGGTAAAAATCGATGAGAGGCTAAAAAAAGAAAACTTTAGGGAAAGAAACATGATGAGAGAAAAGAAAGGAAAATGAAGAAAGAAATAAAGGAAAGCCTGGATGAGGGGCTAAAACAACTTTTCGGAAAAATGAAAGAAAGAAAAATGAAGGAAAAACTGCTAAGAGGCTAAAAAAGAATGACAACTTTAGAAAAAAAAAATGAAAGAAAAGAAAGGAAAATGAAGGAAAAACTGATGAGAGGCTAAAAATAAATAACATCTTTAGGGAAAGAAAGATGAAGACAGATATGTAAGAAAAAATGAAAATGAAGAAAAGAAAAGATGCAAAAGCTGATGAGAGGCTAAAAAAAGAAAGACAACTAAACTTTTGGGAAAGAAAGAGGGAGAGAAAAGAAAGAAAAAGGAGAATAAATAAATAAAGGAAAACTGATGAGAAGCTAAAATAGAAAGAAAAATTTAGGGAGTATATAAAGAAATAGGAAAATGAAGGAAAACTGATGTGTGGCAAAAAAAAAAAGAAACTTAAGGGACAGACAAAGTGGGCAACTAAGATATTAACCAAAAAACAGAAAAAAGATGAAAATAAAAAACCTAGATGTAGAAAGAATGAAAGACAAAAACAAATATATACATTGTGCGATGGATAAATTGTCATCTAAATTGCACAAATAACACTGACATTTCATTTTAATAGATATATTTACCAAAATTACAGAAAAATATCGTGAAATACTAAAGAGTAAATTTATTCAATAAAATCACCATTTCCTTCAACCATGACTTTGGAATCTCCTGCATCTCTTCTGGACGATCTCCTTAAGTTGCTGAATGTTGCCATAATCATTACCCTCAGCTCATATTTAGTGTTACAAGGAATTTTGTTGGTCTCTCACTCAACTGCACCCCACACATAATAATCAAGGGGGTTGCAGTCTGGGGAGTTAGGTGGCCAGATATAAGCGGTGATGTGGTCGCAGAAATTGTCTGGTAGCCATGATTGGGTTCTCCTGCTTGTGTGGCATGTTGCAGAGTATTGTTGTTAGACATAGGTTCTTGACTCCGGGCAGCACTACCTTCTCAAGGCATTTGATGTAGGCTTCTGTGCTGACTCTGAGGTCCTCACCAACAAACTCAGGAGTTCTTTTTTAACCAGAATGATCAGAGTGAATTTTCAGACTTGCCGTACCTTCATAATCATCATTAACCTCATCTAACTCTTTCAGAATCATCTGTACTGTCCTCATATTGACACCTACTGTTTATACTGGAGCTTCCAGAGTGCAGAAGCAGTACAGAATGCTGTTTCCAAAATTCTGGTGATGTTGCAATGTAATACATCCTGTTCACAGCGTCATGAGGAGTTTAGTAGTGGCAAACAATAATACTCGACTACAACAAAACTTGAGTCTTACTGAGCAAGTGTAGAATTTGGTAATAGCAATAGAGAGTACTCAGCTGTAATGGAAATTGAGTCTGACTGACAAAACTGCTAACTTGGTCAAGTTGGTGGTGGTTTATATGGCAACCTGGGAGATTCCATTCTGATAGTAAGGCAAGCCTATTCTGTAAGTCCTGATTGGCTACTGATTCTAGTGTGGATACTGCACTCAATAAATACCTCACCAGTAAACCATCAATAGAGATTGTAAGTGACAAAAAGAAAGAGAGTTCTTAGAACAGGGGACAATTATAAGATATAATTAATATGGTGTAAAAATGGAAATACGGAAATTAGAATGTTACACATTCAACATTTGAAGAGTTAGAGAAATACTGTAGTTAATAAAGTAAAATCTATATTATGGAAATTTGAATTTGTTTTCATGTTGACATTGTAAAACTAATTCATTCCTTTGATTCAATAGTTGGCTTTGATTATTGTATTTTGTTATTCAAATTTTTTCTTTTAAACATAAGTTACACCTATCTCTAAGACTATTAGGAATATGTGCAGAAACTATAATATTCCAATCTAGCTGTGGTTTGAAACCTTTTTCCTTCAATTCCAAAAATTTTTTTGAAAGAGCTATCTATATATATATGTGTGTGTGTATGCGTTTAACTCTTAACAGTACATACTCTAGCTATACCACTATACAGTGCTTTTGCAAAGTGTGTGATTCAAGTTTTCCTACTTGAATGTTCATATCCTCAGTAGTAGGAGAACTATACATACAAGTCTATGCATTCATATGTAAGTGAGACAAGACTTATTTCAGTAGCACTACAAAATAAAATAAAATTAAACATGATCTCATTTGACCCATTAAATTGTAATAAATTCTCTTCTGTTCTAAGTAACTAATTTAACACCAAATGTTAAAAATGGTAACAAAATCAAAACAGAACACAAAGGAAAGTAATGCATATTATGTTTCTGTAGGGTTTTTTAATCGTTCCCCCCACTCCAAGCAAGGTGATAATACTCCTAGGATGCAGGGGGTTAAGTGGATTGAAAGAGAATGAGAAGACTTTAGTGAGGAGAAGTGAGGAAAAGGACAATAAAGGAACAGGTTTCAGGAAGACAGAAGATGGCAACTGATATTACATTTAAATTCTTAAAGATTGTTAGGGATGCAAGAAATAACAAGGGACTTCCACAGGCAAGAAGTATGAGAAAAGAAACTGTTAGAATGGAACAGACAGCTGCATCTAGCTTGTTCAACAGTGTTTTTTTTTATATTAAATCAATAAATTAGCCAAAAATATTAAACATATTTTTAAAATGTTTTTACAAGAATTAATAGGAGTACATGATTTGAACAATACATCTGAAATCGTACATGGAACGATTAATGCCTGGAATATGAAAGGTTGTCCACCTCTGAGCTGCATAAAGTGCTTGTTTATCAGTGTTATTGGAATCTTAATATGTGTGATTACAAGCAAATAAATAAATAAATAAATAGAATTTATAAAATCTTCCCAATTTGTCAAGTATTAACTTAGATATTTTTAGCAATCTGCAGTGAAACATTTTTTTTTTTTTTTAGCAAGCCAACATGCAGCACTGAGATCTGAAGACATATTGGGATAGGCAAAGATGCATTCCAAAAGCTAAGCAGAGTATTAAGAGACAGAAAAAAATTCTAGGGAAACAAAGAAAAGATTAGTGAACAGTTATGTGATATCTGTCCTCCTGTATGACGGTGAATGCTGGACAATCTCCTCAAAGATGAAGAAAAGACTTGAAGCAACAGAAATGTGGTTCTACAGAAGTATTCTGAGAATACCATGGACCGAACATGTGAGCAAACAACAATGAAGTTTTGGAGAGAATGGAAACAAAAAGGAAATTTATACTTAAAATTAGGACGAGGCAGTTGAAATTTCTATTAGAAATCTTAGAAGGATTCACTCTTGGCAACTACAACTATAACAACATAAGATATGCAGATGAAAATGTTGATAGCAGACATAGAAAGAAAACTACAGATAGCAAAGGAAAATGAGAAGAATGGATTAAACATCAACTGCAAGAAAATAGATTGGATGGTTGTCAGTAAAAGAGACAGCCCAGCATATGAATTACAAATTGGAGATGGCAAAATTAAACAAGTGCAGGCATTTAAATATGTAAGAAGTGTTTTAACAGAGGAGAGAAAATGAAAAACTGAAATTCAAAGGCACATTAGGATAGCAAAAGATGCCTTATAAAAGCTAAGCAAGGTATTAAGAAAAAGTAAAATTGCATTGGAAACAAAGAAAATAGTACTTAACTGTTATGTGAATGCTTGACAATCTTCTTAAAGACAGAGAAGAGTCTGGAGGCAACAGAAATGTGGTTCTACAGAATTATGCTGTGAATGCCATGGACTGAACATGTGAGCAACAACAAGGTTTTAAAGAAAATGGAAATAAAATGAAAGAGCTGAAATTTCTAGGGCACATAATGAGGAAAGAAGGCTTGGAAACTCACAAGACATACTGGAGTCAAGTAGGACAGACAAAAACAGAGGGTAACTGTTATAATGTTCAATCTAGACTTGGTCACTGTGCCATGTGTCCTCGAGGACACATGGCACAGTGGATAAAGGCTTTAGTTAGATCCAGTGACAGGACCCAAAGAATGTGAGTTCAATACCTGGTTAAGGCAGTGGAGAACTTTTAGAGGGAAATTAACAGGAGATAACTGATAACTGACATCCATTAAACATGGCAAGTGGAACTAGAACAGTCTCCCCAGTGAGCAAAATAAAGGGTTCAGTTCGACATTCCAACCACCTGAAGAAGGCCGGAGCATACAATGACCGAAATGTTGTGATAAATATGGCGACAAAGATGAGGACAATAGTCCGAATAATGTAAATAATGTTATAATGTTCATATAAGCTTGTCATTCTGGTTAATACTATTCCAAGAAAAAACACTAGAACAAAAGATTGGTGAAGAAACTATTTACTCACATGGATTAATAATACAATAATTGCGGATACTGTAGTTAGTGTGTCAACGCATGTGGCCCACTTTGCAGCACACTTGCAATTCCTGTTCCTATGAGTGGATATCCTACTCATAGTGAGTGGATGAGTCTATGTCGAGTCGTCTTTCTAACGAACAATAACCAACCTAAGGAGCTTGACTAAATGGTTGGCAGAACAGGGATTAAGAGATATGCAAGAAGGCACACTTTACTAAGTGTTACAATAGACAGGAATTTGTGGAGAGCCATGATCATCAATGTACTGAACGGACATGGCACATAGAAGAACCTCCTAGATTGTTGTGACAGAAGTGAATTTGATCCTCATTGGGTGCCTCACATTTGTCACCTCTTGCCAGACTGATCTCTTTTATACCGCCTTGATTTATGGGGTATTGTTAACAAGAAAAGTAGAATGGGTAACTGGAGAAAGAGATGGGGAGAGAAAGAGGAGGCTATACAAAACGAAATGCATTTTAATCACACATGTTTATCTGAGATTTTACTAGTAAACAAGTACAAAGACTTACAGATTAAACAAAATGGATGTACATTGTGGTGTAATAGATATCACTTCAAATGAGAAATTGGAGAGCCTAGTTCGAATTCCAGACAAGTTCATTGCATTCACTTATGCACAAATGGGAAAGGTATGAATCCCTCTCTTCTCCCTCCAGCTATGGGTTGAATAGCAGGACAGACTGGGTTCTTTAGCCTTGGTTGTTAACCAGTCCACTCAGAAAGAAACGGCAACCTACTGTGGGAAAATCTCTGCCTAGTCAGTCATGAATCAAAAGAAATATGATTGCCCAAGCGTGTATCAGGTATGAAGCATAACTAAATGACTGAATAAATACAACATTAATGTGTAATATATGTTGCATTCCTCTTCCAAATTATTTACAATGTTCAATTGGGTTAATGCCAGCTGAACAAGCATATCACTTCATCAAATAAATGTTTCAGAAACTCGTTTGATTCAGATATGTATTACTTTCCTTCATTGAATGCGATTATTATGCATAAAAATCATTTGCTTTCTAAATGTGTTGAATCATGGCTCCACACATACCTTAATTAATTAAGACAAAGTAATAAATATGTGCAGGTGGTGTAATGGACATCAGCTCTGAATGAGAAATCAGAGAGCCAAGTTCAAATTCCAGTCAGGTTCATTGCATTTACTTATGCAGAAATGAGAAAGGTATGAATCCATCTCTTCTCCCTCCAGCTATGGATTGAATAACAGGACAGACTGGATTTTACAGCCTTAGTTGGTAAGCAGTCCACTGCAGAAAGAAATGGCAACCTACTGTGGGAAAAAAATCTGCCTAGTCAGTCATGAATCAAAAGAAATATGATTGCCCAAATGTGTATCATGTATGAGACTTAACTGACTGAGTGCTATATATTGAAGAGTTTCTGCCTTGAAAATTAACATTTTCTTTTTTTTTTTTTTGACTTTTGCAGTAACTACTGATTGTGTCTAAACCAGCAAGTGGGTCTTGACTGAGGGTTAGAAAAATAGAAAGATATGATCAGTATGAGAGGAGAGGTAGATTATATATTATCGCTCATTAGTGTCAAAGAGTCAGATAAATCTTATTATCATAGTCTCTGGCACTGATGAGCTATATTATTCAAAACTCTAGAGCTCGTCAAGAGATAAATTGTTTGACCATTTATTAACTTATTGACTATTGTTGCTCTAGTTATCTATTGATCACTTTTATCACAAAAATTCTGTGAGCTTTCCTTGATATGAAATGCCTGTTCCATACATAGGCTGTCTGTTTGTAACCAAGTGGTGTGAATCTATAGGGAAGAAAACAGCGACTTACCTCGTCAAACCAAGCAACAGCATGTCGTGTGTATCCTATGATGGAAAATATGGCGAAAAAGAAAATTACTTACCAAAAAAAAGGGTATGTATTCTGCATGACATGCTGAAGACAGAGTATTTAACTTAGAAACAATTCAGTCACAGGAGTCGCTACAAAAGTATTTTGATATGCAAATATTGAGCATCCTCTCCCAGTTGTTGATGAATTAAAAAAATGCTCTGCCAATAAAAGCAAAAGAGAAAATAAAATTCGATGATTTTTGGCTACCGCATTGGTCAAAGAGTGAATTATTTTTCTGACTGGTTACGTGCATTGTGATTTGGGAGATAGTCCCTGCAAATCGAGTTTTTAGCATTTCTTTTTGTCCACGATGTTCGAGTCTGAACTTACAGTGATTTATTCTCTGCATTGTAGAAGTAATCTGCGACGAATATTTCCTTTACAATCCCAGATCGCGTATAGAATCTTATAGTCACCATGCAGTGCTGATTGATAAATAAGCACTATATCTCTCTTCTCTTAAGGTGATTTACGAAGTTTAGTTTATTATAGCACAAAGCCAGAGAGTCTTTAAATAACCAGCAAAGGGTTGACAAGCTGTAAAAAATAAATAAATCAATCAATTTTTTAAAGCTTAAATAAAGCAAAAGAACAAACAAGTGAAAAAGGGTTAAGTAAAATAGTGTTATTCCCAGTAAAGAGATCTGCATTCCAAAATTATGACCTTAACCTAAGCTCAAACACCAACCTCTGTAACTAGTTGAAATGAGCAATGATTTTAACAAGTATATCTATTTATTAACTGCATGCAAAACCAAATGAGAAGAAATGGAATAGGAAGATTGTGTTGCATCATCCTTTAAGATGGGGAGAGTGTGCCTACTGAGAAAATCAGCTTTCAAGTTCCTATTCTTTTGAATGAAATTGAACACCGTTCTCTAGCAGGAAGGAGGCCACTTGTTTATATACTTATAGTTATTGCTAATCAACGTCATGAAAAAATAACTGTTTAAGTAAGAGTTTTCCATTGTAAATCTAAGAAAGAAACAAGTTACAATAGAATTACCATTTTGATCTCTGTTCTTTGAGAGTTTCCTTCTACTGTCCTTGAGAAGATTTGAAATTGTTTACATCGACAGACATGGTGCCTAGAGTCTTGCCAACACTGTTTCCGAACAATACCAGAGATTCTGAAGTCTGATGTCCCTGTTTTGTTAATGAAGAAAATTTTGTTATGGCTGATTATGGTCTAATCAAAAGATCGACAATAGTAGGTATTGAAACCTTGAGTAGTGCCAGCAATTTCCTGCAAAACGGTATTCTGATTCCACCTGAATCACAGTTCTCTTTTTAAATATATTTTTTTATTTCACATTGTTATTGTTGATTTTTATCCCACCACTCTGGGTCAATATGCACTTCATTATTACTATTATTTTATTACAAGTTTTATTTCCATAGTAGTGTATTCAATGTGCATGACACTGAACTATGTGTCAGTGGCAAAATATCACCTGGTCTGATAAGTCTTACTTTTTCCTGCATAAGGTGGGCTGCACTCCTGGTAAATTTGGATCATTATTATGGGGAAAAGGTACATCACTTCATGACATCATTCATGCTACACAAATTATATGGTAATGCTTCCAGGAACATGAAGAAAACATCACTGTGTTGACCTTGAATTTTCCCAGATCACAATCACTTAGCCAGTGTAATGTACCAACAAATTTGCTCTAGAGTTGGTCTACTTGGATTATGTGAACATTGTTTTAAAATAATTTATTCAAATTGTAAATTGTTTCAATGAAAATTAATCGAAAGGACAATTGTACTAATTGATACGCATTTGAAATGCAAAATTCTTTATTGTAATAAAAATGTAAAAATTAAAAGAGCAAATACACTAATGTTAATTATTCAAAATACCATTAATAAAACAATTTAGTAAGAAAATATCCTTATAAGATTAAGTTATATGATACTGGATGCAAATAGTCAACTATTGAAGCATTAAAGGATGCCACTAATTTTTTAAGTTTTCAGTTTACGTCGCAGTATTTCTTGGTACTCTTGATATTTTGGCAACCTGCTCTTACTTTTGCAATATGAATTTCTTGCAAGACCTGTTCTCTTTTAAGAGCATCTAAGAATTTCCATATTATGCGATGATAGGATGACACTTGCTGCAAAAATGGCATATGCCATCTTTCAATGGCATTATTAGCTAGAGGTAAATCAGCATTAGCTCTCTCAAAGCAAGACCACATACATATTTCAAATAATTACCATTTAACATAATTGTCCTTTTGATTAATTTTCATTCAAACAATTTACAATTTGCATAAATGTTTTTCAAATAATTTTTTCAGTCAATTATTTTCAAACAATTTCCTTGATACGATTAAATTGTAACAGTTAAAGAACCTGTTGTTAACATTGTTGCACTCAATCCTAGAGGAAAACTTTAGAGTCTTTGTAGAAGCCATGCCCAATCAGGTTTTGTAGCAAACAAATGAAAAAAGATTAACATCTTAGGTAGATATTATGTTTCAGATTATCAGTATATATATATATATCGGCCTGATAATTGCATCCAGCATGAAACAGCCTGTCGCCTCTGAGTGTTGACTTCAATGTTCACTCTTATATTTATATTTACATATGCTCTGTCTCTGTAATTGAGCACTTTATCCCATAAATATAGCACACCTTAAAACTATATTTCTTCATATATATATATATATATATATATATATATATATATATATATATATATATATATATATAGGGCTTATCAAAAATACTTTTAGAAACTTTGGGGATGGGTTTCTCAAACCGAAACAAAGACAAAAGTCCATATAAACATATATCTGCAAATCCTTTGCTTTTGAGTTATTAAGTTTAAAGAAAACCTTGTGTCCATTATCATTCGTGGCCATATGTAAAAATCATGTCTGCCTTCTCATGATATAAATATCCTACCACTGTTAAATGGAACACTTCTCAGTTAACTCACTACTACACACATTAAATGTTGAAAACATACTAGGCACAGACATACATGAATGACAAATGTAACCTAGTCTGCATGACAGCACAGCACCATCTCTCATGAACTTTCTTTGAACTAAATAACTCGAAAAGGAAGGATTTGTGGATATATGTTTATATGAATTTTTGTCCTTGTTTTGGTGTACAAAATACACCTCCAAAGTTTGTAAATGTATTTTTAATACACCCTATATATATATATATATATATATGTGTGTGTGTGTGTGTGTGTGTGTGTGTGTGTGTGTGTGTGTGTGTGTGTCTGTGCATTTCTTAAATAGGAAATTGAAGCTTGCTTTATCATGATGGTTTCCTATGACCGACTCATTCAGCTCACTTGACTTCAAAATGGTTTCTCTGCTGGAAAAATATTTTCTTGACTGGGCTAGTTGACTTAATTTCATTTTTTTTAAAATAACAGGGATATTTATTCAAAAATATGTTCAAACTCATTAGATATAATGTATATATTAATAAGAAATAATGTTGGATTAAAAAATCCATTAGCTGCTTAAAACACTCCCTCTCTCTCTCTCATATATATATATATATTTTGCACAGAAAGGATGCTGGCCATAACTATGATTTTACTAATGCCACCCTAATTAAAAAAGAAAATAATTCTTTAAGGAGAAAATACTATGAAATCTTAATAAAAACATTATTACCAACTATAAACACACACCTAAAATATTACATTACATCACTGTCTTTCTCTGAATTCATTCTTAAAGAATCTAATTTATGTCTGATACAAGGAGTACATAGATAAAAACAGTCCAAATTAATGGAGTCCCACCCCACTGCACCAACTGGCCACACAAAGGTGAAAACATCAGAACTCCTCTTACGTGATGGACTCACATATGTAATTATGAATAAATGTTACCATTCGATGCCCACTTAGACATATTAGAATTTTTTACTTGCATACATATAGAATTATCTATGATTTTAGTGCATGTAATGCTGACTGATCAATGCGGCTTGATCCAAACAAAATTGAAAATACCAAATTTCTGTCTTTTTGTCTGTTTTCTCTCAATCTCTGATGAGGCTTTAATAAAAGTGAAACATGTTAGAGTGATAAACAGTTCCTACTTTTTTATCTTTATATGTGTGCATATATATATATATATATATATATATATATATATAATCATTTTACATTTCTGTGCAATTGTTAGAATACAGAACAGGACAGAAGAATCTAAAAACAAACACTTCTCAAAAATATTATTTTCCTTTCTATTTAAAAGAAATGTTTTCAAAAACAGTGAAGACAGTTGGCAAGATTCCATATTTGGGCTTTTGGTTGGTCCTGAATTTAATTATTGCTTCTGGTACCACCATTATTCCTGTTTGGTTTTAAAATTCTTCAATCTTAATTAGTACTTCTGTTCTGTCAGTAGCAAACACATATAAACATTTCTTCATCAATAAACACACACATACACATGTGGGTGTATATATATATATATATATTATGAAAAGTTCTTGGTCAGAACAATTTTTTACTCATTTCACCCCAAATAAGGCAATAATGACATTAAGATGCATGGGCTTACAGAGAGTGAAAGAGAATGAGAAAACTTTAATGAGGAAAAAGGACAAAGGAATAGGAAAATAGATGGTGATTGATATTGCATTTAAATTTTTGAAGATTGTGACAGGGAAGCAAGAAACTGGGAGGGAGTTCCACGGGTGAGAAATGCAAGAGAAGAAGCTATTCGAATAGAACTGATGGTTGCCTCTTGCCAATCTAGTAGTGTGCTTAAATTCATGCAGTCGAGACATTAAGTTAAAAAGCTCATCAGAACAATTGTCATAAAAATATTTGTAGAAAAGATAGAGAAAAACCATGTCACATTGGTCAGAAAGTGACTACAGTCAAGATGCCTGATCAGATGCTTCTTTGAATTTTGTCAAGAATCTTGAGATATATAGTAGGAGCACCAGACCAGATATGGCAGAAATATTCTGTGTACAGACAAATGGTAGATTTATAAATGTGAAAGATGTATTATGACAAGAAAAAAAATTCTCTAGCAGTAGACCAAGCGGTTGATTCAATATAGTAATTTTACTTCATGTTATATCACTTCAACTAAGAAGATGAAGGAGTTGCTTTCCTGGAGGTTAGCATCAGCCATGTCGACAGAAAGCAAAAATAGTTCTCTATGATGATTAAATGCAAGCAGTTTTGTTTTGGAGGCATTGACATTTACAAACCATTTCTTGCCCCAGTTAACCACTGATTGGAAGCAGTTGTCAGGTTTACTTTATTGGAGCATATAGTTGTGTCATCAGAATAAATACCTAGTTGGAAACTGATGACATTGGGAAGGTTGTTGATGAAGATAAGACATAACATAGGTTAATGGATAGAACCCTGGAAGATCTCTACTTTAATATGAAATCAACTTTAAGAGCATTTCTTCAACATAACCTTTATGATATGTTAGGAATGATTGGATTAAGCTAAATATTTGTCCAGAGACACTGTAGCCCTTGAGCTTGTGGAGAAGGCCAACATGCCAAACCCTATTGAATGTGTTTGAGATATCTAGAGTCACAGCCTGAACTTCACCGTTCTTATCTAAAGCTTGATAGAGTAATTCAGTGACATAAATTATCATCAGTAAACTTGGAGAAACAGAAGCCATGTTGTTCATCTGAAAGGAGGCTATATGAAGAAAGAATTTCAGGTGTCTCTAATTTTTTGCCACATCCTGCCTTGGAGTTGGAATCCAGTTGGGTCCCTAAACAAGAACAAAACAACATTCCACCCATGCATGTGGTGGTTCAGCATTAGAGTTGGAATCCATGGAATAGGGCTAATATTGTTTTTTGCTATGTCCTGCCCAATGACCACAGCCCACCTGTGCATTGGGGAGGTTCTGCTTTGGAGTTGGAACCCACAGAACCAGCTTTTCCTTTTGTTTTCTTTATTTTTAAATCCTACACCACATCCCACCTGAAAGCAAGAACTTAGGAAGAACAGATCTGACACTCAGATCTCAACAAAATAAGTTGGTTGTGCTCTGAATTTAGCCCCAGTACTAGAATTTTTTTCAGCTCCAGTGGGAGAAACATTTTTCATAAGGTAAACCCAGTACTTATACTATTGGTGCAGCAAAAGTTTTGGACTTAAACTGTACTCATAACAATGCTTGGAAAAATATATGATGTGAATGTATGATAAATATCTATCCATATCTATGTCTGTCCATAATGTATATTATCTTAGCACAGACATGTATTATTTCTGATCAAGTCTCGACATGTCTTTCCTGCAGCTGATGTTTTAGCGATCATAGCCATGTATAATTAACCATTCTGATGCCAAACATACAGTTTATCATGATTCTTTTGTTCAAATCCTGTTTACAAGGTCCACTCATTCAGAAAGAAAACTGTATGTATAGAATTGATTTTCTTGTTTCTGCTGTCATGACAGCTCTCTTTCAGAACCAGCCATTTTTTTGTTACCTTTCTGTTCTTTATGTTATATGACAATCTTATTAGAACATTTCTTTCCTCATCATCATTACAACTATTACATTTTTGTCCATTTGGGGTTTCATTAAGCGTTCTCTTCTTTTATGTCTGTCTTGCACGGAATTCTAACAATTAATCTCAGAAGGGTTCGTGTAAATGTGGGTATAAATATATTGCTTTTTCTTGTCAGTACATCTATCACAAAAGATTAAGCTTTTGTAAATTTGGATATTTGATGGCAGAATGTTGCAAATTATATGGAAGAAATGTTTACTGTCTGAAGTTATTTTTTTACATTATTCAGTCAATACAAGGCCCAAGAGCCATTCAAGGTAGAATTATTACCATTACCATTATGGATGTAAGAATAGTAGATTATATTAATATCTCCTTCGGGCGCCCCAAGGCGGTGTAATGGTTAGCAAGCTTGTCTCGCTAGATCAATTACGACTGTGTTGTGAGTTTGATCCTCACTGGGTGCCCCATGCTTTCGGCCTTGTGCCACATTTAAGCTATGCTTGGAATATCATTATATTAATATCTCCTTTATGGCAGTGAATGTTGGTCAGTCAACTCAAAGATGAAGAAGAGACTCAAGGTAACAGAAATATGGTTCTACAGAAGGATGCTATGGATGCCATGGACCGAGTGTGTGAGCAATGATGGAGTTTTTAGAGAGAATGCAAACAAGGAGGAAGCTTATAATTAACATCAGGAAGAGGCAGCTGAAGTTTCTGGGATATATGATGAGAAAGGAGGAGATACTCACAAGATGAATAGTGGATAAGAGAGACAAGGAAAAGCAGCACGTGACATACTTAGCAGGCTTAAACAAGTGGATAAAAGAACAGGGTTTGGGAGCAGTAGCAAAAGGACAAAACATGTTGAAAGCTGCGAGGGATAGGGGGAAGTGGAGAGCCATGATTGCCTACATTCTGAATGGACACGGCTCATGAAAAAAAAAGATAGATGACAGTTGATCCTAGAATTGATGTTAAAATAGTTTTCTTTCCGCAGTTCATGCCAGAGAATTTCTTATATATTATCTTTTGTCTGAATTCAGAGTTTTCTTTCTCTTAGATTGGTTGTCATGCAAGTCTAGTGAGCCCAGTCTACCCAGTTTTTTAACCCATAGCTAGAGGAAAAAGAGATTAAATCATGACCTTCCCAAATTCCGTATTCTCTCTGGTATGAGGAGGTATCATTATTTACGCTATTTACATTTAGACTAATATTTTTATCTTTGTTATTATCACAATGTTTCGGACATTATGCCCATTGGCCTTCTTCAGGTACCTGTTGATCAGGGAATTTGAAACCCTTTATTTAATCTACAGGTGTAGATATTTTTTCTTCTGCTGTCCATAGCTAGGGATATCTCATCTAATTCTTATTTTTGTACAGCTCAGTCATTAATAAATGGATTGAATAAACAGTTCAGTTCAAAATTCCCTGAAGTTTACCTGAACCAATGGACAACTAAGGAAGGCCAAATGAAAGAAATTCTTGTAAAATATTTCTTTTTTTTTATAAAATGATGAAAAAAATAATTACATTGATTTTTTTTTTTTAAGTATCAATTATATATCTGGTGTTTTAATAAAATAAATTATTTTTTAAGAATATGATGATTTTTTTTAATTGTGCTTTTTTTCACATAAAATTAAATATCTTCAAAAAGTTAAATCATATCAATATTTTTCACCTGATCTCATTTAAAAACAAATATCTGCAAATATGGATCTTCTTAGCTAACAATCTAATAATGGATACTTGAATAGTTTCTGTTTTTATTAGATTTTTTGTTTTACAACTAAAAGTTATTTTCTATCTGAATTTCTGGAATTTCTTGGGGTATTTTTCATTGTTGTTGTTATCACATTTTTGCTGTTATATCATCATCTGGCCTTTATCAGGTGCTTGTCAATCAAGGTAACCTTTCAAACTGTATCCTTTATTTAATCAACAGGTGTAGATTTTTTTTTGTTCTGCTGTCTATGTTGAGGGATAT
Source organism: Acanthosepion lycidas (assembly GCA_963932145.1). Taxonomy (NCBI): domain Eukaryota; kingdom Metazoa; phylum Mollusca; class Cephalopoda; order Sepiida; family Sepiidae; genus Acanthosepion; species Acanthosepion lycidas. Next base: position 25,976,591 of record OZ010591.1, read on the forward strand.
CTCATCTTGTTTTTAGTTTTGTTTTCAGTTTTGTTTTTATTTTAGTGTTCTTTAGTGATTAAGAAATTGATTAAATTATGGTTTCAGTTTAAAACTCCCTGAAGGTTACTTAGATCAACAGACACCTGAAGAAGGTCAGATCAGAAAAAAGCCTAAGGGCACAATAGCAATATTTATTTTGATATAATACAAAAGTGTGGCACAAGGCCATAAGGGGTATATAGGAGAAGGCTGGCCTTCAATCTGTCTTATCTTAAACTTAGGTATCCACAATTTCTGACCCAAACATACCACAGCATTCTTTACACCAAACCAACACATACTTTACTTACCATTCTCACTACAGCCACCATAATATTAGGTTGGTGCAAAAAATAATGACGGTTTTTGACGTTAAAAAATACGTCAAAAACCGTCATTATTTTTTGCACCAACCTAATACCTCAAAGTCTCTATGTAGTCCTAAGTAGTTCCTACATGTACAATTTGTCTGGCTGTGAGAATAAAAATAACAATGAAACACCACGCAATAACTGAGGATGAGGATGTTAGTCCAAATGTAAATAGTAGGTGATATTGGCAAAATTTATAGTTATGATAGTAAATTGAAGAATTGACGTAGGTATTTTCATAAGCAAAAATGATATTCTCCTTTTAAGTCATATAACTTCAAAGATGAAATAAATATCTTTTGCAAAGAGGATTTAATGGCACCAGTTGCTGTTAAAGTGGATTTGAGGTAATCTAAAAAACAACTAAGAAAAAAAAGTCAGTCAAGTTCATCAAGGAAGCAGATTGCATGCGCAAGTTGACCTTTTAAGAAATTCAAATTAGACTAAAATAGAAATAAAGAAAAAAAAATTGAATATTTCTGGGTAGGGTTTCCTGAAGAAGCAGATTTCATGATTTGGTGTTTGATGTAAATTCTTCTTAATTCTGTTTGGGAAATTAAGATGAAAATTAAAAACACCACTTTTGCTGTTTATAATTTCATTTTTAAAAAAAAAAAACAAAAGAAATGAACCTCCAATCATTTCCAGCAGCAGTCTTTGATCTTATCAGACAAGAAATTATTTTGACACTCAAGTTATAGCCATAATATTTTTATGCAATTTTTTAAATATAGCATTAGAATATCAACCATTTCAGTTTCATTTTTCTATGTTATGTTTAGTTTGTCATCTTAACAACATATCAACACTTGTTCAATTATTTATTACTGAATATGTTTTAAAGAATAAACAGTCATAGAAAAGTAAACACAGGTATAGTTTACATGTAAGTCAAAAAGATAGATGAGTTACCTACTGTTTTCTTGATTCCTTTTCTTTTATTGTGCTTTTATTATGTTATTTTTTTTCTTATTCTTTCACACTCAGTAAACTCTTGTCTTAGTGGTTTTATTACCTTGCTTGGTGTGAAATGATTAAAAAAAAAAAAAGGTTGTTCATGCCAGAAGCAGAAAGTTAGTCTGATTAACACCTAAGTCAAAAAGTTATGAAGACATCCAATCATCATCATCATCATCATCATCATCATCATCATCATCATCATCATCATCATCAGTCCCATGACCAGGTGTGGCCATAAGGTTGCCAATTATGTGACCTGTTCCCTTCACATAGCCATGTTTAAAACTGGAGAGTTAGAGGTATTCATTCATGCATGGCTTGTCTTGAGTAATTAAAGCTGACAGAGCCCTTCCTTTTCCGGGATAAACTACAGCCAAAGGTCTTCAACATGTGGCTGTTGATCCTATTAGGGGATCCCTTCACTCATTGGCTATTGACTTCAGTCTAAGAAATCCTTGACTCATTGATGTCATGTCATCATCACACTGGCTGCATATGAATCCCAGTCTACACTATTGTGCTAGATGGTTGTTAATCCTCTATGGTTTGATTTACACAAGGGAAAAAAAGATAGACATATATCTGGTTTCTTCTTCTATGTTGTGCCCCTTCAAGATGTTTGATGATTATGTCTTTTTATAATTTCCTGTCCTTTGTAGCTCTTAATAAATTTTGTCTTTTTGTAATATTTCCTAAACCTTGTTCCACAATCCATTTACTGAAGTTGCTTTCCTCTATTCCTCTTAGCTTTAATCTGTTCTATGAGTAGCAAATTTTCCAAGCCCTCGTTTCTCATGACATGCCTTAGAAATTTCAACTATCACTCCCTAATGTTAACTGTAAGCTTACCTTTTTCTTTTCATTTTCTCTCAAACTTTGTTATTTCTCTAGATTTCTGAAATGACATATTGTAATTATTTACACTATTTACATTGTTCAGACTGTTGTCCTCATCTTTGTTTTCATATTCATGATGTCTCTTTTTCGTCCACTAGGGTAGATTGTCCTAGTTCCACATGCCATGCCTCTTCTTGATGTCTCAGTATCGGTATGAAATTTGGTCATAAAAAATATTACGTCATCTGTGATGGCATCAGATTTTTATCACACCCAGACACTATTGTCTTTACTGTCGATTAGTTGTTCTATGGCCATTGTCTGCAATGGACATTACTCCAAGGAAGCATATGAAAATTGTAACACTGCATGAACACACTGGCAAGCCTTATCAGTGAGCAAATCAAAGTACTATAGATTGACCCATAAAATCTCCCAATTTAAATCCAATCCAGAATCTATGGTCAATCTGTAAGGAATGACTTTGTGGAATGGACATATGAATTACTAACATGTGCACTGCATCATGTTTCATTGGAAAAATATGAGAAAAAAAGTAAATAGTAATGGAATTATTTATTTTGTTTCAATTAAATTGCACAAGGGTGTAGTGTTTTATTACTCCTTTATATCTTTGGTATTTTTAAAGTGGATGAAATTTTTGTTAATTTTTTGAGTGAGAAGCACACTTTAAATCTGACAGTGAGTTGATATTTAGATTATTTGTTCAGTCAACATTTCATTGCTTTTGTTGTTGGCATTTACACAACAATCAAATTGATGAAGCATCAATATGTTATATATGAACAGATTCCAAGACAAGAACCATCTGGAGTTCAATTTTATAGTTTAAACTGACATCTACAGAAGGCCATTGGGTATTCAAATTTAAATAAAGAGATAAAAGGGCAGACTGTTTTAGAGTCATAACTGTAAGGAACATATCAGGTACCATCATATCACAAGTCCGATGGCCTATTAGGATCATAGCGGCACTACATATCATTGAGTGTGTCTACAGCAAGAGGTTGATTTTTGAATTAAGACTTGTCTTTCTCCTAGACTGGTTGTTACAAAAGGCTAGAAAATGCAGTCTGGCTCCTACTTAACCCATCACTGGGAGATGGATTCATTGCTTTCCCAAGGGAAAGTAGACAATGAACTTGACTAGGATTTGAACTCGGATCACTGATTTCTCCTTCCAAGTCACTGACTGCCACATTGCCTGCATATCGATACACACACATATCTGAATAAAATTGAAATCTCCTAAAATGAGATCCAAATAATATAGTCTTGGGGAAAAAAGTTTTTAAGCTTTTTCACAAGACATCTGTTTATGTCCATGGCTTTGACCTGATCAGCATGTTATTTGCTTTGCAAATTTGTTTAATCTCCAGGAACACATTTTGAGGGTGAGAATTTTTTGGTGGCTGGTATAACTCAGACAAAGGATGAAATCAATGACCATTGATCAGACAAACATTGGTATTTTTTGTGTTATTGGAATTTGAAATTAATATTTTGAAAAAGAAATATCTGAATTAAAAATAAAATTAAAAGTTAAACATCAAATTTATTTTGAGAAATTCAGATTTAATTTAAAAAAAAAAAGGTAAAAATTATTAAAAAGGATAACAAATGAATAGAATATTTTGTTCAACATTTTTTCCTTGAATTTGGAATCATAATTGTTTTAAAAATTTGCTCATATATTTGTTTCATTTCATTAATATTCATGTTTAGAATTGAGGCAATAAATTTTTAAAAAATGAAATGGATGAATTAAAAAACCTGTTTGTCCATGTTTTGAATCGGAATAACTAATTTTGGATTTTTCAACTTAAAAATGAGAATTGGTGTGCTGAATACAAGATTCTGTTGGCAACATTTTCCCTTACAAACTGTCCACTGAAAATGGATTGGTGCCAATGTTCTAGTCAAACATAGGAAGGTTCAACCTCCAGTGACATACAATCAGCATGTACCTCTGACACCCAGAATATTGATCTGTTCTTAGTCAGACAGAGAATTTTTCAGCATCACCTCCTTCTATTATGTCTGCCACTTTTCAGTTGACATAATAAAACAGGAGGCTTTCCAGCTTTGACTGAATTCAAAAGCATTTGCATGGCCTTGTGGGCGAATTGTTTTTTACCCTTCAACCCCTTTCCCACAGATGAAATGTTGCTAGCCTCTTGCTGCACTACAGCTATATTCATGGCAGATGTTCTGGTGAACTACATTCCTTGATTTCACCAGTGCAGACCTTCTCAGCTATTACACACACTGCCACGTACTCATCCTGATTCCCTTCGTATACCATTGATAACAAGTAAAGCTTCCTGTTGTGATGTGGAATGTCTCCTGAGAGGATGCTTTCCTGATCACTAATTCTTAACTTTTTCAAATCTAAGGTTAATCGTTATCTATCCTATGTATACACAATATGCAACCTTACTGTCTACCTATACACAATTACAGCATTCCCATTTGGTATTGCTTCACATTGAGTGGCACTTGGTCCTTGTATTGGGGGGATAATAATAAAAAAAAAGGTTCTATTTTGGAAACAATTTTTATGCATGTGTGTGGGTGTATTATACACATGTGCACATGCACAGAGAGAGAGAGAGAGAGAGAGAGAGAGTTAAATACTATAAACATCATAAATATATTCGTACATACATATATATATATATGTATAGAGAGAGAGAGTTTAATACTACAAACATCAAATATATACAGAGAGAAAGAGAGAGAGTTTAATTCTACAAATATCATAAAAATACATTTTTTATATATGTATATATATATATGTCTTAAAATAATTGTTGGACTTTGTCCATTTCATAATATGCAACGTCATTTGCTTACATTTGGATGCGCTTTGAGCAGATATGAATGTATGTCAGAGATTCGTAGAAGATTGAAGTTTAAAGACACTTAATTCGACCTTGCTAATCGAATGATTCTCTGTGGCTTGATCGGTTAAGAGCACATCAGGTTAAATGACTGTTCCGTATAGGATACAGGTTCGAATCCTGTCAGAAGACATATTTTCTATGAAGATTTCTTAGACATTCTGGTCGGTAAATGTTATAAATATTGTTTATTATAAAAACAGAGCATTTACTTAAATATTTGTATCTATAAAAAAAATTTTTTTTAAATGTATAAACATAAAAATATTTTAATATATATATATATATATATATATATATATATATATATATATATATGTATATATAAATTAAATGTTCACTTATCTTGTGTTTCCTGAGTGTCACAGAGAATATCCACTCTTTGTTTTAAAATATTATTTGGCTCTGTTATCTCACATTCTTCATATGTATGTATGTATGTATGTGTATACATATATATATATATATATATATATATATATATATATAGATAAATTTCCCAGAATATTTCATTGTTTGCCTAGTATAAAGCAAGGTGCTATAATCCAGAAAAAGGCTTATGTAGAAGCATCTCTTTTTAAAATTTTGGATTTAATGTAACTATAACAACAAAACATTTTGATTTCATTGTTTGCCTTGATAAAGTCAGAAGACAAAACGTGTCGGCAAAAAGCTAAGATTTATTTCTAGTTCTCATTTTTATTCCATATATAAATATATATACAGGGATGTTTAGGTAAATAAAGTCCCATTTTCCAAAATATCAGAATTTTTTTCAAGAAACAGAAAAATATTGTGTGAAACAAAGAAAAAAGTATTGAACTGTTATGTAATATCAGTCCTATATGTCAGTGAATGCTGGACAATCTCCCAAAAGAAAGAGAGACTCAAAGCAAAAGAAATGTGATTCCACAGAAGGATGCTAAGAATACCATGGACCAAACATGTGAGCAACGACAAAGTTTTAGAGACAATGGTAACAAAAAGGACACATATACATAATATAATTTCTAGGGCATATCATGAGAGAAGAAGGCTTGGAAAATTTAATACTCAGAGGACGGTTTAAAGGAAAGAGGAATAGAGGAAAGCAGTGTATAACCTACCTTATGAGTAAATGTATGGCAGAACAAGATTTAGGAGAGATAACAAAAAGATAAAATCACAGATTAAGAAAAGACTTGAAGCAACAGCTACGTTGTTCTACAGAAGGATGATGAGAATACCATGTAAAAGAACACTTATACATAACATCAGGGAGAGATCATTGAAATTTCTAGAGCACATCATGAGGAAAGACAACTTGGAAAATTTTATACTCTCAAGACAGATAGAAGGTAGAAGGACCAAAGGAAAGCAATGCACAACCGACCTGGCAAGTTTAAGCAAATGGTTGGAAGAGTAGGGTTCATCTGAGATAGCAAAACAACAAAAGTTAAGAGCTACAAAGGGCAGGAAATTGTGGAGAGCTATGATCGCCAACATCCAGAAGAGGCACAACACATAGAAGGCAGTGGAGAACTTGGAGAGCGGAATTAACAGGAGATAACTGACATCCATTAAACATGGCACGTGGAAATAGAACAGTCAACCACAGTGAGTGAAATAAAGGGTTCAGTTTGACATTCCAACCACCTGAAGAAGGCCGGAGCATACAACAGCCAAAACATTGTAATAAATATGGCGACAAAGATGAGGACAATAGTCAGAATAATGTAAATAGGGTACATAGAAGAAGCTCTTAGTCTGGCTATGAAGTTTTCAGCAGCACCCTCCCTTACCATAATCAGGACCAGTGCAAGAGTTGATAAAATAGCACTGCCCAGGTCCCCCAATAAGGCTTGCCTTCTCGGTCGGGGTTTCAGTGTAGTACATACATCCTCTTATTAAAATGCATGTGAATTGTGAATCAATATAATAAAAGGAGGGGCATTACTTTAGGATGACACATGTAATATTTCTTGACATAAGTGATATAAAATTCAATCTACAAATAAAAACACTAAAATCTAAATTCTGATCAAATTTCTATTTCCCTGATCCGTCCTAATGGCCAATGTGGATTGTGTGGGCAGAGACAGATTGTCTGAAAAAAATAGGCAAATGGAAGTCTTCTGTTGTCTTCAGGGTTTTACTTTTATTTCTTTTTACTCAAAGAGAACTTTCCAATGCTAAGTGGCATCCCCATTTTCAGAGTAATGTTTACCTATACTTTATTTGCTTAATCCATGGATGCTATCCTCTTTATAAAATAACAAACCACCTAATCCATCCTACTTTGTGAAATCTTTGCCAAACCTTATTTTTCAAATCAATGTGTCATTAACAACAGATTCTTAATTTTTAAATACATTACAAGCAAAACATTTTCTGTTTATCATTTGAATGAACAGGATTATATCTTTCTCTCAATTTATATAAATCAATCTCATTCTCTTCAAATATATGTATCACATACTTTTTGTATCATTCTCTTCTTATCAATATATCTATCTTTCTATTCATATCAATCTATCTATTTATCTATTGTTCTCTTCATATCAATCTGTCTATCAATCAATGATTCTCTTCATATCTATTTATTCTTATGTTTACCTTTTTGAACCTAGTACAAAATGACACCAATATCTGCCTTTTTCATTCTAGTGTAAAACTGAACCTATGTCTACTTATCTATTAATTCATCCTGATTATTATCATATGAGATATTAAATAACCCAACTTGATAAGCGGCCTGGGTATGACGATAAACTACATCCG
>OZ010591.1:25986963-25994463 GCA_963932145.1 Acanthosepion lycidas
AGTAAACTTTTTTTTAATGGTTATCTCCTGAACCATTTGGTAGCATCATGTGTATATTTTGTGAGATTATGGACTACAATACAACAGTACTCACAGAATCCAACGGCAAATAAATTACACATTTTGGAGGTTCTACATATCAAAAGACAGCAACCCAGCCATCAATAAGATTTATTTCAAGCTCAGCAGGTGAATATGATGGCTTTTGTAGCATAAGGTCACTCCCACTGCCAAAACATAGATTGCCTGTGCCTTTTCTATAAATGTTTTCATAGTAATTGTTCTGATGAGCTTTCTTTTTTGAGGAGAGTACTAGATTCGCAGATAGGTCTCATAATTTCACTGGTGAAATTCCTAGATGCTAATAGTTTCTTCCTTCACAGTTATTTTTAATCATTTCATCCCAAGCAAAGTAATAAAACCACTAGAATGCACGAGGTTGCTGAGTATTATAGAATATGAGAAAAAAATACTATTAAGTAGTGACAATAATAAAAGAATTAGAATTAGGAAGACAGAAGATAACAATTGACACTGCATTTAAATTTTTGAAGATCAAAGTTGACTGGGAAGCAAGAAGCCAGAAGAGAGTTCTACATGGTAAGTGTTTTAATTAGCTTTCCTTTTTAGTATATAGACTTTATGAATTTAAGCATACTACTAGATTAGTGTCCAGTTCTCATCATTTTGCAGTCAGAATGTCTACATATATCTGTAAGTTCTATGCTAACAGTTTCTTCTCCCACACTTCTTGCTTGTAGAATTCTCTTCTTGTTCCTTATTTTCCTATCAATGACGATCTTTAAAAATTGAAAGGCAATGTAAATCATCATCTGTCTCTTTGAACCTCGGTTTTTTTATTGGCCTCTCTGACTCTCATTAACCTCTTGCATCCTAGTGGCTTTTATTGTCTTGCAGGAAATGATTTTAAAAAATGTTAATTTCAAACTCCAGATCATTAACAATATAAATGCTCTTAACTGTTTTCCATCTTTTTTTTTTTACTTTTTTCCCTTGAAAATTACCAGTGAGGGTTGATATTCAAAAGTACAATAAATTAGATAACCTTTACTTTAGGAATTGGGTTTTAATATTTTCAATAACTAAAAAAAATTTAACAGATTTTTTTTTCAAAAAGCATATTACACGGCTAAAGATTTTGCTGGTGATCTTCTTTGATTTCTGCAATGCCGCCTGCTGATTAAAAGTCTTAAATCATGATGTTCTCAAAGATAAAAAAAATACCAAAGAGCAACATCGGGTTGAGTTCTTTCTCTCATTATCATAATCACCTAAGTTAATGTAGTTTTGTCTTTAATTTTCATTATAAGTTCTTCAAGAATTTGGAATTTCTATTTACAATTAATGATTTATAATATTTAAGTATTATCGGCCATTATGGATCTTATATTAGTAGGAATATTATATTTCTTAAGAGACGATGTTGTAATTTTGTCTTTATTCAAAATAACTGAGAATTAGGAAGGTTATAGTTAAAAAGTATTGAAGGAACAGAAGACTACATAGGTGAAACAAAGCAAAATGGTTTATTAAATACTTATACAGCTAGTCAGTTATGTGCCATGATTGATACATGCTTAGTTAATCATGTGTCTTTCAATACATGACTGACAAGGCAGATTTTTTTCCCGCAGTAGGTTGCCATTTTTTTCTGTGATAGACCAGTTGCCATCCAAGGCTATAGAACTCAGTCTATCTTGCTATTTACTGGTGGGGAGAGAAGAGGATTCTTACCTTTCCCAAGGGTATTAGCATGTAAGGGAATGTGATAGATTTGACTGAAATTTGAACTCAGCTTTCCGATTACTCAATCCAAGCTGCCATCCATTATGACACCATGCCTCCAAATACTTATACAGTAAATGAAAATACTTGAGTAAACCAAATACTATTCAAATCCTACTCTAATGTAGGTACTTGCTATATTTATAAGTAGGAACAGCCTATTGTCACAGTTTTAGGGAAGAGCAGGATATATGCTGAGTCTTACTCTACAACAGAGGATCATATTGTAATTTGTTCAGATATGTTTTAAATGGAATTTATCATCAGGGGTTTTAAATGACATTTATCTTCAGTCATGGTTCCCTACAGATTCCTTTTTTATTATCTATGTATTCCCATGAATTCTTCGAATATACAGTGAAATATTTTCCCTTCCACAGTATGGAATTTAAAGTTGTCCTTGCCGATTCCACATTCTGTGCTGGTAACCATTACACTATCTGTGCTTCCTTTGAGAGTATCAGTAGTAAGTTAATCTGTGAGATAATATCATTGTGATATAACCAAAATAAACAGAATTTTGTTTCTAGTTGCCATTGCCTATTGCACATGAGAAACTGTATATTATATTAGCTTTGTATTTTTTTTAAAGAACTGTTGTTATTAGTGATAAGATTTAATGTTTTTAATTTCTTTATTGTTGATAATTAATCTGATATAGCTGTTATTAATCTGATATGGTTGTTAGAGGCAACAGGAGAAATCTTCCTACCTATGATATTCATAAGAGCTCTCTTGCTCTGTTAATAAATAAGGTTACAATAAGATAATTTTATTGTTTAATTATATTAGGTATAATTTTATTAGATCATCAACAATATAGTTGGAGAATCATTTGTTAACCCCTTCCCTGGCATAGACATGTATATACATTTTTACTGAAAGCGTCTTTTTCAGACAGAGATGATTAAACCTGTCCAAAACATAACATTCAAAAATCAGTTACTGACGTGTTTATGCATCAATCTTAATTCGTTTTATGTTCTTCTGAGCTTGAAATAAGTCCAATTTCTTAGTCTTCTTGAAGCAGACAAGAAAATCTTCTTCCATCCGATGGATATTGTAGCATGGAATACTTACATTCTGTACAAGAAATAAAACAAATTTGTCTGAAAATGAAACATCTTTCCCAAAATAGTTAGTGAGAAAGGGGTTAATAAAAGTTTGTTTGATGTCATAAAATTCTTTTAGAAATAATGAGTAGGATGATGAGATTAGTAGATAATAACTGTTTATAAAATATTGCAGCAATTTTATATCTGGGAACATTCAGTGTTATAATTAAAAAAGCAAGACTTTGAACTTGTAGATATATATTTAAGATGTCACTCAAATCAATCAAAATGCCTTGTAAGTGAATCTGTTTTTTTTTATTTTAAGCTAAGTAAATGGAGGATGGAATACTTTTGAATGTTTCTATTTTATTTTGTGTACGTTTTAGCTTAATATAAAAGTATCAATGATGTGTTTTGTGTTAGCTTGATTTTTAAAAACTGAATTTGGTCTTTATTTATACTATTTATATTTGAACTACTGTCCTCATCTTTCTTGTTTTTATCACAACATTTTGACTAATGTGCCCTTTGGCATTCTTCAGGTGTATATCAATCTGGATAATCTACAGGGAATTCTGAACTGAACCTTTTATGATTGTTCTCAATCCACTGCTTATGTCTAGGGGTATAATCTAATTCTTATCCCAGAAATTCAGACAAAAATTAAATTTGGTCAGATAAGTGATAAGTTAATCTATGAGACAATGTTGTAGTAGTGTAACCAATATCAACAGAATTTTGTTTGATGTTATAATCTCTGGTTACATATAAGAATTTGTATATTATGGTGTTTGTATAGTGTTTTTCTTTAGACTTATGTTATTAGAAACAATAATATTCAGTGTTTTTAATTTTTATATTACTTGTCTATTATATTCAATAATACAAATATGAATAAAAAAATTCTGGCCAAATATACATTATCTCTCTCTCTCTCTTTCTCTCTCTCTCTATATATATATATATATACTCGACTCTCCCGTCAAGCAGACCAGTTTCTAGGAAACTGACAGAACCAACACCAGCACATGAGATTCAATTGTAGTGGTGAAGTTTTTGTGCAGAACGATCCACACTTTTTGAAGGGCCAGATACAGAGACTTGGTGCACTACGTGCCACAGGGTCCCCAATCAGCCCTCTGCAGGTTTTGAATTCAAAGTTATCCTTCTCCTAGACCAGTCTGTCCTGCTATTTACCCATAGCTGGAGGGAGAAGATGATTCACACTGTTCCCAAGGGTATTAGCACATAAGTGAATGTAATGGATTCGACTGGAATTCAAACTCGGCTCTCCGATTCCTCAATCCAAGCTGCTATCCATTACTCCAACGTGCCTTCTCTCTCTCTCTCTCTCTCTCTCTATATATATATATATATATATATATATATATATATGAAGAAAAATATACGGAAAAAACAAACAAAAATCCTAATATGCAATTATGCTGTTTTAATGTTAATATAATGTCAACGTTGGATGTTTCGGTCTAATAGACCATCTTCAGGACATATTCATAAAACATAATTAACATTAGACAATATTCAATTTAACAAGACGATGGACATAAGAGCAAGACCAATCCAAACAGATAACTGTTGACATTATATTAACATTAAAACAGCATAATTGCATATTAGGATTTTTGTTTGTTTTTTCCGTATATTTTTCTTCATACTGTCAGATCTATATCCATATATTTGCTTACATATATATATATATATATATATATATATATATATATATATCATTTGACAGAAATAAATTTGGAATGAGAAGGAAAATATTTATAAATTTAACACGTTTCTATACTGTGGAAGTAGAATAATCTAGACACAACATTATTTTACTTTCATAATTTCAGGATGAATCTAAATAAATAAACATATTAAATTTATAAATGTTTTTCTACTTGTTACATATTTAACCATATCTGTGAATTACATATTTTTTAATGGTTTTGTGTTGTTATATAATTGGAATGCATATACTTGCAGTGAAATAAGTTAATATTATTTTGGTTATTGTTTAAATTGTGTTCCTTATGGTGATTTTCTGAGCATAATTTAGATGAAGGCTGAATGTATGGGGCACCCTGTAAACATTGGACTCACTATTCAGTCATAATTGTTTTAGTCAGACAAGTTTGTTAACCATTACATATCAAAGTGCCTAATGATTTTCAAAGTGTAGCTCAGATGTGGCACAATACCAAAAGTATGGTGCACCTAGTGGAGACTGAATTAACTATTTTGTCTTAATTTTTCTGGCAAGACAAGCTTGCTAATCATTACACAACAATGAGTTGTCCATTGATTTTGTAAACATACCTTAGATGTGGCATAAGGCCGATAGTATAGGGCACCCAGTGAGGATCAAACTCACTACTCAATTGTAATTGTTCCAGCAAGACAAGCTTGCTAACCATACATCATGTTGAAGTGACTTGAATATTTTTTAGGCATAGTTTAAAAGTAACACAATGCTGAAACTATAGGGCACCCAGTGAGTATCAAAGTCCATACTTAGTCATCAGTGCTCAACTATGGCACAAAGCCAAAAGTATTGGACACTCAGTCATAATGTTTCAAACAGGACAAGCTTGCTAACCATTATGCCATGTCGAGGTGCCCAAATTTGGTTCAGTTTGCATGTTTATACAATCAGTTATCTGTAAAATAATTTTATATTCTCATTAGCGATAAAATATTAAATATTAGGAACTATATTTTCTTTATAATGGCATTTTTATTTGCATAATCTGAGAATGTTCTCATCAAATCTTATTTCATATAAATATTTTGTGATCTTAGTGGACACTTTGGTCATATATTTCCATTTTGTGCTGGTAATAAATGTTTAAATTTAAGTAAAGCCTCTCATTTCAGATGAAGTATTTTATGACAGGCACTTACACATATTTTACAAGAAGGCTGCAATCACAATTTTCTGAACATGTATTATAAATGATGGATGGAAAAAACTATCAAGAGAGAGGCTTACATTAGTAGATAGCTATGAAAAGGCTAAGATAGATATGAAGAAGCTGAGATAGATAGATAGGAAGAGGCTAAAATAGATAGATATGAAGAAGCTGAAATAGATATGAAAAGGCTATGATAGATAGGTATGAAGAGACTAAAATAGATAGATGGGTAAATAGATAGATAGATAGATAGATAGATAGATAGATAGATAGATATGAAGAATCTAAGACAGATATGAAAAGGGTAAAATAGTTATATAGATATGAAATGGCAGAAATAGACTGGTAGATATGAAGAGGTAGAAATGTATAGATATGAAAAAGCTAAAATATATAGAGATATATAGATATGAAGTGGCAGAAATACATAGATGTGAAAAGGCTTGGATTGACAGACAAATATGAAGAGGCAGAAATAGACAGATAGATAGATATGAAGAGACCAAAATAGATAGGGAAGTAGATATGAAGAGGCTAAAATAAATAAGTAGATAGATAAATAGATAGATAAAAAAAACTTGGAAAGAAATTTATAGATTTTGGTATGTAATATGAATATATGTAGGTACATATTAATATTTCATATATTTTTATGTTTACTGCATTTCTGCAGGTCAGTGATTAGATAAAATGAAACACTCATAGTAATGTCTATACACAATCAGGCATACACAAAGACACACATATTCATTGAAGGTGTTTCCATCGAAAGACACATCTGGAAACATATGCACAAAGATTGAAACAAGATTTTTTAAATATTTAAAGAATAAGCAGTAAATGCAGGTGAAAGAAAAGCTTGATTTCATTTTGTTTTTCTTTTCTTTCGTTTTTTTTTTTTTTTCTTTGCCATTATGTCATGTTTAGTGTCAGATTTATTGAGAAATGGCACGGATTTGGAAGGAAGGGAAACAGAATGGTAATCTTTTTAAACATGCAAAAACTGCAGCAATTTTTTTCATTCCATTTAGTTTACCATTAGTGGCCAATTATTATTATTATTGTTATTATTATTGAAGTAGAAGTACAAGAACATGGGGTAAGAGAATGACGACAGGGGTAAGACTTGATCAGGGAAAAGGAATGAAGGGTTAAAGTGAAAATGAAATGACAAAAAGGATTTTCACAAAGGAGTAGGAGGTTGAGATAAGAGAAGGGTGAAAAGAAAGGTATTGAAAAAAGGAGGAAACATTTAGAAAAAGAGAGACAGAGATTAAATGAAGGCAAGTTTAGAAGAATAGAGAGAGGTGCAAGAATAGAGAGAGTGGCTGATGAGAATAAGGGTCAGGAAGACAGTGAGAAAGAGTTAATAAAATTGAGGTTAGTGAGAAAGAGAAGAATAAGATTAGAAGGCAAGAGAGATAAGAGAATAGAGAAGAGTTTAGATTCTTTTGGAGAGTGAGTAATTAAAAGAAGTGTGAGAAAGAGAAGAATAATAGAGGGGCAGACAGATACAGAAGAGTTTAGACTTAAAAAATTGAGCACTTCTATGACTAAGTATGGACTTTGATATTCACTGGGTGCCCTATAGTTTCAGCATTGTGTTACTTTTAAACTATGCCTAGAAAATATTCAGTCACTTCAACATGATGTATGGTTAGCAAGCTTGTCTTGCAGGAACAATTTTTTTTTTTAAGCGTTTCACCCCAAGCTAG
>OZ010591.1:25996963-26091963 GCA_963932145.1 Acanthosepion lycidas
GGAACAAAGGGAAACAATGCATAACCGACCTAATGAGCTTGTGTAAAATGTTGGTGGAACAAAGTTTAGGAGAGAGGCAAAAAGATATAAAATTTCTAAAATCTACAAAGAATAGGGAACTGAAGAGAGCTATGATCGCCAAAGTCCTGAAGGGGTACAGCACATAGAAAATGAAAAAGTATTTTTCACATCACTGTCCACAGCTTCTGGGCTATTTATCTATTTATCATCCTTTTACCTCGGAAAAGAATTTTAAAAGATACTCTCAGTTTGCAAAAGATACCCAGGAGTACAACAGAATTTTAAAATTGTATTGATATGAAAATTTATTAAAAAAGAAAACTTCAAGAAAATGATTAATCATCTGATAATATTGCTTCTTCTCACCATTTTTTTTTAACCTCTACTTGTCTGCTTGAAATTCTGTTCCCTGATAGCACTGATGTCCACCCAAACTGGCAGATGAACATGAGGAATTTGTTCATTTTCTTTATGTGAGATTTTTCTTTTATTCCAGTAGATTAAAACTGATAAAGTCTTTTGAACAGAGTTGATCATTTGGTCATACTTCACAACCTGTCAAATACAGGATGCGGCTATTATTTGAGGACAGATTTTATGGATTAGTAAAAAAAAAAAACTTGCTGAACAAATGAATATAATTATATTTGATTACAAAAAAGTAAACATGAAATTTAACTATTATTTAATTTTATTCAATAAAACTACAACTAGCATCAATAACCTCCTCTACACGAAGTTGAAATCAGCTGCAAGCTCTGATTAATTGGTCCTTATTTATGTCAGACATTACTCGAACTATTGCAGCTTTAAAAGAGTCTTTGGTATTATGAGGCTGTTTATTAACCTCCTTCTTAACAACGCTCCACACATAATAATCTAGTGGATTGAGACCTGGAGAGTTAGAAGGACAAATGCTGGGTGTGACATGGTCGTACAAATGGTCAGCCATACATTCATAGAGCCTTGTGGGATGGAGCCGAGTCTTGCTGGAATATGTAAGGCCTGCTGTTGCATATGTTGTCAATCCAGGGCTTGACAACTGTTTCTAGAATCTCAATGTAATCAGCAGCATTTATTCTAAGACCTTGTGGAAAAAAGTGTGGTGGCATTACATGTCCTTCATTGCTAATAACACCCAATACCATAAGACTTGAAGGAAATTTTGTGCACACTACTACTCTTGGCACCTCAGAAGGATCTGAACAAAGCTATCTGTCATTTCTTCTGTTAAGATTTTGATCTTGATTAAAATTTTTCTCATCTGAGAAAAACCAAATCACACCAGCTTCTGAAGGATTTTTAAGTTTGTTTAAAAGCCTTTTGGATCTGTTTAAATGGTTTTCTTTTGTTTTTTCAGACATAAATTGACCTCTCTTCATCATGTAGGACTTGTATCGAATGTCTTCATGAACACTCCTTCTGATTGTTTTTTCAGGCAGCTTTTTGGCAATTGACCTCATTGATTGACCTCAGTTTTCATCAATTGTCTGCTTGACTTCCTGAATAAATTCGGAAGTTCTCACTTTATCAGAACGTGCAGAATGTCTTTTACATTTTAATACAGACATTGGGGAACTGTCAGCATCTTCTAACTCTTTTTCTTATCTTGTGGACAAATGATCTTGCAACTCTGAGGAAAGGTGCAATATTAACATCGCTATGATCAGCCTTTAATGCCACCATCAAAGCATGCCTTTTCATTTCATTTGTTATCATAGGGTTTGCCATTCCTGATTTCTGAAAAATAAAAGCATTAGAAGTTAGTGGGAAGCAGTATTAATCTTAAATCTGTATGTCCTCAAATACCAGCCGCACCATGTACATTGATTGTTCATCATGAACTATGCAAATCACATCCACCCTCAAGTCCAGATGGTTTACAGCCATATCATGCTGAAATGCAGGTTATCATATTATCACTGATGTTAAACAACATCAAGCAGGTCAAATGGGCGACTGCTTGGGAATACCAAGTGCCGTAAACTTGTATGTGTGGATGGTGTAAGGGATACCAGCTTGGAATTGGAAATCAGAGCCAAGTTCCAATTCATTTCATGTTTGATATATGCACATATGTACAAATACAGTTGAGAAAAGTATGAATAATCTCAGGTATGAGCTAATTAGCAGGATTTGTAAAAGTACACCATAATTATCATAAAAAATTTCTTAAACTCTAAAAATATTTTCTGGCTTTAAATGACCTGCAAAAGGTTGATAAGCAGTAATTCTCTGGTGGTGGAGGAGGACAATAATAATCTAGTGATACAAGTGTTACTGATTAACCCATAGCTGGGGAAAAAGAGGTAGATTCAGACATTTCCAAAGGGTAAATATATGTTTATATATAAGTGAATATAATGAACCTGACTGGAATTGGAAATTCCAAGTCATTATCTATGGAACCAGCATGTCTTACTCCTGAAGCCTCTGACCACATGTTTTTTTGGGGGATACCATTTAGGCCTTTGCCATTTTTTCAGCACTGTTTTATGGCCATCCACCATTTTTTAATTATTTCTAAACAGACGTTACATTACCATTCATCAACTAATAATATACATCTTGTATCTGCATGGCCTGTGCGATATGTACTATGCAGGTACCCCCAACTAGGGCTAGTTTCAGCTGTTTTTTTTTTTTTTGTTTTTTGTACTTTTTGCTTTTTCTAAGTTATATTGTCAGTCATCAACTGTAGTAATCAACATATAATTGCTTACTACCATGAACCTCTCAACTGTGAAGGGGCCCCATGCCTATTGGGGAGGAGGGCGGAAATGCTAATTTCAGTATCATTTATTTTTTTTAAATTAAAATTTTCTTTTTGAACAATTCTTTTAAATAAATTAAGAGGGTAATATATCTCAGTAAAATATTTTTTTATTCCCAGATCATCCACTAATAGTAATACTAACCAGAAGTCCACGGCTAGTAATTAAAATAAAATTTCTAGTCCCCAAATTTCTAGAAAGATAAACCGAGAAAATGATCACTTAAAAAATAAAAATGTTTAAAGATTTCAACACATGAAAAATTCTCCAGACAATCCCATTTGTGTTATGTTGGAATCTTTGTAAAAAAATTTTTCAGCAGAGATGCATCAACAATTAATCTTTATAGATATGTAAAGATTTTCAACTTAAACATTTTTTTGAGTAAAATTTAGTCAAGAAAATAATACTGGATGTTACAAAAAGAATAACATTTTCTCAGATTTTTAAAAAAATAAAAAAACTGTTTATTTTAAAAGTAAATAATTAATGAATATGTAATGAAATTTTCATTTAAATTGGATAATTCCACAATTTTCATAATTTAAAAACAGTGCTGAACTTCCTCCCCAATTTTCCTCAACATGTAGTAGAAAGTGGAGGAGCCCTTGTATTGAAGTTTTGGTGGGTGGGGACCTGAGAAACTAGCACCAGCCCTGATTATCAATTACACCACCTGCACATCCAAGCCTACAGTGCCTGGTATTCCCACGTGGTCACCCATCTAGGTACTGACCAGTTTCAACATTGCTTAACTTTGATGATTGTATGGAAAAGGTGTTTCAAGGTGATGTAGCTCTAAGCCAGAAATGAATTCATGCATTTTCCAAGGGCATTTGTGAAAAAGTGAATGCAACAAGTAACACTGGAATTTGAACCCTGCAATTCAATTTCCCACACCTATATCTGATACTGAAGTTCTACTGAACAGCAAACCCAGAAATATTCTTAGAAACAGACAACTTCAGTATTAAAAGAATTTAATTGGTCTCAATAGATTTCCTGAAGAACGCTAATCATAATAATATTTTGAGCAGTTCAAACACTTTACAAAGACTATTCAAATACGGGCCTCTTAGAAAGGGAAAAACCAATTTCATCTTTTATTAATTTCCCCAGTAATAATCAATCACTGACCAGTGTCCCTCCTGTTTCTTCTTCCAATCTTTTATTGTTCTGGTAATTATGTTACTTCCTGCTTCACTCTCCTTCAGTTACTTCCCATTGTGACCAACAGGAAAGCAATTCTATTAAGGAGGAAGAATTATAGCTAGACCAGAGTTCTCCTTCAAGAAATGTCTTCTATTATATCCCGGTTATTGACCTTGGATATTTAATGCTCACATTAGTGGACAAGTCTCTCATTTGATATCTCATCCAGACACCCAAAACAAAACTACTTTCAGAAAACCCAAAATGTACAGCTACTCTGTCTTTTCTTTGCAGAAATTGTTCAGTTCCAACTGGCAAATGTGGTACCTTTAGATTTATGTGTAGAATAGCAGGTACAAAAATTGATTGCAACCACAGAAAAGTAACTAGAGGAACTCGTACAGAAGGTAATAAAAGAAAATGACGAGAAAGGACTAAACATCAATTGTAATGAAGCAGTGTATTATTATCAGCAAAGGAAATAGCCCAACATGTAAATTGGAGATACCAAAATTGAAGAAGTGAAAAAATTTAAATATTTAGAAAATGTTTTAACAGAGGACAGAAAATGTAATAATTAAATCTGAATCCACATTGGCATAGTGAAAGATACTTTGTAAAAACTAAGCAAAGTATTAAGAAGCAGGAAAATTTAATTGGTAACAAAGAAAAGAGTACTGAACTATTATATAATATTAAACCTTCTTGGGAATGCTGGACAATCCCCTTGCTGATAAAAAGAAACTTGAAGCTACAGAAATGTGGTTCTATAGAAGTATGTCGACAATACCATAGACTGAACATGCGAGCAATGATTAAGTTTTAGAGAAAATGGAAGCAAAAAGGACACATATAATCAAAAAGAGATTTCTAGGGCACATAATGAGGAAAGAAGGCTTAGAAAAGTTGATGCACAAGGTATATTAACAGAGATTGTTTTAAAAAGCAGGATTATCCACTTGAGATTGAGATATTTTGTCTGGTGAAACAGAAGGCACATTGGAATAATAAAAGATGCCTTCCAAAAACTAAACTAAGTATTAAGAAGCAAAAAAATTTCATTACAGAGAAAAAGTGCTGATCTGCTATATAATATCAGTTCTATATGGCAGTGAATGCTGGACATTTTCCTCACAGATGAAGAGGCGACTTCAGGCAACAGATATGTTTCTACAGAAGGATGCTGAGAAATCTATGGACAGATCATGTTAGCAATGAGGAGGTTTTAAGGAATATTTGAACTTAAAGGACAATTATACTTAGAATCAGAAAGAAAGAGTTGAAATTTCTGGGGCACATATTGGGAATAGAAGACATGGAAAATTTGACACTCACAGGACATACTGAAGACATAATGGACAGAGAAAAGCAGTAACTGACTTACCTAGGGAATGGGAGGGATAGTGAACAGGCAAATATAGCTAAGAGCTACAAAGGATAGGAAGTTTGGAGAGCCATAATATCCCACATCCTAAAAGGACATAAAAGAAGAAATACCCTAAACTTAGTGCAGTAGTTGAGTCATTTTTAGTTGCTTTCCCAAATTTATATATGGATGAAGCAGGTTTAAACACACAAATGCATTTCTAATTAAGCAGAGGAACAGCCTGAACCTGAAAATGCATGTTGATTTACAACACTAAACACACTAATTTCTAACCAAATATCTATCAACTCATCCTTCCCATTAATGATGCCAACTAATTTAATAAAAAGTATATTAATTTATTTTTAATATTATTACTGCATATATCATGAAGTTTTTCTCATCATTATTATTATTATTCAAACAAGCATGTCTGGTCTAGGAAGGGAGGTAGAAATTAAAAGAAACTCAGTTATATGCCATGCGTGATACATACTTTGGCAATCATATATCTTTTGATACATGACTGACCAGACAGATATTTTTTTACTGCAATAGGTGGTCTTTTCTTTCTGCGGTAGACAAGTTGCCATCCAAAGCCATAGAACCTGATCTGTCCTGCTATTCACCCATAGCTGGGGAGAGAAGATAAGGATTTATACCTTTCCCTAGGGTATTAGAATATAAGTGAATGTAATGGATTTGCCTGAAATTCGAACTTGGCTCTCCGATTCCCCAATCCAATCTGCTATCTATTACTCCACTGTGCCTCCAAAAGAGACTACAAAATAAAATCAAAGTGGGTCATATCAAGAAAAAAGAATGAAGGAAAGAAGCAAAGGAATTTCTATCCTTAAAGAAAAATAATTATTATTGATATTTTTTGTATCTACATGGCATCAGTGAGGGATCAAGTATTTCAAGAAGGAATTGATGGTTTAAAAGTTTGGGGACCCCTAATTAAAACAAAAAAGACCCTTATACTTAACACCAGGAAGAGACAGTTGAAATTTCTAGGGCACATAATGAGGAAAGAGAGCCTGGAAAATTTGATACTCATGGGATAGATTGAAGGTGGACAATCTCATCACAGATTGTGAAGCAACAGAAATGTGGTTCTACAGAAGGATGCTTAGAATACCATGGACTGAACATGCATGCAATGATGGAGTTCCAGAAACAATGGCAACAAAAAGGACATTTAAGTAGAGATAGTTGAAATTTCTAAGGCATGTCATGAGGAAAGACTGCCTGGAAAATTTGATTTTCACAGGATAGATTAAAGGTAAGAGGATTAGAGGATACCAATGCACAACCTACCTAGAGAGCTTGTGCAAATGGGTGACAGATCATGGTTTGGGAGAAAAAACAAGAAGACAAAAGTTATTGAGATCTACAAAGGACAGGAAGTTGTAGAGAGCATTGCTCATCAAAATCCCGAAGAGATACAGCACATAGAAAAAAAGAAACTAGATAATTAATCTTCAGCTGTGTTACTCCTTTACTACATTGATGGTTTTTACTGTGGGTGAAGCCTTATTTAATATCTACATTTTTGACATCTTTCTTCTGACCACTTTCAATTTCAGTAGTGTGAGATTTTGTTTTAATTCTTAATGTCTTAAAATAACCAACAGAAAATTGTTGTTTGCTATTTTTGAGCTTATAGGCTTTGCCTTGATATTTTTATCACAATTCATGTATTTTGCATCACAATAACCAATTGTCTTCATTTTGTGTGCTCTCTAGTGTAAACAACATTTTGATAATAATCTAAAATTCTGGCTTTTATTGTGATTCTTTTTCTATTTCTGTGATTTTACAAGCCAAATAAAATTCAACTATTTCTTCTAAGTTTGTTTTGCATATCTTCTGGATATTTTTTTCTATATCTTTAAAATTTCCTTGATGGCATCATTTTAATGTTGTACAATAATTGTACTAAAATCTTTAAGATATAATTACAGGCTGGGTGGAAATAAGTTTCCTATTTAAAATTATTAATAACTTTATTAATTAGTGGTCGATTTTCTTAAAACATGTTTTATTTTGAACAGTATAATGGTAGCTTTACAGTACAGTGTTAAAATTCTACCTCTTGCCATTTTCTTCCAATCTGGATGTTGAAGGATGACTGCTTCTGTGGGTATCTGCCACAGTTCCCATACTCATCAGCTTGGAATGAGAGTTTCTGGTGCTTTTGGCATCTACTGAAACATGAAGTCCATGAACACTGTGCCACCATCTCTGCACTTGTACCATGGACTATGACACTTCAAAACGGGATGCTAACTGAACACTCACATACAGTATCAGGCATTGCGCCATTCTGGGCTACACATGTCAATCTAAAATAGAAACAAAAATTAGCAATGAAATTCTATCACTTGAGGGATCATAATAGATTTAGCTTCATACGAATATGGTGATATTAACAAAAGTTGTAAGTAATTTTCAATAGTGCATATCTTTCCACTTACCCTGCATATATTTGATGACATTAAAACCTGCTTTTTTTGGGGGGGGGGTAACAAAAATACATAAAAAAAAATATCCCCCAGTTCTTATATATTCAATTGAGGTATTTGATAGGGTTGTACAGTGCATTGCAAAAGTCTACACCCCCTTGAAAACTGGAAGTATTTTGTTTATTTTGATAGGAACAATTAATATTTTAAACTCCAATAATTTGTTTTAATAAGCAGATCTATCACACTTTTATTTAATACACAAAATACATTTGAAAAATTTAAAACTGATTCTTAAAGAAAGATAATTTTGAAAAATGTCTTTGCAAAAGTCTACACCCCCTTTGGAATGTCTTCAGCTAATACTTTGTAGATGATCCTGCTGCATCAATTACAGCCTGCAGACACCTTGGGTACCCTTCCACGAGCTTGCTGCAGTGGTCTGCTGACAGTTTTTGCCATTCTTCATGGCAGAACTTCTTGAGCTGTGTCAGATTGAATGGTGAATGTCAGTGAACAGCCAGCTTTAGATCTTGCCATAGGTTTTCTATAGGATTGAGGTATGGAGACTGGTTGGGCCACTCCAAAACTGATTTTTCTTGCTAGCAAGCCACGCTTTACAGCTTTTTGACACATGCTTCGGGTTGTTATTGTGTTGAAACTTGAAACTGTGACCCAAGTGCAGAGCTCTAGCAGACTTCAGCAGGTTTGCTTCCAATATTTCTTGGTACTTGACACTGTCTATGACACCTTGGATGGTTCCCAGCTCTCCAAGCCCTGCAGCTGAAAAACAGCCCCAAAGCATCATCGAGCCACCGCCATGCTTTACAGTGATGATGGTGTAATGAGATTGTTGAGCAGTGCCTTTTTTTCTACCAAATGTAGCATTTCATATTTTTTCTAAATAACTCAACTTTGGTCTCATATGACCACAAAATCTTTTGCCACATGGTCATGTAATCATTGATGTGACTTTTGGCAAAGTTTAGCCTAGTTTGTTTGTGCATAGGCTTCAGAAGAGGCTTTTTTCTAGCTACCCGCCCTTGCAGGCCAGACCGGTGCAATACTCTGGAAATTGTAGATGCATAGACTTCTTTCCCAGTACTGGAAACTAAAGCTTTCAAGTCTTCCACTGTTGCACTAGGGTTGGAGATTGCCTCCCGGACCAGTTTTGATTTTGCTCTTGTGGTAAGTTTGCTCGGTCTCCCAGATCTTGGTAGGGTAGCAGTGGTTTTGTGCACTAACCACTTCTTAACTACAGTTTTAACAGTGCTTAGGGGCAATTCTAAAGTTTTTGAAATCTTTTTATAGCCATTATTTTCATTGTATTAGGTTGGTGTAAAAATAATGACGTAATAATGTCGTTTTTTGACATTAAAAAATACGTCAAAAAACAACATTATTACGTCATTATTTTTGCACCAACCAAATACTTGCTGCAGTAATCAAGGCTAAACGAGGATATTTTGACAAGAGCAAAATTTAATCATAAAATGATTTTTTTTTTCTTTTTGTCATAATAAAATTTGTAATGAGAAATTATGTCACTTTTTTTTCATCATGTATAATTATTTTCTTTTATTTAACAATTACATTTTGGGCTAATTTAAAAAATTACCAGGGGTGACTTCAAACTTTTGAACTGTAGTGTGTGTGTGTGTGTGTGTATGTGTGTGATATAACAATATATAATTTCCCATAATTTTATATATCAACAAACAGTACTTTGAAAAATATAACAAACTGGAAAATTTTTTAAGATTTCATCAGACTTCTTCCCAGTCTGATAAAATCTTAATGGATGAAACATGTCACAAAAAAAAAGCCTTTCCAGTTTGTCATATTTTATATAATATATATATATATATATATATATTAAAGACATTTTTATGTTTAACGTTCTTTTTATAGATACAAGTATCTAAGTAAATGCTCTGTTTATAATAAACAGTATTAAATAACATTTACCGGCCTGAATGTCCGAGAAATTTTAATAGAAAATATTCGTCCTTTGACAGGATTCGAACCTGCATCCTATACGGAACCGTCATTTACGCTGACGTGCCTTAACCGACTCGGCCACAAAGTTCTTTTTATAGAAATTTATAAAAATGCAGTCGGAAATTGTCAGACTTTGTCCATTTCTTAATGTATATATATATATATATATATATATATATATATACACAATGTACATATACCCAAATGAAAGAAAGAGCAGATAGAGTAAAAATCCACTATTCATAGCATTTACTTTTAAAAAAAAGTACTCAAAACAAAGTAGAGCAATATACTATTATTCTATTTTTATTATAAGAGATTATAATAAAAACATTTTGAAATCGCTACACAAAAGTTTTCATGTTTCAGTAGTATGATTGTATTTCTTCAGGCATTTGTAAGTAGCTGGTGATTTAATGAGTTTTAAGGAAATATAAAAACAATGTGTTACTTCGTTTCTGAAAATTAAAGGTGGGGGACAACGTCAGAATTAAAAATAGACTTATATATATTATATTATATATATATATATAAAACCTAGAAAATTCAGAATATACTTTTTTTCACAATGAAAAATTCATTGGTACATATATTTACTTTTTATTACAGATAATCTTTATATTTTTATCATGTAAATTCCAAACAAGAATCCAAATTTTTAGTTTATTTTCTTTATTTTCCAACCATTTTTTTTTGTCCATTATTAAAATTTCCAAGTATATTTCTCTAAATCTGAAAAGAATCTTCATTTTGAGAATTGTTCGAACAGCTGAATTCACTCCTGGTGTCGTTGATGTAGTTATCACAACATTTCAGTCAATCCACATTAAACTGATAACTTGATTCATGTTTTTAATTAGCACTTGTCAGATTGAGACTTTCATACAGATGCCATGCATGACACCAAGAGGATAAGGAGGATAGATAATGATTAATCATTGCCTGGAAGGAGTTATGATTGTAGTTTTCAGGGAAGTATTGACATGGGAGTTGGTAGCACAAATTGGTAATTCTTCAGAAAAAGCTCTCTCAGTGGAAATTTCTTCTTACATTAGGAACATGAAGGAAATGAATGGGATTTGACTCCATGCAAATAGCATGGCATGTCCTAGCTGTAAAGGTCTGAACTAGCAGAACAAAAGAATGGATCTCATCTGAATATTTACTATAGAAATAGCAATAGACTTGCAGTTCTTCATCTAAAGGAAAGACATTGCAGATGGAAAAATATGACATCACCTGCAAGCCTGGAAAGTAAGGATAAAATTCCTCCAGACCAGATTTGGCAACCAAACTCCATTTTTGGTTTAATTTGACTTTTTTCATATTCTCTCTTTCTGACAATTCTTCTAATCCCTCACACTCTCTCTCTCTCCAAAAGACTTAAAACTCTCATCTTCTTTTCTTTCTTTTTCCTTTTGCTTTCTCACTCTTTCACTCTCATCTTCTTTCTTTTTCCTTTTGCTTTCTCACTCTTTCACTCTCATCTTCTTTTCTTTCTTTTTCCTTTTACTTTCTCACTCTTTCACTCTCATCTTCTTTTCTTTCTTTTTCCTTTTGCTTTCTCACTCTTTCACTCTCATCTTCTTTTCTTTCTTTTTCCTTTTGCTTTCTCACTCTTTCACTCTCATCTTTTCTTTCTTTTTCCTTTTGCTTTCTCACCCTACACTAATTCTTATTTTCTCTTTTTCTCATCACCCATTCTCCAATAGAGTCTGAACTCCTTTAAATTCTCTAATCTCTCTCTTTCTATTTTTCTAAACTTTTACTTCTTTTTTCAACACCTTCCTTTCACACTTCTTATGTCTCAACCTCCTATTCCTGTAAAAAAAACAATCCCTTTCATTTCTTTTTTACTTAACATCTTGCTTTCTTCTCCCTGATCAAGTTTTATCACTATCATCATTCTCTTATCCCCTTTTTCATCACCCACTAAACTCTTCTTTATTCTCTTATCTCCATTTTCCTCTAATCTTCTACACTTTATCATCTTGTTTATTTCTCTTTCTCACCCACTCTCATTCTTATTCTCCCTCTATTTCTTTCTCTTTTCCTCACATTTCTTTTCATCACATACTCCCCAAAAGAGTCTAAACTCTTCTTTATTCTCTTATCTTCCTTTCACTCCAATCTTATTCTCTTTCTCACCACCCTCAGTTTTATTCACTCTTTCTCTCTTTTTTCCTGACCCTTATTCTCATCACCCACTCTCTTTATTCTGTCATCTCTCTCTATTCCTCTTAACTTGCTCTTTCATACATTTCATTTAACCTCCACCTTCTTTAATTCTTTACCTCACACTTTTTCAGTTTGTTTTTATTTACTCTCTTCCTTCCTTCTACCAAACCACTTTTGCTTTTACCTCCCCCTTTTTTTTTTACTTCCCTTTTTTCTTGCCTCACTCTTTTTTTCCTCTAACCTCATATTTACAGACATTCAGATCTCTTTGACATGCCTTTATTCTTTAATTGAGGAATCATCATTCCCAAGCTAATTATCTCAGGGGTGGGGGTGCCATGAACACGTGTCGACATAATTTACAAAACAAGTTAGAAAACATCATTATTGCTTAGTTTAATGCAGAGGCGAAGTTGTTTACACCATTTAGGTTTTGTTCTTTGGTCATTTTCAGATGGATCTGGGTGGGGGAAATTTGCTTTTCATATTAACTCCCTTATCAATTCAGAGTGGAGATGCTCAGGCTGTTCATCGGCATGAAATCATAAGAGTCATTAGTGCATTATCGGGAATGTTTGGGAAATGTGCAATTCTAAAAATGCCTCAAAGGTAGGTGGTTGCTATTAATTTTTCATTGCTTCTCTTAAAAAGGTTATCTTGGTCTGAGATGTTGCCATGGCAACAGGCAAATATCCTTCTTCTCTTTCTTCTGTGTGCCTTCAGGACATATACGATCTTAGCCCTCCTCATCTTCCTAACCTTTATAGCTCTTAGCAATGATTATCCCCTTACTATACCTCCCATTTCCTGTTATGTACACAAGCTCATTGGGTAGGTTACTAGATGTTTCCCTCTACTTCTCTTGCCTTCAATCTTCAATATATCCTGTGTGTGTCAAACTTTCCAACCCCTTTTTCCTCATAATGTATCCCAGAAATTTAAACTCTCTCTTTCTGATTCTAATTATAAGTTTCCAGATTTCTTAAAACTCTCATATTGCTCAGAAATTCTGTCTATAGTATTCTCAGTATCATTCTGTAGAACCACATCTTTGTTTTTTGCAGGTTTCCTTTTCTCAATATGTGCCCCAGAAATTTCAACTCTCCCTCTCCAATTCTAAGTATAATTGTCCTTTACATTTATATTTTCCTTAAAACTTCCTCATTGCTAACATGCTCTGTCCATAGTTTTCTCAGCATCCTTCAGTAGAAATTGCCTCTTCATCTGAGAGAAAAATGTCTAGCATTAACTGATATATAGAAAGATATTACATAGCAATTGAGCATTCTTTTTTTTGTTCTTAATGAATTTTTCTTGTTTCTTAATACTTTGTTTAACTTTTAAAAGGCTTCTTTTGTTCTTTCAATGCACTTCAGAATCACATTATCCATTGATTGTTAAAACAATTCCCAGACATTTAAATTTCTGTCCTGGTTTGATTTCAACATCTCCACTTTTTCATTCACATTTTGGTCTATTCCACTTGAGCCCCATGTCTGTTACTTCAAGTCTCATCCAATATTTGCTGCCATATAGTAGAAGTGATATTATATAGAAGTTCAGAACTCTTTGCTTTGCTTCTAATGAAATTTTCTGATTTCTTAATACTTTGTTTAGGTTTTGGAAAGCATCTTTTGCTGTTTCAATGCACTTTTAGATTTCAGTATCACATTATCCATTGACTTTAGAGTTAAATTTCTGTATTTGCTTGATTTTGACATCTCCCGTTCCTGGATCACATTTTAGTCTGTTTCATTTGCAGATAGCCATACAAAACAGACTGCTTATACATAGACTTTATACAAAAAAACCCCCTTAAACTTCTTGTTTTACTCCTATAAAAGTTAACTAGTTTTTGCTGAAAGTGCAAAATTAGTGAAATACGAGTTTTGTTATTGGACTGAGTTTGCTTATTTCTTTCAAAAGTGGAATTTGCTATGAGAGAAGAAAATCTTAACTCAGTTTTGGTTGCAAAGATCAAAAGCCTGATTATTTTCCCCTAGATTGCTTTCTGTAGTAATTAAATAGAAAAATAGGTACAAAAAATTAAATCTTAATATGTTGTTTAGCTTTAGGCTTCTTTTGCTGTTTCAATGAATTTCAGTATCACATTATCCATTGATTGTTAAAACAATTCCCAGACATTTAAATTTCTGTCTTGGTTTGATTTCAACATCTCCACTTTTTCATTCACATTTTGGTCTATTCCACTTGAGCACCATGTCTGTTACTTCAAGTCTCATCCAATATTTGCTGCCATATAGTAGAAGTGATATTATATAGAAGTTCAGAACTCTTTGCTTTGCTTCTAATGAAATTTTCTGATTTCTTAATACTTTGTTTAGGTTTTGGAAAGCATCTTTTTCTATTCCAATGTGCCTTTGCATTTCTGTGTTAGATTTCCCGTTGTCTGTTATAACACTTCCCGGATAGTCAAATTTCTGTATTTGTTTGATTCTGATGTTACCAGTTCATAGCCCACATCTTGCGTTGGCTCCTCATGTTCTATCCATTTGCAGCATCCTTCTGCAGAACACACATCTTTGCTACCTCAAGTCTCCTCTGAGAGAAAATTGTCCTGCATTCGCTATCCTATAGGAGGGCTGATATAACACAGCAGTTCAACACTCTTTTTTCCTTTATAGCAAATTCTTTCTGTTTGATGATTTAAGAGGGGATTTTGTAAGTAATTTCTTTTTTTTGTTTAAAAGTTATACATATCAAAAAGCAGAATATGCAATACTGAATAAAAACATTAGATACAAATGAAAGCAAACAAGAGATGAATGGCTCAATAAGTAGTATGCATACATACAGCAGACATGCAAAAAATAAAAGAAATAACAGGACAAAAGACATGATCAACAAATCCCAAAAAGGATCTGTAATATGCAATATTTTATATTCATGAAGAGAAGAAATGACCATGACAGTCTACACATGTATGTATACACTCATATACTGGTGTACACACACACACAAACATGTGTACACATGCAAAGAAGAAAAAAATGAAGCTTACACCAATAAAAAGTGCATAAATTATTTTTAGCTTAAAATAGAAATAATGAAAATGAGAAAATTGGCAGTCAATTGCTGATACCACTTGATGAGTACCCTAAACAATTAAAAAAAGTTTTGTCTGTGTAGTATCATATGCAAATTAGATAGACAAGTATAAATAGAGAACAACTGGTGAACATGGGACAGCTATACCTAGCAATCCCTATTGCTATTCAGAACACAGAGATCTGTACTATGACTACTACTATGCAGAGAGATCTGCAAAACATAACAGTCTACAAAACTCTTGAGTCAGAGTGTTGAATATAACATCAATCAGTCCAGTGACAAATTTAATATTTGTATTAATCCTACATATATACATATATATATATATATATATATATATATATATATATATATATATATATATATATATATATATATATTAGGTTAGTGCAAAAATAATGTCGTTTTCTCACATATGTTACTATGTGATAAAACGACATTATTTTTGCACCAACCTAATATATATATATATATATATATATATATATAAAGGATGAGTTTAATTGTCTAATGATTTTTTTCTTTCAGATTTAACAACTTAAGTTTTTGGCAATTTAAACCATGGAAAGATTAACAATCAAACAACATATGAAATTTCAAGAGTGCAGTTGGAAAAATTGTAAATTCAAACAAACTGGGTTGGTGGCAGATGTGAAAACACCAATGCATGCTCGTTTACGCCATTCAGCTGAAAACATTGCTGCAGTGCACAAGAATGTGGCAGAAAATCCAGACACTTCTATTCATCATCACATGCAGGAATTGAACCCCTCCACAATTGGTTGATTATGTTGACCCAAAAAATCGCAACGTGCACAAAATGCATTTCTGTTTGAACTTCCATTTCTATAATAGGATTCAATAACTTTAATACATTTTGATTGGTTGAAATTGCCAAAGTTGTTAAATCTGAAAGAAAAAGATCATTGGACTCTTAAACTTAATTCAAATTTAAAATCAGTCCAAGTTATTGGAACACCCTTTATGTAATGTTTGACAATTCAGTTCTATGACTGAAATAAGTTCCTTTGTAATATCGTTTATCTTTGGAGTTTTAGAGAACTTGAACTGCATCCAAAGTTTTTGCATTAACATTTTTAGCAGTTTTAATTTAGAATAAATTCTGGCAACATCTGATCTTGTTATGAACTTTTATCCTTTTCAAAATTGGCCAAAAAAAATATCATGCTATATTGTGTACCAAGTGAAGAACTGTGTTTTCCCCATAGAGAAAGTGCCCCATCTTTGATGATTGAATTGAAAACCCAATGTGGGTGTCAAAATGTTCTCAACCTGGCCAACTTCCCAAAATCTGACCAAGATAACCAAATAAAACTGAGGGCTTTTCAGCACCTCACTGTTGAAACAAAATACTTCATATATACATAGACAGAAAAATGCCCCAATTTATATATTTGCAGGCACAAAACTCCTGTGGAAATTTAACTGTGCACCCACAGAGCTGCAAGCACTTTTAGATGATCAAATGGAAAAATGATATACAAATTTTTATATATAAAGAACAATTTTAGGGAAAAAAGCAGACAAGCCAACTCTATTACAACTATAATTGAAAAGAATTTGTTCCAACTATCCCTAAACCAATAAAATGGCTTAATTAATGCAAAACAAAATAATAGGCTAATACTTGAAGCAGGAATTTACTCTATCACTTACAATAAATGTCACAAGGAATACATAGGAGGAAACCTAAAGGAATTTGTCTATATTTCTGAGATGCGGTATTATGTACACTATTTACATTATTCAGACTACTGTACTCATCTTTGTCGCCATATTTATAACAACGTTTCGAGTATTGTACACTCCAGCCTTCTTCAGGTGTTTGGAATGTCGAACTAATCCCTTTATTTTGCTCACTGGGGTAAACTGTTCTAGTTTCACGTGCCATGTTTAATGGATGTCAGTTATCTCCTGTTAATTACCCACTCCAAGTTCTCCACTGCCTTAACCAGGTATTGAACTCACACTCTTTGGGTCCTGTCAAGGACACATGGCACAGTGGATAAAGGTGTTAGTTAGATCCAGTGACAGGACCCAAAGAGTGTGAGTTCAATACCCAGTTAATGCAGTGGAGAACTTGGAGAGGGGAATTAACAGGAGATAACTGATAACTGACATCCATTAAACATGGCACATGGAACTAGAACAGTCTACTCCAGTGAGCAAAATAAAGGGTTCAGTTTGACATTTCAAACACCTGAAGAAGGCTGGAGCATACAGCAGCTGAAACATTGTAATATATATGGCTACAAATATGAGGACAATAGTCTGAATAATATAAATAGTGCTCAAGGAATTTAGATAAAAGATTATATGAACAACATAGGGGAAAACCTCAAGGAATTTAAATAAAAGATTATATGAACACAAAAGGAATCTTTTTCAAACAATTTTCCACTATACATTAGTTGATCAATGTAATGATTTTGATTCAAAAAATTCTACTTTAATTAAAAGTGAAAGCAATTTATTAAGAGGAAAATGTATAGAAAGTATTTTAATTGCTAGATTATCTACAGCCAACCCCTCTTCCTGTTGGTATATATGAAAACTCAAGTTGGAAGAATATTGTCTGTGCACAGAATGTCAACATTTCAGTTAAATTATCTATTGGAGTTTTAGCACATTTTGCCAGTTATCACCAGTGATTGCAAACATATATATGGAATACTTTCAAGAAATGAGTTTAGAAATGGTACAACTAAAAGATTAAATAAAAGAATTCCCTGTAGGCCGATAGGCACCTGAGTAAGCATGGAGTGCACAACAGCCAAAACATTGTAATAACAACAAAGATGAGGACAATCGTCTAAATATAAATAATGTGAATAATGATAACTCCTTATCTCAGAAATTCAGACAAAAGTTATGAATACCTTTGTCATCAGCATATCATCCCTTGTCATTAGTACAGTGGCCTTGGGAGGAAAACCAGGAATGCTGTTTTATATTAGTAGAAAAAATGTTTTTAAAAATATTTTTTATTTACCCTACCCCACTCTTTTAACATCTTATTGAGCCCCCCACTCATGATCTGTAACTTAGCCCTCCCCCCAACTTTTAACATTTTATTTAGCCTTCACCACTCTTGACATATGTTTTAGCCTTCCTCAAGTTTTTTTCTGATTTAGCTGTCCCTATCTTTCAGCTTACTTACTCCTCCTCCCAACACCCTTACACACAGACATATGACTTATGATTGATTGGTTGATTTATTTGCTTGTTTAATGGTATATCAATTCCTAATGGGTCATTTAATGCTGAAATTGAATTTTCTTGGGAGCTTTGAAGTAATAAAAATATGATATATGTTATTCTGCTTTCACAGTTGAATACATGGTAGATGAGACTCAGCTTTTTGGCATATACATATTTGGGCATATACATGTTTGGGTGGCCATAATTACTAGAGACATGTGTGGTTTACGTTGTAGTTTTGTTGAAGTTATATTTTTGAATGCATTTTGATTTAGGAAATTGTAGAATATTATATGGATTAATATCATGAAAGGGGTTATTTCATGTTGGTTGCTTGATTTTGTTTAGCAGCATATCAACCTTTTATGGGTTATTTAATACTGAAAACTAAATATTATGAACACAATTTTATGGCTACAACTACAGATAAACCATATTGTTTGTCGTTTTGTTTTAAAGATATATTGTTGGTAATTTTATTATAAATATGTATCATTGGTAATTTTTGAAAATAAAAATGTGTTGCTGGTATTTTTACTATAAAAAGGTATTTTTATACTTTCATAGTGTTCTGTTTTTGTTTGGTGGTTCGCTGTTTGCCCATAACTGGGACCCTAACAGGTATTACCACCCCAGGTCAGGATGAACTTGGGAATAAGAGCAATGAAGAGGTGGTTCCAAGCGACTCAAAACCTCCAGTTTCCTGGCTTTGCTGCCGGATGTAGTTTATCATCATACTCAGGACTAATATAATTTAGCCCAGCCCCACCCACCATCACTCATGACATATGATTTAGTCCTCCTTAACTTTATCTAATTTAGCCACCAACTTTTATTTTGCTGTCCCCATCTTTTATCATTTGATTTAGTCCCCCACTTTTAACATCTTATTAAGCCTCCCATTCTTGACATATGATCTAGCCCTCCCCAACTTTTAACATCTAATTTAATCCCCTCACTTATATTGTGGTACCATGCTTACTTTACAACCACTTTTTCTGTCACATAAGTTTACTTCTCTTAAATATCAACCTGAAAGATTGAAGTTTGTTTGATGTTTGAAAATGCAGCCATTTTTTGAATATTTCTGAACTTAACACTATCTTACATATTTCATGCCTTTATGGGGTCTAAAGGTTATTCATTAAACTTTTTTCTTTTTCTTTTCAGGTAAGTGTTTGCTGTGTTATTAGTTAGAAACTTTATTCCCTGGAGATAACAAGGCAGCTTTGAATAATGGAAAACTGCATGCTGTGTCAG
The DNA here is from genome assembly GCA_963932145.1 of Acanthosepion lycidas. NCBI lineage: Eukaryota > Metazoa > Mollusca > Cephalopoda > Sepiida > Sepiidae > Acanthosepion > Acanthosepion lycidas. Next base: position 26,016,478 of record OZ010591.1, read on the forward strand.
GTAAATACAATTTACATTGCATAAGTAAACATCTTAATTGCATTGAGTTGCTGTTTTATATTGATGTCTAGTTGAAAATTAGTCTCTGAAAATGGTTTCATGGAAAATATTTTACAGATTCTCAGATTCAAGGTTCAATTCTAAGTAATAGTGTGAAATCAAATACTTTTCTTTCATAAAATTATATACATTTTCTAAAACTCTTCAGTGTATGAAGTCCTAAAAGTTGTCTTTCCTTCTTCTTTTCAAACACTGATGTATTGATAATTAATTATAAATGTTTTTTAATAAAACATTGAAGAAATTCTGTTTCCCAAATACAAAAAGTGAATCTGATGAATCCTATGAACTCTTTATTTTTTTCTACTTGTTTTTCTAGTGTTCACCCAATAAAATGTTCAAGAACTTAATCTAAACATTTATTGTTTTTTTATTTACACTATTTATTTATAATATTTTTATTGAAATGGTTGGCAAAACATTGGCTAATTGCCAATCAATTCAAACTTTATATAATATTAAATAATAAGGATTTCTTTATAGTTGGTTCACATATTGTAATAATTTAGTAAATATTTATGAATTTATGGATAAAAAATTGTTTTCATATCTATCTCATTATAAATTGTTAAATGATAAATATTGCATTGCAATAGTTTTAATTGTATTAGTTTTTAGAATGCTGTAAATATAAAATTATTATTGTAAATAAATAATCTAATAAATAAACAGTACATTATTTACATTATTCAGACTATTGTCCTCAACTTTGTTGCCATATTTATTACAATGTTTTGACTGTTGTACACTCCGGCCTTCTTCAGGTACTTGGAATGTTGAACTGAACCCTTTATTTCGCTCACTGGCATAGACTGTTCTAGTTCCATGTGCCATGTTTAATGGATGTCAGTTATCTCATGTTAATTTCCCTCTCCAAGTTCTCTACTGCCTTAAATGGGTATTGAACTCACATTCTTTGAGTCCTGTCACTGGATCTAACTAATGCCTTTATCCACTGGGCTATGTGTCCTTGTAGTAAATATGGTGATATGTTCCAGAAAAGGATATATTTGTTTAAAGTAACAAAGTGGTTGTTGATTACTATAACCGGGTAGGACAATCTAGCAGGTAACTGTAATGGACTGGTCCTCGTTATAGTGGTAGGCAATAGGAGAAGACAATAGGCGTCATCCATAGGCATAGTTTTTGTACCTGCACATCAGTCTGTATTTATGGCTGACACCAGCCAATCATATTACTGTGAGGGGTAACCTAGGTGTATGCATATTCATTACATCATATTGCGACAAATATGAGGACAACAGTCCGAATAGTGTAAATAATGTACATAATACCTCATCTCAAAAATATAGACAGATACTAAATAAATAGTATATACTATTATTTTGCCAGCACAAAGGTTAAATATTACCTCTCTGTATATGTATGTATATATATCTATCTATCTATCTATCTATCTATCTATATATATATAATGTTTAACCTTTGTGCTGGCAAAAAATAGTATTATCAAAAAATATTAAATACTATTTATATATATATATATATATATATATATATATATCGAGGTAATATTTAACCTTTGTGCTGGCAAAAAAATAGTATATACTATTTATTTAGCATCTGTCTATATTTCTGAGATGAGGTATATATATATATATATATATATATATATATATATATATATAATGTTTAACCTTTGTGCTGGCAAAAAAATAGTATTATCAAAAAATATTACTAGGTTGGTGCAAAAATAATGACGTAATAATGTCATTTTTTGACGTATTTTTTAACGTAAAAAAACGATATTATTACGTCATTATTTTGGCACCAACCTAATAAATACTATATATATATATATATATATATATATATATATATATATATATATATATATATATATGAAGAAATATGGTCTTAAGGTGTGCTATATTTATGGGATAAAGCGCTCAATATCAGAGATAGAGCATGTGTAAATATAAAAGTGAGCATAGAAGTCAACACTTAGAGGCGACAGTCTGTTTCATGCTAGATGCAATTGTCAGGCCTGACGATTGCATCTAGCATGAAACAGTCTGTCGTCTCTAAGTGTTGACTTCTATGCTCACTTTTATATTTATATATATATATATATAGATATAGATATATAGATATGGATATAGATATATATATATACAAATGTAATGAGAACGAAAATAATATACATTGTAATATTCATAGTATTAATTCAAAAGTGGGCTCAATAACAAGAGTAGAGCAATAATTATTTATTTATTATAATTTTTACATCCAGACAAAAACAACTTACTGACTATATTTTTTGTAGAGAGTATGTTGTCTTTGTCCATATGTAAAATATATATATATATATATATATATATATATATATATATATATATATATATATATATATATATATATATCTGCTAATAGTTATCTTCTGTAGCTTTCAATAATGTTTCTGCATCTCACAATTGATATTCTTGACCATTCTTCCTTGCAGAATCATTGCAAATCATTCAGATTCAATGGCTTCTATCTATGAACAGCAACTTTCAATTTATACCAGAAATGTTTGATTAGATTTAGGACAAGGAATTAAGATGGTCATTCAATTACCCAAACCTCATTCTTCTTAAACCATACTGAGGTTAGTTCTAAAAGGCTGTTTCAATTTGTTGGCCTGTTAGAAAATGAAGTGTTTACCATGTCGAACCTAGATAGCAGAGAGTAAAAGAATTCTGGAAAGTATGGGCTGATATTTTATTTTATTGAATTTATCTTCCTCTCAATCCTGGTGAGTTTCCTAGTATCTGCTGTCTTTAGGAAGCTCTATAAAATAACATGGCCACCATCATGATTCAATAGTATAAGATTTTTCACATTATGCACTTTGTTCTATTTTCCCCAGATGTTATATTGCTGGTTATATCCTAGAGTTAAATTTTAGTTTTATCTGAACGAGTCAATGTATTCCAGTAAGAATTTGATCAATCCGAAAAGAAAACAAGCCTTTTCATATGTTTTCTTCACCAGTGTCTTTTTTGTTTGGACTATCCTTCTCTATGGCTGTGAAACGTGGCCACTTAGAGTGGTTGACCTACGATTGCCTTCACTGTATTCTATGATGCCGCCAAATCGATCAAGTGCCCATAGCCACCCTATGTCGTCACCTGAGTCTCCGTCCTCTTCAACCCGTCCTGCTCCAGTGTCATCTCCGATGGTTTGGGCACGCAGCTCAACACATGGAGAGAGAGCTCATCCACAATGTACTTCTCCCTCCTTCTCTTTTTGGCTGGTTAAAACATGTCGGTGAGCAGCTGAGGACGTGGGCTAGCACAATCAAAGATGACCTAGCAGTACTATTGGGTACACAAGTAGTTGGTCTTCGACAATGGAATTGCAATTGGCTCAACATTTCGTGTGACCTGGCTCAGGATCATTGAGCTTGGGCAGCGATGGTCCATGATGCTGTACTTGCTCAGGAGGAAGCTGGTTTAACCTGACCATGGTGAAAACCGATACAAGTCGAGTCAAGTGTCTTTTTGGGGCCACCTATCTATGAAATCTTTGTCAGTTCAATATTCTACAAATTGTTAAAATTATTCCAGCATTCTTCAGATCTTTCTGGATTTATGTTTAACTTTGTGTCTGAAACTTTTGATTTTATATAGACTATATTTTAAGATTTTTCTTGGACAACCAGATCTCGTAAGTCTTAATTCAATTTCAATTCTTTCCATTTATGGATGGGCAGACGGTGTAATTGTAGCAGCTGGAAATGAGAAATCAGCATGCCAATTTTTAAATTACAACTTGTTACATTGAAAAATACTGCATTTCTATAACTATGGGTTAAGTAGCAGGTCAGACTCAGCTTTTTATCCATGGTTGGCAACCACTCTAGAAGAAGGACAACTCTCTGTTACATGCACTTTTGCATAAATACTATTTCTTCTCCCTCTAGCTCTGGTTCAAATAGCAGGCAAACCGAGCTTTTTATCCATGGTTGGCAACCAGTCTAGAAGAAGGACATTTCTGAATTCCAACTAAGTTTGTTACATTCACTTTTGCATAAATATTACCTCTTCTTCCTCTAACTGTGCATTAAACTGCAGAGTAGACTGAGCTTTCTCTCTGTGGTTATCAACCAGTCTAAGTTAACTTTGAATTAAAAACCGTAGGTATTACTGGTGTAGCACATCCTATACAGATATCAACAAGATCATAGAATTCACTATGAATCAATAATCTTCATTGCCTTTTACTAACAACTGCTTAAACCCAGCAGGAGAACGAATGGATACAATAAAATAATAGTAGAGATTCTATATTCATAGTGAACACAAAACAGTATACAAAATTAAATAAATTTTATGATTTTAATTTACAGTTCAACAGTCTTTCACTGTGTATGTTTTTTACTCATATGGATACAAGGCTATCCTTGCTGGTATGATGTAAGTGAACCCACAGCTCTAATCAATATTTGACTGTTTACATTACCCTATGTTCTCACTCTATCTTCCATTTACATAAACTCATTAGGGATAATTTATTACTCACTAACCTGGATAGCAGAGTATGAAATACTATTTTTAAAAGAAAAATATTACAATTTATTTATTTTTGCGTACTAATATGTGCATATTTTAGTTATAAGTGTTTTACGGTTACATGTGATAAAAGAAACAAGTCACTTCGTATTATAACAAGCAATATTCCAAAGAGAGAAGATGGACGTCCTGACCCTCCAATGGTCATTAGCAAAAGAGATTGAGTTAAGTATCTTTTGGCAAAAAGTCTGCTTTCAGGCAGAAAATGTTTCTGTTGCATTCTGGGAGAACTTTTATTATTTTGTTTTATTTATTTTAAACAAAGTTTTAATGTTATTTGTTTTATTTTATTTACTATATTCATTATTATTATTATTTTATATTTTTTATTAATTAATAATAATAATGTCCCTACAGATACAAGGGACAGGAAGTCGTGGAAAGCCATAATTGCTATAACCTGCAAAGACACAGCATATAAAAGATGATATCAGCACATTCTTTTAAAAATAATCTTTTACACTCTGCTCTCTGGGTTAGACTTGGTAGGCAATTCATCTTCAAACAAGACAAACCACCTGAAACATATTTTTCCTATTTCAGTACACCTTTGGATGTCAGTATAAATTTGAGAGTTTAGGTGGAGATGTTAGAAGTATAAAGCTGAAGTGGAATTTAGAAGGAACTTGAAACCCAGCCCTGAACAGGCAAAAGGGATAAACTTCTACTTATGTTCAAAAAACCAAGGAGGAGTATGAAATGGATAATAGGTATCCTTTCTAGAAATGTTCAATTAGACTATTTACATTATTCAGACTACTGTCCTCATCTTTGTCACGATATTTATTACAACGTTTCAGCCATTGTACACTCCGGCCTTCTTCTGAACCCATTATTTCACTCACTGGGATAGACTGTTCTAGTTCTGCGTGCCATGTTTAATGGATGTCAGTTATCAGTTATCTCCTGTTAATTCCCCTCTGCAAGTTCTCCACTGCTTTAGCCAGGTATTGAACTCACACTCTTAGATTTAGAACAGACAATTAAGAGAATTCCATTCTCTTATTCTAACCTTATTGTCTTAAAACTATTCTGAAGTTGTTTTTAAACAACTTCAGAGTGGTTTAAAAAGAATAAAAGGAACTAGAAAACAAATAATAGTATAAATTTCAGAGTTTAAATGGAGACATTAGAAGTATAGAGTTGATGTAGAATTTAAAAAAAAAAAACAGAAACCCAATCCTAAACAGATTTAAAAACAAACTCAGAATGGTTTAAAAAGAATTCAGCTAGGATAAGAGAATGGAATTTTTTGTAATCATTTCACCCCAAGCAAAGTAATAAAGCCACTGGAACATGGGGGGGGGGTTCAAGGCATGAAAGAGAATGAAAAGACTTTAGTGAGGAGAGAGAAGTGAAAAAAGGATTAAGGAAAAAGGAAGATGACGACTGACATTGCATTTAAAATTTTGAATATTGTAGGTGGCAGAGAAGGATGAAATTGGAATGGAGTTCCACAGGCAAGAAGTGCAAGAGAAGAAACTATTAGAATAGAACAGCTGATTGCATCTAGCTAGTTCAAGAGTAAAACAGTGAGATCTAGTTGCCAATCTAGTAGCACACTTAAATTCATGCTGTTGAGGCACTAAGGAGATCAGCTTCTCAGAACAATTGCCATGAAACTATTTCTTGAAAAGATGGAGAAGCCATGTCATGATCATGAGAAAGTGACTACAGTCAAGATGCCAAGTCAGAATCAATTATATTACTAACCCTTCTTTGAATTTTGTCAAGAATCTCAAGATATACTGTAGGAGTACCAGACCAGATATGGCAGAAGTATTCAAAGAATGCACAAATGGTAGATTTATAAATGTGCAAGAGGGATTCTGATGAGAAGAATTGCCTGGTATAACACAGTAAACCAACTTTCCTAGCAATAGATGCAGCAATTGATTTAATATAATCACAGGACTTCATGTCAGTGGGAAACATGAGCCCAAGAAGATGTCAAGTGTTGCATGCCTGATGCTACGCAGAAAAGGTTCTCTGTGGTGATTAAATGAAAGCAGTTTTGTTTTGGAGGCATTAAAATTTGCAAGCCATTCCTTGCCCTAGTTAATCACTGATTGGAGGTCCTATTCAAGAGCAGTTGTCAGGTTTACTTTGTCAGATCTGTCTAATTAAATCTAAATTGGAAAATATATGGCAAGTCAAATAACAGTCAAATGCTTTTATATTGGGTTGGCGTCTTTTTAAACAATATTTATTATGAAAAAGAAACATAACAATTCAAGAATAACATTTTTTAATGATTATTCTGGAGCGTATGATTAACGACACGCATTTTTATAACCTGAATATAAAATAATATTTTTATTAAAAAAAGTAAACAAAACATTAATTTTTATTAACAAATAAATCACCTACAAAAACGCTTGATAATTTTGCACCAACCCAATATATAACTATGCTTTTTTAACATTTGGGAGTGACTGATGAAATGCCTTGTGAGAAATGGTTTTGTCCTATTAGGGAATAAGGTTGTGATTCAAGACAATTCATCGATGATGATGAACATGGTGAAAGCAATTATTGTCCTCGAGTAGATGATGAAATATTTTGCTCAAAGGGCATCATACATTGACATTTATAGTATAAGAATCTCAAGGGGAAAAAGTAACATTTTTCATTAAAAAAACAAATTCTGTCTCAAGGCAAAAAGAGTAATCAAAAAATACCATCAGAAATGGTTGATATACAGTGGATGTTTATGCAGACAAAATTTGCATATGCCATATCTTTCTCTCTCAAACTGGAGAGCATAGGGAACAGCCCCGACACACTGTTACTGCTAAAATTTCCATAGAAAGTATGTTTTTCTCAGGATCGAGTTGCAAGCTCCATTTTCAAATTTGGAGTTGTCCTTTTTCTAGACTGGTTGCCAAACAGGGCTGAAGAACTCATTCTGCCCTACTATTTGAGTCACCAGTCAGTCAGTTACGTGCCATGCATGATACATGCTTAGGTGATCATGTATCTTTTGCTATACTGCATATATCATGAAGTTTTTCTCATTATTATTATTATTATTATTATTATTATTCAAACAAGCATGTCTGGTCTAGAAAAGGAAGTAGAAATTAAAAGAGACTCAGTTATGTGCCATGCATGATACATACTTTAGCAATCATATATCTTTAGATATATGACTGACCAGGCAGATTTTTTCCTCTCAGTAGGTTGCCATTTCTTTCTGCAGTAGACCGCTTGCCATCCGAGGCTATAGAATCCAGTCTGTTCTGCTATTTACCCATAGCTAAGAGGGAAAAGAAGAGGATTCATATCTTTCCCAAAGATATTAGCATGTAAGTGAATGTAATGAATTTGATTGGAATTCGAACTCGACTCTCTGATTCCACAATCCAAGCCACTATCCATTACTCCACTGTAGATTCAGACCTTTCTAAAGAGTAATTATACAAATGTGGGCTTGCCTAGAACTTGAACCTGATTCTCAGATTTTTTCAGGGAAAATGATAAAAAAAATTGAAATTATACTTAAAATCAAAATGAGTTGAAATTTCTTAGATGCATAATGAGGAAAGAAGGCTTGGAAAATGTAATACTCACTGGATATATTGAAGTCAAGAGGGAAACGGAAAGTAATCTAATTAATGATCTTGACTAAATGGATGACAGAACACAGAATGGGAGGAGCAGTAAAACAGTTTATTATAATTTGTGATAAAAGATAATAATTAAACCTTTTAAACAACTATTTATTTATTTTTCTGTTTATTATTTTTTTTTTTAATCGGAATCACCCTAAGGAAGGCAGTAGTGACACTAAAACACAAGGGCTTTCTGGGCGTTACAGGGTGTGGAAGAAATAGGAACAGAAAGAAAAGTGAGTAATCAGGTGGACAGTAGACAGTGATTGATATTTAATTTAACATTTTTTTAGAATATCTTATTTGCAAGAATTCTCGTACCATAGAGGAAAATAATATTCATTTTGTAAAATACATAAATGTGCCACAAGGACATAAGAGGGGATGGGGGAAGGCTGGTTTTCTTTTAATTAAACTTGGCTAGCCACAATTACAGACCCAAAAATATCACAGTTTTCCTTACACCAAAACAACACTATTTACTTACCATTCTTACGACATCTGTCATAATACCCCAAAGTCTCTTTCAAGTCCTGACTAGTCCCTATAAACCCATAAAAGAAAGTTCATCAGAACAATTACCATGAAAGTATCTACAGAAAATTCACAGGGAAGCTATTAGGTTGGTGCAAAAATAATGACGTAATGGTGTCGTTTTTTGACGTTAAAAAATACGTCAAAAAACGACATTATTACGTCATTATTTTTGCACCAACCTAATACATTATGAATGGTACAAAATTAACTGAAGCTGAGATACCAGGTCAGGATCAATAACATTGCAGATTCTTCATTGGATTTTATCAAGAATCTTTAAATTCATAGCAGATTCATCAGACCAGATGTAGCAGAAATATTCAAAGCAAGGACAAATGTGTAAGATAAATTATGTTAAGAAAAAATGCCTAGCATGACACAGTGAACCGACTTTCAAGAATATTTTATACAGTTTAAGTGATGCAAAACTTTGACAGATGTATACAGACTCTAATGTATAATTCTTTCGTTTTTGCCATTTGTTCTGGTTTTAAACATTAATTCAAGCAGACAGAATCAATCTAGTCATTTTCTAATAATAATAATAAAAAAAAAACAACTAGATAAAATGTACAACCAAGGAAGACCAAAGAATATATCAACCAAAGTATTTTGGTAAAAACAACAAGGATGGGGATAGCAGTTTAAATAACTGGTGAAAAAAGGACACTGACTCATTTCCAACTTTCAAAATGTTTGATGGCTCTTAAAAAAACTCAGCTGATATTTTTATAACGTCAGTGTTTTCAATACGGATTTTTTGGCTTGATTTTGATCTGTTTTGATGTCAAGCAAATTGGATTTGCTTTTCTCGTTTGATTTTAAGCTTATAAAGTTGGAGATTTATTTCACTGTTAAGTAATCTCTTCTGAGATTTCACTGAAGAAATCTTGTATTCTATTGCTCTTGTCCCATAAATATTTTTCAGAAGACAGCACGATTTTTAGCCGCTTCTGTAAATATCCAAATTTTTTATGGAAAATAAAATTAGAAAAACAAATTTTATAATTTAATGCCTTGATAAGTTGATGCAACTTGCACCAAATAACATTGTAAGTTAGTTCAGGTTCTTCTTTTTCTTCAGGACGTGGATGATCGTGGCTCTCCACAACTTCCTGTCCTATATAAGTTTTAGGAAAGTTTAGTTTTGGCTATCTCATCTAATCCTTGTTCTGCCAACAATTCCCACAAGCTCATTCTTCTTTTTCTATGTGCCGTGTCCCTTCAGAGCATGAGTGATTATGGCTCTCCACAATATCTTATTTCTAGCTCTTAGTAACGGTTTGTTTTTGCGATTGTCATAATCCTGTTCTGTTAGCCATTTATTCAAGCTCCTTCTACTTCTATTTGCCATGTCCCTTCATGACATACACTTTCATGGCTCTCCACAATTTCCTGTCTTTTGTAGCTCTTAGGAAAGTTTTTTTTTTGCTATCTCTCATAATCCCTATTTTTTCAAACATTTACACAAGCTGATTCTTTTTCTTTATCTATATGCTGTGTTCCTTCAGGGTGTGGGTGTTTATGTCTCTCCACAATTTCCTGTCCATTTTAATGCTTAGTAAAGTTTGTCCTTTTGTTATCTCTCCTAACTGCTGTTCTGCCAACTATTTACACAAGCTCTTTCTTCTTTGTGTTGTGTCACTTCAGTCTATGGGTGATCATGTCTCTCCACAATTTCCTGTTCTTTGTAGCTTTTAGTAAAGTTTTTTTTTGTAATCCTTGTTATGCCAACCATTCACACAAATTCACTAAGTCTGTTATTCAGTGCATCCCTTTGTTTCTCTTGCTGTCAATATGTTTCATGGGTGTCAGATTGTCTAAGCCCTCTTTTCTCATTATGTGCCCTAGAAATTTCAGTTCTCTCTTTCTGATTTTAACTAGTTGTATTCTTTTTGCTTCCATTTTCTCTAAAACTTTGTTGTTGCTCACATGTTCAGTCCATGGTATTGAAAGCTTTTTTCTGTAGAACCATATTTTTTTCTTCATCTGTGAGAAAATTGTCCCATGTTCACAGCCATATAGAAGGAACAATATTACATAACAGTCTAGTACTCTTTTCTTTGTTCCTCAGAAAATTTTCCTGTTTCGTAATACTTTGATTAACTTTTGCAAAGCATCTTTCACTGTCACATGCACTTTCAGATTTTGATGTTCATAAAAAAATGTCTTTATTTTTAAGTTCCTCAAGTGAAACAACTTTGAACATCTATTGTAATTCAAAATCAATCCAGACTGCAACTGGAAATCATATGTACAACCCAACTATAGAGATGCTGGAAAAAAGTTCAAGTCCTCATAACACTCCAGAAACTACCTGACTCCTCCTACTATACTTTGTCTTTTCAAGAGTGTGATCAAACCAAAAATGGCGTTTTGCTGCCATATCTATTTCTTTCTTATTGGCACTACAGAATCACAAAGAACTTTACCAAATATGGAAAATGACATCACTTGAAGACTTCCAACAGCTACAACAAAGCATTGGTAGCATATGTAACTAAAATGGAAAATAATGATATAACCAAGATGTTGACTTTCCATACGCCCTTAAACAAAAGATTAGAAAGGAAAGCCCCATCAGTATCAGAAAGTGTGATAACAACCAACTTGAGAAACTTATGTTAACTTTTCACACTCCCTTAAACTAAAAGTTAGGATTAATAGAAAGAGCAATAATATTTAATGAACTTGTAGAGTTTATTTTCTTGAAAATCTCTTTTAACAGAAGGATTGTATAAATTTCAACCAATTATAATGCTAAGTGTTTGGTCAATAAATGTCTAATTTCATAATAATAATATAATCAAGATTCAAGTTTTTCCTATGAAGCAAAGAAGGGAAATCTTCCTCTAATTCAAAAAAACAAAATGGTGTTGGAAATGTTTCATTAATTTACCTACCAGATTTGATTTCTTGCTTTTATTTTCTATTCTCTTCAGAAATGTCTAAACTATCATCTATATACAACTATTTTCTCAGACCAAGGATTAAAAAGCATTTCAAATGAATGAATCGTTTAGTTCTTAAAGCAGACAATCCTTCCTTAGACCCTATAGACTGGATCTACATAATCACAAAAAGCTTTATTAAATAACAAAAACCACATCACTTGAAGACTTCCAACAGCAACAAAATAATTGTTGCACATCTAACTACAAAGGAAAATAATGATATAACCAAGATCTTGACTTTCTACACGACATTAAACTAAAAGTTAGGATTACTAGAAAGAGCAATAACAGTTAATGGATTTGGGAATGCTAAGTATTTGGAAAATGAATACCAAATTTTTTTCTGTATGGAAATGGCTACTCTCACCATTACCATTAGTAGGCATTTGTATTATTTATACATAATTTTGTATGACACTATCATATTACCAGTAAACAAAATATTTCTCTTCATTTATGAAATATTTCTTCAGTAATTCTGGTGCCAAAGATAATGGTTGATACATTGATATTTTTGTTATTTTTTTAAATCTGGAATCCAAAGTAGCTCTATTTCTGGATAAATGCCTGAAGCAGGTATTGGTACAAAAGAAATCTCAGCTACTGTCATAGAATTAGGTTTGGGAAAAATAACGAAGGTGATAGTTAGATTATGGTCAATGTCTTGTAGTAAATAGATGGGAGATGAGATTTCAAAGAAACATTTGACCAAAGCTTGAAAGAAAGTTTCAAAAAAATGTCTTAATAAGGTCTACTCTAAGATGTGTTACTGTTTTGGTGACAAAATTAAAGAGAGAGATTATTAAGGAGAAGAAAAATGTCTTGTGGAGAAGCAGGTTTAAGAGATAAAAAAAAAAATTGATAAAAAGCTATTGCGGATGATCAATTCCTGATGGCCAGAAGGCAAAGAGCAGGGAACAAAGAACAGAGTGAAGATCTTCCTGAAGAAAATAATAAGCAGGTGTTGTGGTAAGCCAGTGCATACGGTATGATTAGGAAGAAATTCTTGGAATATAAAGTGTTTCAGATGAACATTATATGTAAGGGTCTCTTTATTAGGTCTTGAAAAAGGAGTGAAAGAAAATAATACATCGTTTGTGGTGATACACAGTCACAAAGAAAACATTATATCAGTCGTAAGTTCAAATAGCATGAATTAGTTTGGTATCTCAGTATTTACTGTTTCTCATATTGTTTTGTTCTTTACTATTTTCAAGATCTTTTTGTGTGCTGTGTCTCTTCAAGACAACAACGATCATGGCCCTCCACAATTTCCAGTCTTTTGTTGCTCTAAGTAACTTTTGGCCCTTCACCATCCCTCAGTGTCCTTATTCTACCATAAAAAAGAAAGAACATACAAACACATCAACTTTTAGATGCCATGTCCATTCAAAATGTCTCCACAGTTACCTGTCTTTTGTTCTTCTAAGTAACATTTAGCTCATTACCATTCCCCTTTGTCCTTGTTTTACCATAAAGAAAAAAGATCATACAAACATAGGATTTTTAGGTGCTATGTCCATTCAGAATATGATCATGGCACTTCACAACTTCCAGTCTTTTGTGACCCAAAGTAAATTTTGACTCTTCACCATGCCTTTTTGATATGAAGAGATATAGATAAATAGTTTTTATGGATATCTATCTATTTGCATGGACTTATAATGGCATTTTTATTTATGTTCTATGTCCTTTAAAGACATAGATCATGACTCTCTACAACTTTTGTCTATTGTAACTTTTGGGTCTTTACTGACCCCTTTTTTTTACCTGTTCTTGCATCCATCCACATAAATTTGTTAAATAGGTTATTGACCTTTTCCCCCTGCTTGTTTTACCTTAAGTATGTCCTGTGAGTGTTAAATTCTCCAGTCTCTCTTTCCTCATTATGTTACCCAGAGATTTCAATTGTTGCTTTTTAATTGGAACTATAAGTATCTTTTTGCTTCCTTTCTTCATTAAAACTTCCTCATTGTTCACATGTTTTGTCCATAGTATTCTCAGCATTTATTGGTAGAACCACACCTCTGTCACTTCAAATCTCATCTTCATTTCTATAGAGATTGTCTAGCAATATTTTTATCTACATTTAATTTCAAAATGTCATTTAATGATAGATTGCCTCATTCTACACAAATGCACTTCAACCACTCATTTACCTCCCCTGAATTCCATGGGAGAAAATATTTGCCTCCAATTTTTTACTCTGCCTTTTAAAGTAATAAATTGATCAGTTAAAAGAGATATATTCCAATTCATGCATTATCTTCTGGCATATCATTCAAATGAGAACTGTCACAATGGCTAATAAGCACAGAAATACATTGTACATTTGTATACACTCCAGTCAGGTTTCACAACATGATTTTAAAGTGATAGAATGCCTAAAGAAGTGCAAGAAAGCCTGTAGAAGTGATAGAATGCATGTAAAAGTGACAGAAGGCATTAAGAAGTGTTACAAGGCATGGACAAGTGATAGAATGCCTAAAGAAGTGCAAGAAAGCCTGTAGAAGTGATAGAATGCATGTAAAAGTGACAGAAGGCATTAAGAAGTGTTACAAGGCATGGACAAGTGATAGAATGCCTAAAGAAGTGCAAGAAAGCCTGTAGAAGTGATAGAATACATGTAAAAGTGACAGAAGGCATTAAGAAGTGTTACAAGGCATGGACAAGTGATAGAAAGCACAAAGATCTTATAGAAGTTATTTAGAAGTGACAGAAGGTATATTTTGTAGCATATCTATGAACGATAATGGGTATGTCCCCATTCACATAAATACAGTAGTAAATACTGTATGTTGGTCTGCAGTTGGAGATTCATTGTGGAATTCACTTGACTCACTTCTAGCAGTTGACTACTTCTTTTACACACTACTGGCAAATCTTATATGTGTTGTCCTTGTCCTAATTATTATTGTTCATTACCAACTTTCATTTGATTATTCTATTCAGTAATCTTCCCAAGGTTACAACAGTATGTAAAAGTGATAGAAAATATAGACAACTGGTAAAAGGCATATAGATATAATAGAATATAAGAAGTGATGGAAGGCCTTTAGAAGTGTTAAAAGACATGTAGAAGTACTGTAGGAAAGATATAATGCATGTAAAAGTGAGAGAAATCTTACATTATTTACATTATTCTGATTGTTATCCTCATCTTCATTGCCATATTCACAATGTTAGGGTCGTTGTACACTCTGGCTCTCTTCACACAACAGGAATTTCAAACTGAACTCATTAAAGCATCCACCAGATTGTTCTAGTTCCATGTGCCATGCCTCTTCTGGAAGTCCCTTTAACTCAACTCTCCAAGTTTTTGGTTCACTACTGCTGTGACCTGGTAATGAACTCACAACTTTTGGGGTCTAGTCACTGGATCTAACCCTTTTTATCGTCTAGGCCATGCCAAAACATTGTGACAATGAAGATGAGAATAACAGTCCAAATAATGTAAATAATGTAAGTAATTATAATACCTTATCTCAGAGATATAGACAGATAGCAAGAGAAAGCATAAAGAAGTGATAAAAGTCATGGATAGGTGATAGATGTCATGGAGACCTTTTAGGTTATATAGAAGTGATAGGAGTCATATAAAAGTGATAGGAGTCATATAAAAGTGATAGAATGTATGAATTGATATAGAAGTGATAGATACTATGGACAAATAATAGGAGACCATGTTTTATTGTCATTCAAGTGCACACTTCTCAATGCTATAAAGCCTATCTTCGCTATCCTTTCCCAGTGGTTGCTGTTATTGTCAAGTGTCATCATCCACTTTAAGCAGTAGTACTGTAATATATCCAAACTTTTTTTTTTGCAGTATTCCCAAACTGTCTTTGGCAGCATAATATGCATCTTGTAAACCTTCTGGAGATTAAGCAGGGCTCTTTCTAGTTGTGCTTGATAGATAGAAATTCCGACAGTCAGTATATGATCAATGAATAAAGGTTTGACCTATACAAACTCACTTCTTTCAAGAAAGATTTTTTCATTAGCATAACAAAGTGATGGTGGTGGTGACCTCAACTATCTCCAGTACCTTTGTCAAATTTTTCTTCTAACAGATATCATTACTGAACCAGATTTCTAACCAGTCTCTCAGTTCATATAAAGGGCACCCAGGGGGTGGGGAAGAAATTCTTCATGTCCTTAACCAACTTGTCACATTTAATATATTATTTTAGAACGATCCATAGCAGAAAACAAAAAAAAAAAAGAAACATTATAATAAAGAATCTGAGAGTTGTTAAAAAAAGTGTCAAATCAGTGAATTTCTGTCAATAAAAAAGAGAAGCTAAGTTTCTAAAATAGGAATTTGCCTTTGTTCCAAATTCTAAAGAGACTTTAATTATTATTTGATTTTAATTTTATAAATTATTTATGGATTAATTTATTTGAAATATCTAAAGGTTTTGAGTTAACCGTTTTCTTTTATTTTTAAAATTTTTATGGTCATGTATGTTGGTTTGAGAAAGGAGTATTTTCTTTTAGAAAGGAGATATTTGAAAAGCCTAAAACATATTTTCACATAAAATCCCTAAATTTACCTTGATAAAATCTCTCAGGAGACAAAATGTATTGGTAAAGAAGTTTTCCTTTTGTCCTATATATATATATATATATATATATATATATATATATAAAATTGAACATTGAAGTCAACACTCAGAGTCGACAGACTGCTTCATGCTAGATGTTATCATGCCCTGATGATTATATCGAGCATGAAACAGTCTGTTGCCTTTGAGTGTTAACTTCAATCTTCACTTTTATATTTAAATACGTCCTCTCCCTGATATTGAGCACTTTATCCAATAAATATAGCACACCTTAAAACTATATTTCTTCATATATATATATATATATATATATATATATATATATATATATATATATATATATATGAGACAACAATATATAAAATTTTATATCAAAAACAATTTTGGAGGAAAGCTGTATAACAAATTGTAAAAAATTTTCATATGATGCATTATGTCTTTTAGGACTTCATATATATATATATATATATATATATATATATATATATATATATATATATATATATATGAGATAAGGATATATAAATTTTTATATATCAAGAAAAATTTTGGATGAAAGCTGTTTGACAAACGATTTACACCATTTACATTCTTCAGACTGTTATCCTCATCTTTATTGTCATATTCATAATGCTTCGGCCATTGTACTCTCCAGCCTTTATTAGGTGATATACGTTGGAATTTCAAACTTAACTCTTTATTTAGTCCACTTGGATAGATTGTTCTAGTTCCACGTGCCATGCCTTTTCTGGATATCTCAGTTATTTCCCTTTAGTAACTCAATTCTCCAAGTTTTTGTTCACCTCTGCTGTGGCCAGGTATTGAACTTGCAACTCTTTGGATCAAGTCAGTGGATTACTTCAACCAATGCTTTTATCCACTGGGCCATATGTCCTTGTGTACAATGGCTGAAACATCATATGAGAATAAAGATGAGTACATAGGCCAAATGATGTAAATAGTGTAAATAGTTAAAACACCTCATCTCAGAATGTAGACAGATGATGTATGACAGAGTGGAAAAGAATTATGTGTGACAGGTTTTGTCCTTTAAGACTTCATTGGACTATGTTTATATATATATATATATATATATATATATATATATATATATATATATAAACATAGTCCAATATATATATATATATATATATATATATATATATATATGTGTGTGTGTGTGTGTGTGTGTGTGTGTGTGTGCAAGCATTGGGGTTGGGATAAACAAATGGTTTTCACATATTTAAGGGATTTCTAAAGATAACATTTAGGTAAAAATGTTTAATTTTTCTCTATGGTTTTATGTGACTAAAATGATATTGTATAAAATAAAGTTATTTTTAAAGAGCTAGTGTGTAAGCAGTAAAATCATAAATTGGATGAATTTCTTTCCTTTTCATATGTGTGTTTCCATTAATCCTATGAAAAACCTCCATTCTTCATGATTCAAATCATGAAGTGCAAGATTATGTAAAATATCATAAAAAATATAAACAGGAAATTACAGATGCATTTTCTCTCCTATATTTATGAGAAAGCTTTTTACTATTATACATTGATTTATTCAAACTAGTTTCTTTGCTGTTTTTATCATGACATTGCATCTGTTTTACTCTCTGGCCATTTTTTGATTAAATTTCTCCAATGAAGTGTTGTTAATATTTTAGATTAATTTATTCAGATTCATTTCCATACCTTTGTTTTTATCCTGACATCTCATCTGTCTTTCTCTCTCTCAGTGGCATTATTTTTGTCTAAATTTTGCAACTAATCTTACTATTATACATTGATTTATTCAGATCTATTTTCTAACTGTTTTCGTCCAAATAAAACAGTAATTGCCATCATTTGTTGCCACTTGTCAGGCAGCTCTTCATTACTTTTTGAGTAAAATTCTTCAGATTTTGATGTTTTCAATGAACTCTTGAATCTGGTTTTCGTCAGAGAAAATTTTCCCTATCAAAGCATTTTACAACAATCAAAAAAAGGTAATAAATGTATTGGTATAATGTCAGGCAATTATGGTGGGTGGAATAGAGCAAACTAACTGTGTTTCCAAATTTCTCCCTGTGTTATGCTTGCTGTATGGGGCCTTCAATTATTATAGGTGACAACAACATCTTCCCTTTAAGCTTCTGTGTATGCTGCCATTGCCATGCAGAAACTAGGTTTGTTAGTGTATGCCAAATTTATTCTTAACTGCCATATGATTAGTAATTACAATAATACATTTGTCATTACAATTGGTTCCCCAGAACAGAAATTGACTCCACTTAATATATACTGGTCAAGTAGTAAAAATTCTAATATTACCTCTTCAAGCCAAGGGTCAACAGTTATCTATCCTTCATATCCTCATAGAATGAACCAACCATTTTACTTGCATCTTTAGGAAGAGATCATATACAAATTGGCATATTTTAAAATGTGAATATATGAGTAACTCCATGTCCCAGGCAATCAAAATTGAGTAGTCTTCATGTTGAACTATAAGATATTTATATATTTAAATTTGAATAAGATGTTCAAAGGGATGTAGGTTTTATAACCAATTTCACAAAGCTTCACAAATGTTCAATATGCATACCACCCCTGACATGACACAAGTTGGTAGTCCAGCTCCTGCTAAACATACTGTAGCATGTCTTGTATAACATTCTCCAGAACCAAAGTGTTGTACATGGAATCTCGGTTTCTATAGATGCTCTTCTTACAGACTTACTGGGGCTTTGCACAAATATTTCCTGAATCTGATTGATGATATCTTATGATACTGGTAGTCATCCAGACAACCTTTCTCTTTGAATTTTTTGTGCCATGACCAAATCTGCTATCCAGTTGGTGCTTTTTTCTTGAATTTTCTTGAAAATGCATACTGCACACTCTTGTTTGACTGCGTTTGAGCCAATTCTAACACATAAAATGCCTTTTCATTTGTAGTGAACAACATTATAGTGAACCTTAGTTTTTAAATATTTTCTGAAAATTTGAAATCATTTGAGAGAGAATTGACTACAAAATGATGTCAATTTTGACGGACAACCTGTATGTGAGTTCCACTTTAGGTCTGGAGTTAACTTGAATTCCAGTAGACATTCAAAACATGGAGGTTCATGGAGCATAGAACAATTGTCCATTAAAACTAGAGAAAACTCAGGGTCTGATTAGTGATAATGAAACAATACTAACTTGGTCTTTGAGGTATAATAAGTTACAAGTCAGTTTTTCTTAAATACAATGTATCTTGTCTCTAGTTCTTACAAAAGAAAATGCTGGAAACTTTTGCACATAATTGAGACTTGAATACATAGTTGATTTGGTAATAAAGTAATTTTGTTTTATGTATATCTGAGAAAAAACATTTACACACAAATACCCTTGGAAAAAGCATGAATCCACCTCTTCTCTCCTCAGCTATGGGTCAAATAGTAAGATTTGCATCTGGGAAAATCATTGTTATCTCCCAAACAATTGTCAATGAAATATTGACTTGCAAAAACAAAGCGAATTATTCTAACAATTCAAAATATGTTTCAGCTTTAAATGACAAATAAAGGGTTGATAAGTCGTAAAAAATAACAAACCAGTTAAACATTCAGAGAAAAATGAATAAGATTGTTCCCATCAAATGAAAATTGTGTATGTTTAATTATCATTGGCATATTCAGATTTTAATATTTCTCCAAGTGTTTTTGAAATTCAATAGATCCATTCTAATTTGAAAAATGTGTTAGTTTTGTAGATCTTGTTACAAACCATTTTCAAATTATTATTTCAGCTTCAAACACAATAAGCACTTAAGATCCACTCCTTTGAGAGTTTGAGGAAATTAAAAATGAAATTCATTTCCTACTTGTGTGTAAAATTGAATATAAAATATTAAAATCCTTGAAATGCTTTTGCATTGTTGATCATTATTAAATTCATGCATAACATCATCATCTGCCAAACCATGGAGTATTATGTTGGAGAACATCTCTGTAAGTTGCCAAATAGAAAAATATTTAACACAGGAAATGTTATTAGTATTTTATCTTAATTTCAGTTGCTTTTTATTGGAACTCTCAGACTGTCATTTAACAGTCATTAGTCAACAGCAAATATCAGAAATTAAAAAAAACTTGTGTTCCTTTTGTAGAGGAATAAAAAAGAAATCATTGTGAAAAAAATCATTTTTTCTGCAACCCTCTCAATGTGTAGGTAACGTAATGGTTTTCTTTTCTTCTTTTGTTTTAGTAATCTTCAACTAATACAACGCCCAAGAGCCATTCAAGGGAGCACATTACTTTGTGGAGTTAGTGTAAAAAAGGGCAAGATAAAGGAAAAATAGACAGCTAATTCTAGACTTGAAGAGGTCAAGATTTAATTAGTGAATTAAATTTGAGTGTTCAGATGGAGACGTTAGGAGTATAGATTTGAAGTACAATTTAGAAGGGACTAGAAACCCAATCCTATACAAGAAACAAGGGATAAACTTCTACATCTGTTAAAAAAGACTGGGAAAGAATGTGAGCTGGATGAGAGGCTAACCTACAGTGGAATCAGCATGCTGAGTTCAAATTCCCATCTAGTCTGTTTAATTCATTTTCCAGTAATGCCCTTGGAGAAGTTATTAATTTTTCTTCCAGCTATGGGTTAGATAACAGAACAAATTGGGATTTTCTACCTTGGTTGGCAGCTATTCTAGAAGAAAAACACTGAATTCAAAACCAGCCTGAAGCAGAATGATCTTCATCAGGCTATCTTGATCTACTGCTGCTAAAGCTGCAGTACTCACAGTGCCCCAATGACCCTCTTTCCTTGACAAGTCTATTTTATGATGATCATATTCTATGTGCAATGTCCCTTCAGGATGTTGCTGATCATGACTCTTCACAATTTTCTGTCTTTTGTCATTTTTAGTAAAGCTTGTTTTTTCCTATCCCTCATAAACCCGTGTTCTGTTAAACATTTAAAAAAGCTCATAAGGTGGGTTTTCCTTTATCCCTCTTGCCCTCAATATGTCCTGTGAGTGTCAGTTTTTCCAAGCTCTCTTTTCTCATTATTAAATGCTGGTTAGTATTTTTTTCATCTTAATTTTAGTTCCTTTATATTGCAACTACCTTATCTACCATTCTACAGCCATGTTATTCAATATTCTAAACTCACTTTATTAGGTATATTTTCCACTACTATCACTTGTGCCTTTAGAACTCTCTCAATTCTTCTTGGCATGAATTCAGTGTTCTGGAAACAGTCTCTGAAAATTTGGGTCCATGCTATTATTACAATTTTTCTGAGTAGGTTTGATGTACATTCAGGATTTAAATCTTCTTTTCCATCTCACCCCAAAGGTGCTCTAAACGACTGATAACCAATGAATGCAGAAGTCACATTAATACAGAAAAGTTTGTTACTGTGTTCCATGAACCAATCTACAACTATTTTTTATTTTTAATATGATGCATTTTCTTGCTAGAAGTGGCCACCAGAGGATGAAGTCACCATAGTCACAAACTGAAGTACAGGGCCAGCGACACATACCTAGTAGGATGCAGCATTTAAATGATCATTGGCTGATTAGAAATTTGCATACAAGAACATTTGTTCATATGTACTTAATTAAGTGGCCAGTCAACATATAGTTTCTTGTTTTTGTTAACATCACATTTGTTTCATTTTTCATTGTTTTAAATCATTCATTTCTGATTCTAAACAGTTGATCTCAACTTTCTACTATCAACACATTACCCATTAGAGATTTTGGTTTAAGGAAGTTTAGGAATGGACATCAGCATTGTTGTTCAATTCATCTTAAGAACCAATTGATTATAAAGAATTTGGAGATATTACAATAACATCATAAACATAGATTTCAAAAGAAAGATTTCAGAACATTGAATTCATGCCAAGAACTGAAACAGTTCTGAAGACAGAAGGGTTACAAACTGGTACTATAAAATATACCAAATAAATTAATAGTAGAATATTAAATAATGTGCTAATGGCTGTAGAACAACTGGGACTGAAACTGAGATAATATAGAGAGTCAAATTTTTTCAGCTTGTAAAATCCATGAATGTTGCCATTCTCTTTTTTTTGAATGCATTCACCTCTCTAACTTTGTCACCTGTATGAGTTTAACTTTTTTTTTTTTGACTCTAAAACAAATTTGCTCACTCTCCACTTGGGTAAAATTATGAAGAGCAAATGACTTACTCAAAGTCAATATGGGTCCTGCTGGTAGAATAAACCAAGTTTTTCTTGTTCTGTTTTTAATTTTAAAGAAATAGATAAATACTTTAGGGTATCATGGGAAATGTAGATTTGATCAGTCTATTTGAAAGAAATATTGCTTTCATTAAAGATTCATTTTAGATGTCTTGTCAACAGTTCAAGTATTGATAAAAGAAAAAGTTATTTGCACTGAGAAAATTAGCTTTTATTATCAGAAGGAATATCTTAAGAATGGAAAGATTTTAAAGAAAATGAATATAAAAATGCATGAATAAATGATATCCAAACACATGTATGTAAATATGAGCATTTACAGGCATATAGTTCTTTTATATATGTATCTTTATATAAATCATGCATATATATACAAATGTACATTCATATATATGTGGTGGACTCCCTTGTCACAGACAATGAGGGTTTAGTAAAGCAAAAAAGTGTTCAACTTCTATGGACACATACATGCCTCCTGAGGCCTGTCTTGTAGACCTTTTGACAGACGGAACATGTGACAGCCTCATTTTGCATGAAAGGTTGAGGATCAATTACCATATGTTTCTACGAGTAGAAACCAAGGCCTGCTTTATTGTGTGCAACAAAACCACATTGTCTAGAAGGGCAACCACAGAGAGGATCCACATGCTGCTGACTTACATTAATATTTGTATGCAGTTGATCCCTTCACTCAGACATTTGTATAGATGAGAAACAGGACAGGTGCCTGCTCTTGTGCACCAATGCTTTCTTTTCGCAGGAAGGAATTGCTTCATTGCGTCTTTGAAGATTAGGAATGGCCTTCCAAATGAAGTTGGCCAAAGTGAAGTTGTTTTGGAATTCTGCTATTGCTCATGCAAGAAACATATTCTGTCCCCCTGAGTTGTATTTTCATGAGGATGCATTTAGTCAGAATTTCACTGTTTCTAATATGATCACTCAATTTTATGTTGCACATGGTACATGGGCAATGCTTGTGGAAATCATTGAGTGGATTTATCTGTTGTCAGTACAGAGTCCAAGATTCTGCATCATAGAGTAGAGATATCAGTATTACTGAAATGCACACTAATTTTTACCTTTAACATGACACTGCAAGTGTTCTAAAACTTGTGGTAAATATTACTAAATTAGCCTTTCCAAGCCTACACTTGCATCCTGGGTAAGACGTTAAACTACATCCAGCAGCAAGGCCTCTGATCAGGAGGCTTTGAGGAGCATGGACCCACCTCTTTATTGCTGGTGTTCCCAGGTCGACCCTGACCCAGGGTGGTAGCACCTGTTAGGGTCCCAGCTATGGGCAAATAGTTAACTATTACCAGCAATACTTTTATTGAAAAGAATTATTACTAGCAATACAATTTTGAAGGAAATATATTACCAGAAACAGATTTTTGACAAAACAAAATATTACCAGCAATAAAAAATTTTGTCAGCATTAAATAACCCATTGAGGTTGATGTTCCATAAAACAAAATAAACCATACCAATCTAAACCAAAGAATACATACTCTATTCATACAAATCTATCCTAAAAATGTTGTTGGCATTAAATAACCCATTGAGGTTGATATACCATTAAACCAAACCAATCTAAACCAAAGAATACATACTCTATTCATACAAATCTATCCTAAAAATGTTGTTAGCATTAAAGAACCCATTGATGTTGATGTGCTGTTAAACAAAATAAACCAAACCAAACCAAGCCTACATTCAATTTCTTTGTCCATCTTAGCATCATTGGATGTCATGGAGACAAGATAAGTGAAAGTGGAAATGGCTTTCAAGTTTTTTCCGTCAACATAAACAGTGGGAGTAACTGCTGGGGAATAGTTACAGATAGACTGATGGACAAGTTCTGTTTTTTTTTATGCTGATGGTCAGATTAAAAACTTTAGATGCATGAGAAATATTTTTAATGATATATTAACGTATCTTCAATGTTGTAGTCTACAATTATTTGCAAAGTACAGGTCATGAATTGCCTCCAAAGTAGTCCAAATATCTTTTTCAAAATTCTATGCATTAGCCAAATTTCATGAACATTAAATTTAAGTCAGTATCAGGTTTCTTTAATAGAATGATAACACTTTCTAGTTAGGTGTTCTTTTCTAGGGAGAATACCAGGTGCTATAAGCTTGGATGTGCAGGAGATGTAATGGATAATGGCTCAGAATTGTTAATTGGAGAGCCGAGTTCCAATTCTAGTTGGGTTTTTTACATTTACTTATTCACAAATGCCCTTGGGAAAAGCATGAATCCACCTCTTCTCCCCTCAGCTATGTTTAATTAATAAGTATCACTAAATCATAATTATCTCGAAAAACTCTTACAATCTAAAAATATTTTCTGGCTTTGAATAACCTGCAAAGGCTTGATAAGGCATATAAAATGAATGAATGAATCTATTAAATACTGATTAGCAACACAGACATGTATTTTAGATTTATTACATTCTATGCAATGCAAATGTATAGAAACTACCCTGGCCATAAAGTGAGGGATCAGTTTATATATTCATTGTAAAATACAATTGATCCCCCGTGTTATAAACACATTATAATTTCTTCTTTATCTATCAAATTCTGATTAAGCATGAATCTCCCTCTTCTCCACATCTAAATTAGTAAGACTGTTATTATCACCCCTAAAAAATTCTTATAATCCAAAAATATTTTCCAGTTTTAAATAACCTGCTAAGGGTTGATAAGCCATAAAAAATGAACAAATCAAAAAAGGAAAAAAGTTACTTGAAGTTG
The DNA here is from genome assembly GCA_963932145.1 of Acanthosepion lycidas. Classification (NCBI taxonomy): domain Eukaryota; kingdom Metazoa; phylum Mollusca; class Cephalopoda; order Sepiida; family Sepiidae; genus Acanthosepion; species Acanthosepion lycidas. Next base: position 26,041,760 of record OZ010591.1, read on the forward strand.
CAGTTTGAGAACAGTGTGTAAACAGTCAGCACATAGTGAAAGGGCTTCTAAATGGATAGATACAACAGTAAACTAAATGTATACAAAGGTATACATTAAACAGGTGTTCAAATAAGAATATGACGTAAAAGGTAACCAATGCAGATAGAAAAGTTAAAAAATCTATATACTAGCAATTTTAGAGATCAGATTTAGGGGGATACAAAAGAATGAACAGTGTACTTTGAGCCTGTGCTTTATTGTTTCAGTTCTGGTGATTACCACAATGTAAACAGGAAGTAGTCAAAAATGGTGATTAAACTAAAATGTACATAATTAATAAGGGGATGAACAAGGGGAAAATAAAACAATAAAGGTTATGTTTGGTCATACACCCTTGTGCAAATTAAATTGAAACAACCACTTTTGTTTCTTTTCTTTCACCATACAGTTAGTTTTAGGCCGACTGGAATGGCAGGGTGTAATTGATTTCTATTTTTGCTTCAGATTAGGTCATTTACAGTGGCGTGCAGTTCATCTATTTTCGAGGTGTATGATGAAATTTGTTTGGCCTTGAAAAATATTGCATCAGATTTTCATCACACCCAGACACTATTGTCTTGACAGTCGATTAGTTGCCCTACGGCCATTGTCTGTGATGCATGTTACTCCAAAGAAGTGTATAGCAATTATAATGCTGCACGAACACACTAGCAAGCCTTACCAGTGAGCAAATCAAAGTACTATAGACTGGCCGGGAAATTCTTTTGATTTAAATCCAATCACAAATTTGTGGTCAGTCTGCAAGGAATGACTTCATAAAATGGACATACAAAGTACTAACATGTGAACTGTGTTTCATTGTAACAATATGAAAAAAGTAAATAATAATGAAATTACTCATTTTGTTTCAATTAATTTGCATAAGGGTGTAAGAGAATAGTGTGACTTAGGTTGGGATGCCAGGTCAAGATCGAATACATTGCAGACCTTGGTCGAACTGGTTTGAGCCTATTTCTTTTCTTTCTTCCTTAGTTTTGAACTTTTCTGGACAAAAGATGAAAGAATTTTTGAAAAGTGGAGATTTATAAGATTTATTGAAATTACCAACCATTCTCACTGTTGCTTAATATTTGATGAGTGTTTCATATTTTGATATTACAAGCATAGGATCATCAGAAAGCACACATCTGAAAATTTTCTTTAAAATCTTTACTGGAAATATTTTGATGTATCTGACAGTAAACTCTAACAAATATTCCATCGTTCAACTTAACGGAAGATTCTTATGTGACCACCAACCCATCACTGTCATATTGGATTCTTAGCCAGGATTTGGGTGGAGCAGGCATCAAGCTAATCTTGTAGTCTCTTGCATCAGTGAAGATTCATATGTAGAAATGATAAGAAATACCCCATGAGCCCTCAGTCTGATTATTACGAGATTATGATTTCTCTTTCTCTTTTTCTATTTAATTTTCTTTGCTTTCTTTCTTTTTCTTTTTTCTTGTTTTTGTCTTTTCTTCAACTGGCTCCAAAGGTCAGCAATGGAGGGAAAGTCTTTTACTTTGTTCCTCGAGGTACTGCAATTTGCATGAAGCAATGAAGTGTTGTTGAATATCACTACAAAATGACATGAAGCAAGAGAAAATATTTACATAAGTATTAACACATCTTGTAAGAATCGATGACTAAAGCATGCCTCTCAATACACATGGACAGTATATTAATAAAATTCACTTTATTTTATAATTTATATATATGTATGTATGTATGTATGTATGTATGTATGTTTGTAGGATGTATAATAGTATCCAAAACAAAAGTGGAGATAATGAGACAAACTGGAAAAGCTTACAGACAACACATTTTACCAAACATTACATGTCAGGTTCTGCTTCTTTAGGTCAGAATAAAAAACAAAACTATAAGGAAAATATGTTGGGATTTTTAAGGATAAGAGGGCCAATAAATTAAATAGCCTCATCAGATCTTATGACGAGAAACTGGAAAGTGTTGGTTTGTTTTTTTACACACATGCACACACACACACACATATATATATATATATATATATATATATATAAGAAAAACAAAAACTGTTGATGGTACCAACAGACAACTTGCCAAAATCTAAAACACTTATCCAGATAAAGACTTGAACAAAAACAACAATACTGAAAAAAGAAAATAGGCCTAAAGGCAAAACAAACTACTCAGTAAAGTACTCAAAGCCTAGACAGAGTAAAAACTGCTTAATAGCATTAAATCCTATGAAAGGATGGCCCTAGTTAAAACCTATCTTTCATGCCCATGTGATCTTCAGGTGACATAAACACATTCTTATATATATATATATATATATATCCAATGTGATGAGAATGAAAGTAATATATAAATTCTAACCATCACACCATTAATTCAAAAGAGGGCTCGATACCGATAGTAGAGCAATAATTATTTATTTATAATTTTATCATATAGACAAAACCATTTTACTCACTACAAAGATGCAACTTCGTTTCAGTGCATTTCAACTGCACTTCGATAGGTGAGAACAAAAATGGTGATGAAGGTTTATAACCATTTTCAGTTTGCACCCATTTCAGTGCAATTTAAATGCACTGAAACGAAGTTGCATCTTTGTAGTGAGTAAAATGGTTTTGTCTATATGATAAAATTATAAATAAATTAATATATATATATATATATATATATATATATATATATATATATATATATATATGTGTGTGTGTGTGTGTGTGTGTGTGTGTGTGTGAAAATATTGTAGAAAATAGGAAAGAAACTGGTTTGGTAAATAATCCAAAGTTCCTTAGTATTTTTGTAATTATTTTTAAAAAATAGTGCTCGATACGAAAGTAGAGCATAAATATAATTATTTATTTAAAAATATGATTCCAACATGCTACATAAGAGGTCTCATGTTTCAAAACAAGAGCCGAAAACTTCAAAATAATATTTGAATTAACTTGAGTTAAAGTAGGCTCTGTTCCATCTTCAAGCGAAATTTTTTGGGAATGACTTATTTCTGAAATTTACGAGTTTTAATAGTATGGTCATAATTGAAATCAAAAATTTCCATGGTAACATCAAGGGCGGATTGTTTAGAATCGGCAGGGGTGGGGTGTTAATAATTTGTATCAGTATAGAGATGTAGCGTGTTGGAATCATATTTTTAAATAAATAATTATATATATATATATATGTATATATACATATATATATATATATATATATATATATTCATTGATGAATGTTTCGTTAAATAATATAGACAAGTTTTGCCTATTTATTTTAAGTAAGTTCCTTTCATATTGTCTATATATATATATATATATATATATATATATATATATGGGCCATGTACATCTGTTGGATTTTAAATCAGTCCATTCCAAGTAGATCTCTATATTTTTTTCTCTATTAACTCATATAGTGCATTGTGCAATTATTGTCTTTGTGATGATCAGTGATATTATGCATGAGCCTGGTCTTATGTTTGTTATAGAGAATTGTAAGATTATTGCAGTTTCAATTCCTTTTTCCCTTGGTGAATACTTTTCTCTCCTGATCAGATTGAAATTTATTAAGTCAAAATAATTATAAACACAATTTTGATTTAATAAATGTCAGTCTTCATCAGAAGAGAATGCAATCCTCACACTTGAGGATATCATTTAAACATGAAACAGACTGTCAAAATTCATTGTTGATACCTATGTCTACATCACTTACATTTATGTATACTGTGTCCCTGATTTAGAGCACATTTCCTCCATAAATATAGTATACCTCAATAACTATATTTTTCATATGTGTGTGTATGTATATATATATATATATATATATATATATATATATATATATATATATATACATATTTCCCCTCTCTCTCTACCTATATATATATATATATAGAGAGAGAGAGATGAATAAAGTATATGAATATTTTTATAAATTTTCTTTTTCTAAAACATATATATGTATGTAAAATAATTTCCCCATCCCCTCACAAATTTTAGACATATCCTTTTTTCTTCTAGTATATAAATACATGTGTGTGTGTGTGTGTGTGTGTGTGTGTGTGTGTGTAGGCACAAAATCACAGACAGAAAATGTCTACAGCTGTCCTGACATTCAACACACACACATTTTTATTGATATTTAATCCTGTTCGCAGTTAATCATATTCACATATATTTCTTTTTGCAGTCGGCTGCATGCACACTTAATATGGCAAATATATTTCATCAGACTTTCAAATGAGCTGGCAAGGCTGTAAATCAAAGCTGCGTTAATACAGATTTGTGCAAACTGAACATATTCAACACAAGCTTATTGACTTCTTTACATAGATAGAAATGGAAATGAATTGAGATGTTGAGAGGGATAGGTTTTGAGATTCAAGAATAGGCTAATATAGAAAGGATCTAAGATAGATGATATTAACAGACTGAGATAGATAGATAGATAGATATGGACAGACCAAGATAGATAGATATGGACAGACCAAGATAGATAGATAGATAGATATGAAAAGACTGAAATGAATAGAGAGCATGATGGGTAAATTGCTGCCATTTTATATTTTTAATTTCACATTGTTTTTGATTTTGTTGACTGCACAGTATAATAGGATCATTTTGGCACCGTCTGTGAGAAAAAGAGCACCATGATGCAATTCACTCCACCAGAAATTTAGAAACGGCATGCTGTACTGCTTGACATTCATGCTAGAAGCTCCAATACAAGCATTTCTGAGTGTTTGGGTATCAATCAATTCAGCAAGAGTTGGATGAGCCTAATAGTGATTATGCAGTACAGCAGCTTAGAAAACTCACTCTGACCATTCTGATAAGAAAAAAGCTCCCGAATTTGTTGTTGACGGACTCAGACTCAACATGGAAGCCTACATCAAGTGCCTTAAAGAGGTAGTGCTGCCCCGGGTCAAGAGAGTGGCTGCTGGAAGACTCTTTATCTAGAAAGAGAACTCTGCACTATGCCATACAAGCAGGAGAACACAGTCATGGCTGTCACACAATTTCTGCACCTACATCACCCTTTTACCTAAATCTCCAGACTGCAACCCCCTTGATTATTATGTGCAGAGTACAGTTGAGCGAGAGATGAACAAAACTCCTTGTAACACCAAAGATGAACTGAAGGCAAGGATTATGGCAGCATTCAATGACTTAAACAAGGCATTTGTCCAGAAGAGTTACAGGAGATTCTGAAGTCATCTGGAAGCCATGGTTGAGGCCAGTGGTGATTTTATTGAATAAATTTACTCTTTTGTATTTCAAGATATTTTTGTGTAATTAGACCACAATTTATTCATCGCATCCTGTAGATACGAACAGACTGTAACAGATAGATAAATAGATAGATTGATAGATGGATCAATAGATAGATATGAACAGACCTAAGATAAATAGATAGCTATGAACAGATCCAAATAGATAGATAGATATGAATGGAGCAAGATAGATACATCGATAGAAAAGGAGAGAGAAATGAAGAAATTTAAATAGAAAGGAAAAGATTGAGATGGATACAGTTTTAGAGATACAGGTATTGACATACATAGATAGTAGCAAATATAAAATTCCCTGCAATATATAGAGATATGTATGAAATCTTCTTTTAAGAATCCAAGTTATGATTCTTCTTGACGTTGTTAAGAGGTGGCCTTCTACAGCAACTGTCTGATTTTGAATTGAAATAAATCATGTGGATTCTTGGCTTTAGGCTGTTATAAACTCTGATTTAAAAGGTTGCCCTTACATAACCATCTGACAGACATAGATAGATAACTAGATGAACAGACAGAGAAAGATAGCAAGATGTAGCGATAAATAGATCTGAATTGAAAGGGATAGATTCCAAAAGAGAGAAGAGATGAAGAGCTATAAGAGGAAAAGAATATAGTGGGATATATATTGACAGATTTAGATGGATTTGAATAGACATAGATTAAATAGAGGTAGAGAGAGAGAGATAACAAGATAGATAGATTGAGAAGTTGCAAGATAGAGAGAGATAGGGTTGCAAGGGAGTGAGATAGATAAAAAGAGAGGTAGCAAGATAGAGAAGTAACTAGATATATATAAACAGAGAGGTAGTAAGATAGAGAGATAGATATAAACAGAAAGACAGATAGCACAATATAGCGATAAACAGACAGATATATATATATAAACAGAGAGCAGTAGCAAGATAGAAAGATACGAACAGAATTTTATAAAGGTTTATATATATATATATATATATATATATATATATATATGTGTGTGTGTGTGTGTGTGTGTGTGTGTGTGTGTGTGTGTGTGTGTGTTTTCTTAAAAATAACTGACAAGGTACTGCATTTAATTTTTTATTTTATTTTTATTATGCTCTTATATTTTTTTTCTTTTTGGGATATCAGTTATGTAGAAATTGTCCGAATATTCCGTATGTCTGACTGCTTTCAGCTATACTTGTAGACACTATCAAGGATGATTTTATTTTTAATTTTAACTGAATGTATGGATGATTTTAATTATTTATTTAGAGTTATAGGAATGTTCTATTTTCAAAGCATGGTCAGCACATTGTGGCCATGTTCATAGTTGATATTATTGAGTGTTGGCTTTTTCCTTTTTATTATCAATGTTTCCATATAGCCAAAAGCACTCGGACATATACAGAACATTCAGACAATTTCTGCATAATTTATGTCAAGAAAAGAAAAAAATTATAAAAGCATACAAAATTTAATAAAAAAAATTAACCAGAGTACCTTGTCATTTGTTTTTAACAAAACATTTATAAAAGAGGGATTGCTGCCCAAATACATCTATCTATATATCTATCTATCTATATAAATATATATATATAACACACACATATATTTATATATATAAAGAGAGAGAGATATGAAGAGAATTATAGCGAAATATGAAGAGATAGATAAGAGAATGATGATGAAATATGGAGAGAATGATAGATAGATAGATATGAAGAGATTGATAGATAAGAGAATGATAGAGAGATAGATAAGAGAATGAGAGAGATATGAAAAGAATGATAGATATGAAGAGAATGATAGATTGATATGAAGGGAGTGATAGATAAATATGAATAGAAAGATAGATATGCAGAGAATGTTAGATGCATCATTAATAATTATAAGATTAGTTATAATCATTATACTCTTCCTGTTGAAACTGTTTATAAATGTCTGGACTACACTAAATTGAGAACAGAACCTGAATATTATTTGCCAAAACAGAAACAAATATTATTTAATTTTTAAAATAATCCAGCTTAAATAACTATTAATTAATCACTACTGTAATTTTTTATACTTTACATTCATTGATTACAAAAATAACTTCTTCCCTTCCACATTGTCCACAGCATCGTTCTCGACTTTGTTGCTGGGTAAAATATGACATTTGAAGGTAATCAATATAAGTCATTTAGTTTCCCATTTTAGAGTTACACTTAGGCAAACTCTAAGAAACATAATCTTGAATTGATTTTTGTTATTTTCATGTAAAAATAGAGCAAGTTCATTCACCCAAATTGAAAAATCTCATTCCAGTGTCTGGAAATTTTGTCATGGCAGAGAGTAAAACAGTCAGTCAGTATGGCAGAAGATGGTTGTAATGATTACTTCTAAAACAAGTCAAAAATCTACATAAAAGTTTCTCTCTTTTGTTGTGGAAAAGTTCTCCAACTGAAATCTGAGGATGCATTGGAATAGCAAAAGATGCCTACCAAAAGTAAAACAATGTATTAAGAAACAGGAAAATTACTCTAGGAAAAAAGAAGAATGCTCAACTGTTACTTAATATCATTCCTCCTATATGGCAGTCATAATGAAAATGACCAACAATTATTACAACTTAAGAAGCTTTAATGAACTAATTTTACAGACTACTGTTAGTGACTTAAAAAAATCCACCTTTGTTTCCTTGTAGCATGCAGCGAGTGTGTCATAGTTCAGGAGAGTTCCTTAAGGGCTAATAACCTTCATTCACAAAAGAGTTCCCAAGGTCTATCAATTGTTATTATTACAGCAGTTAATGCTGGTGAATTTCCTCACAGATGAAGAGGAGACTTGAGGCAAGAGAAATGTGGTCCTGCAGAAGGATGAGGATGCTATGGATGGAGCATGTGAGTAATGAGAAAGTTTTAAAGAAAATTGAAATATAAAGAATGCTTATACTTAGAATCAGAAAAGAGACCATTTAAATTTCTAGGACACATAATGAGGAAAGAAGGCCTGGAAAATTTGACACTCACAAAAGCAAAGAGGACAGAAGGAGACAATGAGTAACCTACCTAATGAGTTTGTGTAAATGAATGGCAGAACAGAGAGTGGGAGGGATAGTAAAAAAAAAAAAAACACTGACAAGAGCTAATAAAGATAGGAAGTTGGGGAGATCCATGATTATTCATGTCTTAAAGAGACACGGCATATAAAGAAGAAAGTATTTTTATCTTTTTTATGTATACATTTCATTTATTTATATGATACTGCATTTCATATTCTTTTATTTTCTCATATTCTTTCAATATTATATTTTGCCGTAAACTTTTCTGATGAAAGAAGACTGCTAAAACTTAAAAATAAATAAATAATCATATGTAAGATATTTACAGGAAAGTAAAGAGACAATGAAATAATTAACAGGAAAATTTAATAAAGAACAAAGAAAATAATGCTAAACTGTTATATAATATCAATCCTCCAATATGGCACTGAATGCTGGACAGTCTCCTCCCAAATGAAATGGAGGCTTCAGGCAATAGAAATGTGGTTCTACAGAAAGATGCTGAGAATACCATGCACAGAGCATGTGAGAATAACAAAAAAAATTTTAAGGAAAATATTAACAAATAAGACATTTGCATTTAGAATCAGAAAGTGACAGATGAAATTTCTTGGACATAATGAGAAAAGAGGGCTTGGAGAATTTGAAGGCATGAAGGACTAAGGGAATCAGTGAATAACTTACATAACAGGCTTGTATAAATAGATGGTAGGACAAGGAATAGTAGGTATAGTAAGAAAACAAACATTACTTAGAACTATAAAGAGTAGGAAGTTGTGGAGAACAATGATCATCCACACCCTGAAGGGACACAGCACATAAAAGAAGAAATTTACAATTATATGTAATATCTGTAATATAATTTTATTGTCACTTAGAGTAACAAAAATATAACAAATCAAGTAGTTTGTAAGAAGATCCTCATTGCAGATGCCTGCTGAGGCACTTTTGCATTTGTTCAACACCCATGGAACCCATCTGCAATTAATGCTGCAACTATGCTGAGTGAACTTTAGTAACAGTTTCTGGAGAGACCGCTGTGGTGAAATTTGAACCCAGGTTTCATGATCGGAAAGCAAAGATTTTAACCACTCACCTACATGCCAATTAACGTTAATATCAATATCAGTTACTGAATATTACAAATATAATTTCAATAATATCTGGGAAGTGTTACAACAAAAAACAAAAAAAAATGTGACAAAGAGATATAAAGGTGCACTGGAATATCAAAAGATGCCTTCCAGAAACTAAACTATTAAGAAACAGAAAAATGAGCTGAAATGTAATATCAGTCTTCCTACATGACAGATATTTTCCTTGCAGATGAAGAGGAGACTTGAGAAAACAAAAGTGTGGTTCTACAGAAGGATGTCGACATATCCAACATTGTTAAGATATTTTAACTACTTTATCCAATGTGTGCTGCTGTAAACATAATAATTTGGTTGATCAGTCCGTCAACTCTTAATCCTGGGTATAATGAAAAACTACATCCACCAGCAAGGGCACTAATCGGGAGGTTTTGAGAGGCATGGAACCACCTCTTAAATGCTGTTGTTCCAATAAGTTAAACAAACTATTTTTTTTAATCATTTCATACCATGTAAGGCAGGAATGCCACTAGCATGCAGGGGGTTGCCAAGAGCAAAAGTGAGAGAAAAAACTGAAAATAGTGGAAATTGAGGAAAGGATAAAAGATGAACAGGATTCAAGAAGATGGATGATGACTTACATTGCATTTATACTTTTTTAAGATTATAGTTATCAGGGAAGTAAGTAAATGGAAGGGAGTTTCACAGGCAGGAAGTGCAACAAAAGAAACTGTTGGAATAACTATGTTATACATTTGACTATTTCAACAGTAAAAGGGTGGGGCCTAGATGCCAATCTAGTAGGATGCCTAAATTCATGTAGTCAGGGCACCAGAGCAAAAAGGTCATCAGATTAGTTGCCATGAAAATATTTCTAGAAAAGACAGAGGGAAACTACTGAGAAAAAGAAAAATTTCATTACAAACAAAGAAAAGTAAGCTGAACTGTTATGTAACATCAACCCTCCTATTTGGCAGGAAATACTAAACAATTTTCTTGCAGATGAGGAGGAGACTTGAGACAACATAGGTATGGTTCTACAGAAGAATGCTAAGGATACCATGGACTGAACTTGTGAGCAACAATGAGGTTTTGGAGAGGATGAAAACAAAGAGGAAACTTATACTTAACATAAGGAAGAGGTAGCTGAAATTTCTGGGACACATAATGAGGAAGGAGGGCTTGGAAAATCTGATACTCACAGGTGGATAGAGAGACAAAGGAAATCAATGTGTAACATACTTAATGGGCTTAAGCAAATAGATAGTAGAATAGTGTTTGGGAGAAATAAGAAAAGGGACAGGAAAAAGTGGAGAGCAATGATCGCCTATGTCCTGAAGGGATACAGCACATAAAAGACTCTCTCTCTCTCTCTCTCTCTCTCTCTCTTTCTTTATGTGCCACAATTTTCTGTCCCCGTGCAGCTATAAATAAATTCTGTCTTTTCATTATTTCTAAACCCTGTCTCACCATCCATTTTCTCAAGTTCATCAACTATGTTATACATTGTTTTCCTCTTCCCCCTTGCCCTGTGAGTAACAGATTTTCCAAACCCTCCTTCCTCATTATGTGCCACTGAATTTTCAACCATCTCTTCCTGATATTAAGTACAAGTTTCCTTTTTGTTTCCATTTTCTCTAAAACATCATCATTGCTCACATGTTCAGTCCATGGTATCATCAGCATCCTTCTGTAGAACCACATCTCTGCTGCTGCAAGTCTTTTCTTCATCTTTGAGGAATTTGTCCAGCATTGTAGGACAGATATCACATAACTGAAAGAGACTATCAACAGTTATTACTGAAAGAGTCTATAAGAATGATGAAGCTCGGGCTGTTGCTTTGGATATCTCAAAGATGTTTGACAGGGTTTGGTTTGCTGGTCTTCTTAATTTAAAATGTTATGATATTTCCCAACAAAATTTTTGATTTGATTTAATCATTCTTAACAAAATGCTGAATGAAAGTTGGTTTGAATGACTGCTCTTCTTGATCTTTTTGCATTAATGTAAGCATCCAACAAGGCTCTATACTTGAACCTTCCTAATATCATCAATTCCCAACTCAGTGTCTATACTGATGATGCAACTATTTACTCCTACTTTAATGATAACTCTGAGCAGTTTGATATAGTCATAGTGGAAGTTGATCCAAAAAATGACTTACAATCAGTTGTTAATTGGGGCAAGCAATGTCTTGTTAATTTTAATACCTCCAAAATTAAACTGCTCTCTTTTAATCATCTAAGAGATCTGTTTTTTATTTTTCATCATCATGGCTGATGCTAACCACCAGGAGAGTTGTTCATTGTACCTTCTTAGCCTAATGTTTCCCACTAAAATAAAGTGGATTGATAATATTGAATCAATTTGCTAGACCTGCAGTTAGGAAAGTTGGTTCACTGTGTTGTGCTAGACATTTTTCTCACCAGAATCCATCTTATACATTTATAAGTTTAATATTCATCCATGCATTGAATATTGCTACCATATCTGGTCTGGTGATTCTGCTATGTATTTAGATATTATTAATAAAATCCAAAGAAAAATCTGCAATGTTATCAGTCATGACCTGGCATCTAAGCGTCAGTTATTTCCCACCACCATAAGTAGTTTCCCTGTTCCTTTTCTATAAATATTTTTATGATATTTTTCAGATGTACGTTCCCCTTTGGTACCTACACTTTAGGAATTTAAGCACAGTACTATTAGGTTGATGCAAAAATAATGACGTAATAATGTCGTTTTTTGACGTATTTTTAACTTCAAAAAACGACATTATTACGCCATTATTTTTGCACCAACCTAATAGATTGGCAGTTAGGTCTAATCATTTTACAGTTGAAATGGTTAATTTTTTTTTTAAGCATTTCACCCCGAGCAAGGTGGGAGAGTCACTAGCACACAGGGGGTTACAGAGAGTGAAAGTGAGGGAAAAGATTGTGTATAGAGGGGAATGAGGAAAGGATAAAAGAAGAATGGGGATCAAGGCAAAAGAAGATGGCGATTGATGTTGCATTTAAATTTTTGAATATTGTATTTATCCGGGAAGCAAGTAAGAGGAAGGGAGTTCCACTGTCAAGAAGCGCTAGAAAAAAAACTGCTGGAGTATAAGTGGTGGTTGCATTTAACTATTTCAACAGTAAAAGGGTAGGATCTAAATGCCAATTTGGTATTATGCTTAAATTTATGTGGTCAGGCATGAGGGAAGATAGCGCATCAGAAAAGTTTCAATAAAAATATTTGTATACAGAGGGAAGTCATATCACAACTATGACAGAGTGACTGAAGTCGAGATGTTGAGTCAGGACTGATTACATTGCAGATCCTTTTTGGGATTTTGTTGAGAACCACAAGATGAAGAGCAGGGGCACCAGACCAGATATGGCAACAATATTCAATGCATGGATGAATGGTAGATTTGTAGATATGTAAAATGAGAAATACCTTCTGGCATAACACAGTGAACCAACTTTCCTTGCAGAAGATACAGCTTTTGATTCAATGTAACCATAAGTTCTATGATAACAGTTTCGTTTCTTGCATGTTTCACTTGTGGAACTCTCTTTTGGTCTCTTGCCTTCCAGTTTTGATCTTCAAAAATTCAAATGCAATGCCAATTACTATTTTTTGTTTCCTTAATTCCTGTTCTTTTATTGTTCTCTCTCCTTAATAATGTTTTTCGTTTTTTCGTATTCTTTCACACTCAGTAACCCTTTGTGTCATTATTACTTTGCTTGGGTTGAAATGATTTAAACAAAATTTCACAGAAAATTTTCCTTAATTTACACACCCAATTTTATTTCTTTCTCTTATTTTCTTTAATCTTCAGAAATGTCTAAATTATCATCTTTATCCAACATTTTTCTCATGCCAATGATTAAAAATAGCTTCAAGTGAATAAATCCTTCATCAGACCCTATAGTCACTACATAATCACAAAGAGCTTTACCAAATAACAGAAACCACATCACTTGAAGACTTACAACAGCAACAACAAAACATTGATAGAACATGTTAGTACAACGGAGAATAATGATATAAGCAAGATGTTAATCTTCCACACTCACTTAAACTAAAAGTTAGGAAAGAGCAATAACAGTTAATGGAGTCTATTTTCTTGAAAAGCTCTGTTAATAGAAGGATAGTATAAATTTCAACCAATTATAATGCTAAGTGTTTGGTCAATAAATGTCTAATGTTTCCTGTATGAAAATGGTTAATCACACCATTATAATTACCATTTTAATTCCATGTTTCTAGGCACTTATGGCTCTCCACAGATTCTATTTCATTGTTATGTATGTATTGTCATGATTTCTTTGGAAAGATCATGGAGTTTGTTTTCCGTTGCTTCCTCCATGCTTTTGAATTCAAAGATGGCTTACACCTCAGACTGGCTGTCACCTAAAGCAAGAGAACCCACCCTATCCTGTTGGTGAGAGAAGTTAGAAATTCATCATTTTTCCAAGGTCATTTGTGCAAAGGTGAAGACTTAGGCCAGGATTTGAACTTGGGGTGTTGAGTTCACTTTCTCTATCAATAAGCATTATACTACTTGCACATCCATTATTTTCTATTATTCATATCAGTTGTCAGCAGGTAATTATCAAACATTAAAACCAAAGATAAAAATGGAGGAAAAAGATTTATAAATATCTATTTCTTTATTTCTAAGTCAATTTCAGATATTGATAGTTTTGTTTTTGAGGAAAACATGATGCCAAAAACTGATTTCATTAAATGCAAAGATTTATTTTCATTTCTTTCTTTCTTCTTGGTTATATGAGTGCTAGTTGTGTAATTTAGATAAAAAAATTAAAAAAACAGAATTAAATAAATGAAATTCTCTCTTTTTAATAGAATCAAAATCGTGTTTATGATTCTGAATCATTTTTAACTAGCCAATGTTATAATCTAGTATAATGAATATAATTTACTGTATTTTCTTTTGTATTATACGATTTGAGTATAATACAGTCCTGTTTTTCAGTCATCCCTATGTAAATTCTTTTAAAAAGTTGAGCCACATTATTCATTAAAACCTCTATTTTGTACATATATTCCACTAAAATAGTTAATTTTTCAAAATATTAAAGAATAGAAATGAGTTGGATGTTTAGCCATTGTGCGTTTCTTCACCTAATTTCCTTTCCCAACCTTATTTCCGAATTTTGGGGAAAGGTGTTAACTAGACATACCTGGTCATACATTTTAAGGTGTTAATTAATCGATCATACTTTTGTGTTTCGTACAACCTTATTATATTTCTACATATTAAAAAACTATGAAAATAAAAAATATTGTCTTTCATTAAGACTGAAGAGAGAAAACTTTATAAATATACAAGAAAAACAAAATATAAACAAACTTTATCTTGTGAGCAAAACTGAGTGCATTTACAAATTTTGCCGTTTCAAATAAGAGAATTTTTAAACTAATTAAAAATTTCTGAAAACCTGTACTTGTGTATAATATGACCCCGCTTATTTGCCTTTAATTTTCATTCAGAATTTCTCATATTAAACAGAAGAAAATATGCTAATGCTTTTTTTGAAAAACCTGAACTTCAAATAAAAGAGATGGTCTTTCTGCCATCTTTTTTTAATGGAAAATAATTAAATTCACACATTTTTGTTTAATAAATTTGGACGAGGTTTCTCATAAGAAATTAAAGAGAAATTACCATTTATATTAGTAAATAGGGGAGATCAGGCTTCTTATACATTGTTTTTATTTCTTTTATGTCAGTGTTCTTTGGATAGTTTTACTTTTAATAATTTAAAGAACCAAATTATTTCTTACATGAAGACTTCTATCTAACATCTCCCTTCAGAACGATCGTAGATCTCCACAACTTCCTATCCTTTGTAGCTGTTAGTAATAAGTTTCATCTTTTCAACATCCCTCCCACTCCCTGTTCTGTCATTTATATACACAAGCTCGTTTGGTAGGTTACTTTCTGTTTCCCTGTGTCCCTCTTGCCTTTAAGATGTCTTGTGAGAGTCATAATCTCCTTTTTCCTTATTATGAATCTAAGAAATTCCAACTGTCACTTTCTGATTTTGTGTATAAGTGTCCTTTTTATTTCAATTTTCCTTAAAAATTCTTCATATCGTGGAAACCTTTTATACATTTATAAGAAATATCTGTGTTTATTTTAGTGAATTTATACAGTGAGAGAAAATGAAAGAAATGTCAAAAGAAAGTTATTTATCTTTATGTGTTTATGTAAATTGTTTTCATAGTTATTTCTTTATAATCTGGTAAATAATACAGGGTCTAAAGATTTTTGTAATCTTGTAAATATAAAATTATACTTATAAATAAACAATTTAATAAATAATGTTTAATATTTTTGTTTTCATTTGTCAAGAAAACAATGTCTAAATCCAATTAAATATGTTTGTGTTTAAAATTATATAATTAGCTTTTTAAAACAATCAGAGTTATTGTGGCAATATACAGTAATGGTGGGGTGAAGAGAAAACTCTCTTCTTGACACACACTATTTTTTGTGGGTATGTTTGTTAAACTTTTCTAATTAGCTTTATCAACATAGCAATAATTTAATTTTGAATGATTGTTTTTTCTTTTCTTTTTTCAATCATTTCACCTTAATCAAGATGGTAAAGTCAATAAGACACATGTCAAAGAATATGAGAAAAAACATTATTAAGGAGTGAGGCCAATAAAAGAACATCGATTAAGAAGACAGAAGATAACAATTGGCATTGCTTTTAAATTTAAACTGTAAAATGATTAGACCTAGCTGCCAATCTCGTAGTGTGCTTAAATTCATAAAGCCTAGGTACCAGAGAGGAATGCTCATCTGAAAAAGGATCATGAAAATATTTATAGAAAAGACACAGAGAAACCATATTATGGCAGTGGGACATTGACTGAAGTTGAAATGCCAGGTCAGAATAAGTATCATTGCAGATTCTTCTTTCGATTTTGTCAAGAATCTCTTAATACTTAACTAAATTAACAGACCAGATGTGGCAGCAATATTCAATACATGGATGAATAGTAGACTTATAAATGTGAAGGACAGATTCTGCTGAGAAAAATTATCTAGCTTAACGCAGTGATCCAACTTTCCTAGCTGCAAACCTAGCAATTGATTCAATATAATTGTTCCACTTATTTTAAGTGTAAAACATTAACCCAATGAGGTTAATGTCAGCTATCTTGATTAATGGTTCTCGAGGTGGATAGAAAGGGAGACGTTTTGTTATACCAACACTGCAAAAATAGAACATCATAGAATGATTCTTGTGAGGCACTACCAGTTAAAATACTCTAACTTGGAGAATAAATCTATTTCCAGTTCAGTTTGTAGTGTGATAATAATGTCAGTCTGAATTTGTGCATACCCCAGTAATCGATGATGATCCAAAGCAAATATCTCCAGGTATATTAAATACTAATTATTATGTAATTTGCATTATTCATTTATATGTTCATCTTCAAATAATTTTTTGCATTATATTATACTGATTTCTGTATGTTTGTTATTATAAAACAGCAAAACTGACACATCATAGTGAGATAATTTTTAGCACACTATCGTGCAAGTGTTTTAATTTGGAGAATGAAGCAATTTCTTGTCCAATTCGCAATTTAATAACATGGAGTTTTCATGCACCTTCACCATGAATAATTAAATTTCTCAAGGGAGATAACTCCAAGTAAATTAAATGCTATTTACATTGTAGTTTCTCTTATATACTTACTAATTTCCAGATAATTATCATATAAAGTGTAATTTAAAGAAACAAAAAGCTTACCTATTGAGAACTGAGAGGCAAGGTGAATGAATGGAGAAAGTGAGGTGTAGGTTGAGGGATTAGATGCAGGTACTGGTGATCACAGCTGTCCAGTAGTGAGGGATTGTGGGTAAGGATGGGGGAAGTTAAAGAAGAATCTCTAGATTAATGCAGATGTGTTGTCAATGGAAGAATGAAAATGGAATAAAAGGTTAGGCAGGGTACAAAAGGCTAGTGGACAGCATGGCAGATATAAGCAGAGGCAGAAGATAAGATGAAAATTTGTTACATTTCCATTGGGACCAAGCTTGAGAGCAGCCCTGGTGAGTCTAATCTGTACTTTCTGTCCTCAAACTACAGAAATACAAAGTGATTTGGATTCAACTTTAGTGGCTGCCAATTTAAGGAAGTACTTGTAAAATCTCACTTAAACCTATAGATCTACATATCAAAAACTATAGCAGAAACTTAAGCACAGAATTGCCAATACTTTCTTCAGGTTATTATCATTAAAAACATATTTCAAAACTTACTTCTTTTTCAAAATAGATTCTCCCATTTGCATATGCTGCCTAATTTATTATGAACAGTAATGGTAACCTGAACATTCTTCTCTCGCCCACGTTTTCTACACAGCACCATCTTCTCCTTCTTCTGAGTCGGTCTGTCCATTCCGGAAGTGCTGATTGTCGGAAGAAATCATGCTAACTCATTAAACTTGCATTTTCTTGTTGCCAAGAACGATATCAGTAAACAGGACTGAAGCACATTTGTCCGGTTTGGCACTGATCCTAAGACTGAATTGGTCTAGGGAGAGGTTATAGAATTTTCTTTCCAAGAAATAAGATGAGGTGACTGACACAGCAGGCTATTGGCATGAGATTACATGGATGGTGACATAAGTGAAAAGAAACAAGGATGAGCTGCTTCCCACTACATTGGACTCAGCTTGGGGTAAAGAAGTGGAATTGGCCAAACTTTCAGAACCACTAACACAAATAAATTTCTCCAAGGAGAGTCTTCAGAAATTAATTCTCATTTCACAGATTCTTTGATAACTCATACTACTTTAATTTGAAGTGTTTTTTGTCCAAGTTTTCAATTCTTATCAAGTCTATATTTACTTAGATTAGTTCTTCAGATACTCAAAATATTCTGGATATGTCTGCTTTTATGTCCTGTGAAGAAAATGAGATAAAACCAATTAAAAAATTAATTAATTTTTCTATGATGCAAGTTATAAAGAAACCAGAAAGGGTTTCTGGTCACTTGTGTAATTTTTTCACCCCAACTTCTGGAAAGGAGAGAATCTTCATTTTTCTCCTCTTGGTTTCAAGATTAGAACCACATGGTAATAGCGTTCCCATTGAGGAATGTCATTTTCTCCACTCCAACAATAACTGAATTTTTTTCTCTTAGCGACAACATTGTTAGACATGCTTTAGCAATCCTACTTATGAAATGGAGGTTCAGTCTTCCCAACTCAGTGTGAAGCTGACTTGAGCTCAACCAGCTTTACCCATTTGTACCCTTAGTCCCATAAATTATTTCAGAACCCAAAAAAAAAAAAATGGACATACTTGGTCTTCCCAACTCAGCACAGGGCTGATTTGAGCTTGAACATGTTTAGCCTTTCATATCCTTACCTCCCATAAATGATTTCAGAAACAAAAGGAAAATTGATATACTGAAGAGAACTTTTAACTTTATTTCACTACAGTCAACATAAAATAAACAAGAATCCTTAGCAGAAACACAAGTTTTTTTGTAGGCTGTGTCTTTTGTATAAATACTTTCATGGTAATTGTTCAGATGGGCTCTTAACTATGGTACCTAGATTTTTTTAATTTAATCACAGTACTAGACTGGTGTCAAGATCTCATCAATTTACAGTTGAGCTGGCTAGATGTAGCTATAAGTTCTATGCTACCATTTTTTTTTATCACATTTTTCACTTGTAGAACTCCCTTCCAGCTCCATGTATTCCAGCCAACTTTAATCTGCAAAAATTTAAATGCAATGTCAGTCACTATCTACTTTCCTCCTGATTACACTTTTCTCATTATTAATGTTTATAATTCTTCCACACTCAGTAACCCCCTTGTGTCTTAGTGGCTTTACTGCCTTGCATGGGGTGAAACCGATTAAAAAAAAAAAAAAAAAAAAAAATGCTTCTTCTTTACATACTGAATGCGCACCTTCACCTAAAAATACTCACAACCATGTTAACACCTACAGTCCCTTCAAGACATTGACTGATCATGTCTCTCTACAACATTTTTGTTCTTTCTAATTCTTCCCACTCCCTATTCTGTCATCCATTTATACAAGCCCATTAGATAGGTTACTCACAGCTTCACCATATCTTGCCTGCTTTCAATATATCCTGAGAGTGTCAAATTTAACAAACCCTCTTTCTTCATTATGTGTGCCAGAAATTTCAACTTTCTTTCTGATTGTAAGTGTAACTCTATTTTTGTTTCCACTCTCCTTAAACATTTCTTGTTGCTCACATGTTCTATCCATAGTATTCTCAGTATCCATCAGTGGAACTGCATCACTGTTACCTCAAGACTCATCTTCATCTGTGAGGAAATTGTCCAGCATTCACTATCATATATTGATATTACATAGCATTTAAATATTTTGTTTCACTTTTAGAAATCATCTTTTGATGTTTCAGTGCTTCTTCGGATTTCATTATCTCATTTTTCATTGACTGTTGAAACACTTCCCAAATATTTAAATTTCTGTACTTGCTTGATTTTGACATCTCCAATTCCTGGGTTTACCTCTTAGTCTGTTCTGCTTGCAGATAGCCATACACAACAGACTGCTTTATACATAGACTTTTTGTTTAGATTTGCTTCAAGTCTCCTCTTCATCTGAAGAAATTGTCCAGCATTTACTGCCATATAGGAAGACCATTATTGCATGGTAGTTCAGCACTCTTTTATTTGTTTCTAACAAAATTTTCTTGTTTCTTAATACTTTAATTTCTTTAAAGGTAACTTTCACTATTTCAATGTACCTTTGAATTTCAGTCTCCTACAGTAAACAGGTTTAGATTTAACAGTTCAGTTTTGCTTTTGTATCTAATGAAATTTTCCTATTTATTAATATTTTGCTTAGATTTTAGAAAGCATCTTTTGCTGTTTTAATTCACTTTCAGATTTCATTATCAAATCTTCCATTGACAGTTAAAACACTTCTCAAATATTTAAATTTGCTGATTTTGACATCTCCAATTCCTGGTTCACATTTTAGTCTGTTTCCACTTGCAGATAGCCATACAGAACAGACTGCTTTATAATAGACTTTATATAGGAGAACTAATATTACATTGCAGTCCATGACTTTTTTTTTTTTGTTTTTAATGAAATTTTTCTTTTTTCTTAATACTTTACTTAGTTTTTGCTGTTTTAATTCACTTTCATATTTCATTATCAAATCTTCTGTTGACTGTTGAAACACTTCCCATTATTTTTAAATTTCTTTATTTGCTTGATTTTGACATCTCCAATTCCTGGCTCACAACTTAGTCTGTTTCTGCTTGCAGATAGCCATACACAACAGACTGATTTATACATAGACTTTTTGTTTAGATTTGCTTCAAGTCTCCTCTTCATCTGAAGAAATTGTCCAGCATTTACTGCCATATAGGAAGACCATTATTACATGGCAGTTCAGCACTCTTTTATTTGTTTCTAACAAAATTTTCTTGTTTCTTAATACTTTGGTTAATTTCTGAAAGGTAACTTTCACTATTTCAATGTACCTTTGAATTTTGGTCTCCTACAGTAAACAGGTTTAGATTTAGCAGTTCAGTTTTTGTTTTTTTGTATCTAATGAAATTTTCCTATTTATTAATATTTTGCTTAGATTTTAGAAAGCATCTTTTGCTGTTTCAATGCACTTTCAGATTTCATTATCAAATCTTCTGTTGACTGTTGAAAAACTTCTAAGATATTTAAATTTCTTTATTTGCTTGATTTTGACATCTCCAATTCCTGGTTCACATCTTAGTCTGTTTCTGCTTGCAGATAGCCATACACAACAGACTGCTTTATACATAGACTTTATACAAAAAAAAACCTTCAACTTTTTATTTTGTTCCTATAAAAGTTAACTAGATTTGCTGAAAGTGCAAAATTAGCAAAATATGAGTCTTATTATTGGACTGAGTTTGCTTATTTCTTTCAAAAATGAAAGTTGCTATGAGAAGAAAATCTTAACTCAGTTTTGCTTGCAAAGATCAAAAACCTAATTATTTTGCCCTAGAATGTTTCCTGTGGTAATTAAATAGAAAAATAAGTATGAAAAAATTAAATCATGAAATAAAAAAAAGAAAGAAAATTCTTCTGGAGAACCAAATCTCTGTTACATCAAGTCTCAGCCAACATTCACTGCCATGCAGGAGCACTGTTCTTTGTTTCTAATGAAATTTTTCTGTTTTTGCCACCTTCATATAATTTCATCTTCACAATTGACCATAGATTTTCGATCGGATTCAGATTAGAACTTGATGGTGGCTGTTCTATTATCTTCTCTTCTGTAAACATTTTATGCTCAAAGAATTCACAGGTAACTCGAGATACTTGAGAAGTATTGTCTTGCATATATACTCACTTCATTTTGTAACTGCGTAGCTGCATCTTGTACCATTCAAAGAAAGTCTTGACGATGAAATACTGCTTACTTTAACGCCTTCGTCAACGGTAAATGGTCAAATAATGGTTTGGTTGACAATTCTTGCCCATCATCACAATGCCACCTCCTGCCATGTAATAATGCCATGTAATAATGGCCTTCTTTAAGCCACAGGCACATCTGCATCAGATAAAATTCTCACTTTGTTGAGCTATCAGAAGACTTCACTTTTCCATTATATCATTGGAGTTTGGTGTCATATTTTCCATCATCTACTAAAATACTTCCTTCATATTTTATGTGCCATGTCTCTTCAGGAGGTAGGCAATCATGGCTCTCCACTTACCTTATTCCTTGTAGCTCTCAACATGTTTTGTCCTTTTTCTACTTCTCCCAGACTCTGTTCTCTCATCCACTTACTTAAGCCTGCTAGGTATGTCACATGTTGTTTTCCTTTGTCTCTCTTTTCCTCTATCCACCTGTGAGTATCAGATTTTCCAAGTCCTCCTTTCTCATTACATGTCCCAGAAATTTCAGCTGCCTCTTCCTGATGTTAAGTATAAGCTTCCTCCTTGTTTGCATCCACTCCAAAACCTCATTGCTCATATGTTCGGTCCATGGTATTCTTAGCATCCTTCTGTAGAGCCATACCTCTGTTGCCTTCAATCTGTTCTTCATCTTTGAGGAGATTGTCCAACATTTGTTGCCGTAAAGAATAACAGATATCACATAGCAGTTCAATACTCTTTTCTTTGTTGCCAACAAAATCCTCCTGTCTTGTAATACTTTACCTAGCTTTTGGAATGTGTCTTTGGATCTCAGTGTCACACTTAGCATCCTCTGTCAGAAGTCTTCCCAGATAGTTAAATTCCCGCACCTGCTTGATTTTAGTGTTCCTGACCTGTAAATCACATCTTTTTACTGATGACCATGCATTCTGCCTTCTTGCAGTTTATGCTTAGTCCCTTCTTCTCGCTCTCTTGTGGTACCTTCTGTACGAGGTTTTGTAATTTCCTTTCTGCGTCTGCTATCAACACTGTGTCATCTGTGT
Organism: Acanthosepion lycidas; assembly: GCA_963932145.1. Taxonomy (NCBI): domain Eukaryota; kingdom Metazoa; phylum Mollusca; class Cephalopoda; order Sepiida; family Sepiidae; genus Acanthosepion; species Acanthosepion lycidas. The sequence goes on from OZ010591.1 coordinate 26,064,646, forward strand.
AACTTATGTTGTTAAGATTGTGGCCACCACTGATGAATCCTGGTAGGATTTCCAGTTCTCTCAGAATTGCCTTGCTGTAGAGGTTGAATAAGTCTGGTGAGAAGACACACACTTGCCTTATGTCCCTTTCAATTTTTGTATATCTGCTGAACTATCTACATGCAGGCCATTTGCTGCCAGTATAGGTTCTTGATTATTCTAATATCTTACCTAAATATATCAAAGTTACCAAGCAGTTCCAACAAATCCTTGTGGTGTACTTTATTGAACGCCTTTGCATAGTCTATAAAACATAGGTACACATCCTTCTGCATTTGTATTGCTCTTTCTGATAACATTCTGAGTATAAATATTGCATCCCTTGTTCCTGTGTCTTTAACGAACCCGCACTGTTCTTGTCCTATCTCTGGCCTGATTCTGTTGCGCACCCTATTCATCAGAATATGGATGATTAGTTTTGTTATGTGGCTCATTAGGCTGATCGTTTGGCAGAGTTCACATTCGTTTGTGCCTGGTTAGACAGTGATATGAAAATAGATCTGCTGAGATCTTCCGATATATCACCATTGCTGTAGATTTCATTTATTATTTCTGTAATCTTGTCTATGCCAAAATCATCTAAGGCTGTCAGCATTTCTGTTCCAATTCCGTCTGACCCTGCCACCTTGTTTCTGTTCAATTTTGCAAATGCAGATTCTACTTTGTTTTTTAGAATTTCAAGTGCGTCAGTAGCTCTGTGTATTGCTGGTTGTTCTCTTTCATTGTGTAGTTGTTCCAGCGCTGAACAATTTTTTCCTTCTCTAATATGAGCTGTCCATCCTTTGATTTTATGCAACCTGCTGACAAGCATGTCTTCTGTTCTGTTAGTTCCCTTGTTTGTTTGTGCATATTCCCTTTGTTGGTGGTAATCAATCTCCCTATTTCTGCACATTTTTTGTTTAGCTACTCTTCTTTAGCATGTTTGGATTTGGTCCATATTTCATTGTGTAGTTTTCTGTATTCCGTTCTGTATCTTGGCAGAGTTTTCTGTCTCCTTTGCATCATATCAAGAATCTCATCAGTCGTACATTCGTTTTTTCTTCATCCATTCTCCTTTGGGATGATATCATTTGCTGATGTCACTAAGGCTTCTTTTAGTGTGTCCCATTTCAAGTTTCAATTTCTGTTATGTCCCTCATATCTTCTTTTCACACTGTCCATATATTTTTCTGTCAACTATGGGTCAATCAGGAGTTTGTTGTATTGCAGTTTGGGTGCTGTGTTAGGCTTCTTCAGGTTCTGTAATTTTGATATCTCCAATTTAGAGATCAGATATTTGGCTGTCCCTTTTGCTAACAATTTTAAATTGTTTTCTTACAGTTGATAGCTAGTCCTTTCTTCCTTGCATCCCTTTACTACCTTGCCTTAGAGTCCCTGCTAGCACTCAGCATACCAATTCCATTTTCCATGTTGTACCCCCTTTATGTCCATATTCAACAATATCTTGGGTCAAAAAATAGATTTTTTTACTGATTCGTTGGCATTTTTCCCACTAGTTTTTGCACATACTGATCCAGAACTAATCTTCCATTGATGAGAAATTTTAGGCTTAAAGGAATTCTTTCATAACATAAATAATCCCCCAATAGCTAGAGCTGAATGTCTAGTAAGCAGGAATCAATTCAGGAAAACAATACAAATCTAGTTACAACTCTCCAAGACAAATAGATGTGATGTGTACATATGTGTGTGTATGTGTTTGCCTCTAAGTCATGCTCATATAAATTGCATGTGCCCGTTCATGCATGTACCAAATATGCAGACTTTTGTCCTTACTTCAGCGCCTTCATTGTAATCTGCTTCCTCCAAAAAAGATTATCATTCCAAGCTTGAAAAAAAGATGTTTTGTAATTAACTGAAGCAATTAGATTTTAATGAGTATCTTTCAAGTACTTCTTTTTCTTTTTCTTGATTTCTTTCTCTTTTTTCTCTTTCTTTGTTACATTTTCTTTCCTTCTCTAGCTTTTGAGTGTTTCTCTCTCTTTTTTCTCTTTCTTTGTTACATTTTCTTTCCTTCTTTAGCTTTTGACTGTTTCTCTCAGTTTTTTCATTTCTCTGTCTCTTTTACTTCATTTAAGCTTTCCTCCATTTTTTTCTCCTTATTTTTTCATTACTTATTGTCTATCTTAATTTTAATGTCTTGCTATTTCAACTTTTTTTTTACTTGCTTTTTCCTTCTCTTATCTTTTTCTTCTTCTTCATTATTCTTAAATTTCATCTTTTCTTTCTTTTCCTTCCTCATTTTTCTTCTTTTTATTTCTTCTTTCTTGTTGTTTTAAAAATTCATTTTCATTCATTTCTTTTCTATTTGATTTATTTAGTCTTTCCTTTGATTTTTTTTTCATTCAAATCCTTGTCATTACTTTTTTATTCTTTCTCTTTTATTTTCCTTTTCATTATTCTTTTTCTTTTTATTCTTCATTGTCTGTATTTTTCCCTCCCACTATTTTCTTCTTATTCTATTTTCTCCCTTTTCATACTTCTCTAATTTTAATTTTCTTTCTGATTTTACTTTTCTTTTTCTCTTTTTCATTCTTCACATTTTTGCTTTTAAGCTTTTCTTTTTTTATGTTTCCCATTTTTCTTTTCTTTTTATTCTTCTTTATCTTTCTTTCTCATTTTACTTTTGCTTTATCCTTGTTTTTATTTTACTCATTTTTCTTCTTCTCTTTGTTACTCATTTTCTCTTTCCTTTTTTCCCTTCCCCTTTTTATTCTTATCTTTGATTCTTATTTACACCTTTTATTCTTTTTTCTTCTTCTTTGTGCCGGTTTCTCATTTGATCTTTTTTTCTTCTCCTTTTATTATGTTGGTGCAAAAATAATGACGTAATAATGTCGTTTTTTGACGTATTTTTTTACGTCAAAAAACGACATTATTACGTCATTATTTTTGCACCAACCTAATACTTATTCTATTTTTATCCTCCTTCTCATTGTTTCTCTTCACATTTCTATTTGTTTCTCTTTATTTTTTTCATCCCCTTGTTTTATATCTCTTTCCTCCATAGTTTTCGTGAATCAACTTTAAATTAATTTAAGAAAAGAAAGAAGTATTTATTCTGTCTCCCATTAGTTCTTCTTTTATAAATGTAATCTGCCATAAAACTGAAATTGAGTTAAATTCTAGAAAGTCAAATTCTTCCTTGTCTTCTTTCTAAAATGACAAAGGAAAGTGAAAGATTGAAGCCACTTTGAAGAGAAAAGTCATTTCCATTGTGGCTTGACACATATCACTGAACTGTTTTTAACTCACATATCATTTTAAGAAAATCTTTTTTCTTGTTCTTTTAATTTTTAGCCCCTCATGATATTCACTTACAGCCAAAAATCAACAAATATATATATATATATAAAGTTCATCTGAAGCTATTATGCAAATCACATAAATTTCAATAACTACAAATATATATATATACTTCTTGCAGAAAACCAACATTGTTTATAAATTTAAATGTCCTCTGGGAGATTGTATCACCCATGGTAAAATTAATATTTATGTTGGACACACTAGAACAAGGCTGTTTTGGCAACTAATTTTTCATTTGAATAATATGTCTAATATTTCTAAACATCTACAACCACATACCTCTCCACATTCGCAATTCAGAAAAATCCTTGTTGAAAATACCTCTATACTTTTTATGAAAAGAATAAGCCTAAAATAAAAATTCTTGAAGCTATCTATATTCAAAAATTGAAACCAAACCTTAATAAAATTAATCATGAATACTCCACAAATATTTTAAAATGTGTATAGTAGATAGGTTGAAATTCCAAAATTTGCAATAATAGTTTCTCTTTTTAATACACATTCTCCAAACCATACTTAGTTACCTCCCTTTACATGGTTTTAGCTGCCATGCATTCCTCACTCCATTTGTAAGAAGTTTAACTTTCAGAATGGTTTTAGCAGTCATCTACTGATGTAGCATTCGTCACTCCATTTATAAAAAATTTAACTTTCAGATAACACAATTTGTCTCTGACAATAATGGATACTATAATATTCATTTTAATATAAACAATACCCTAAGGATGACATGCATATGTCGAAAGTACTTGGGAATAAAACAAATATGCATAAACACAACAATTGTCTCTCGTCTTTTAGTAATGACATCAAAAAGGTATCCGAGGGTATGAAAGTATCTTAACGAAAATGAATATATCTAAATAACTGTACAATGAAACATGTCTTGCAGAAAATATGCTGCTGAAAGATATAGCATATATATATATATATATATATATATATATATATAAATATAAAAGTGAATATAGAAGTCAACACTTAGAGGCGACAGTCTGTTTCATGCTATATGCAATCGTCAGGCCACGTGTGCTGTTATTTTTCTCGGCTATTTATATATATAAGGGGTCAGTGGTGCATTGTGGGTAGTCTATTATGGTGGTTATTTTACCAGAAGTCGTTTGTTTATTTATTTGGGTTAAATTATATTGCTTGTTTTCATTTTTATTTTTTGTTTCTTATTTTATTTATTTATTTATTTTTTTATCAGTGTTTTTTAACGTAGTAAAAATTTGTTTATATCACTTATTTAATAGTTTTGTTTAATTAAAGCTATTTGTTCAATTTTGGGGTTGATTGTTGTAGCTTATTCTAAGTATTATTTTGGCGGGAACAGTTTTTAATTTGTGTTTATTTGGGTTGATTATCTTTATTTGTTTTTTTTCTAACGGTAACTTTATCGGGATTGGTTTATTTATTTATTTACTTGGATCAATTTAGGTCAATTTATTTTACTTGTATATTTTCTCTTTTCATGTTGAAAACACCAGTTCTTGTATGATCACTGAAGTTAAGCAATGTCAAGACTGGTCAGTGCCTAGATGGGTGACCACTTAGGAACACCAGGTGCTCTTAGCTTGAATGTGTGCAGCAGCTGTAATGGATAACAGCTTGGAATTGGAAATTGGACAGCCAAGTTCCAATTCAGGTCCGGTTAATTGTATTACATGTGCAAATACCCTTGGAAAATCCACCTTTTCTCCCCACTAGGTATGGGTTAATTAGTAATATTTGTGTCACTAAACTATTATTATCTACAAAAAAAAATTCTTACAATCTAAAAACATTTCCTGGCTTTAAATAACCTGCAAAGGGTTGATAAGCTGTAAAAAATAAATCAGTCAATCAATTGATATTCTGGTCATCACTTGAGGGGTGAAACTTATAGTTACCGTACAGCTTTAATTTCTACATTTCCACTGTTTATATATACAAACATTCAATCCACCTTTTCTCCCTCCAGCTATGTGTTAATTAGTAGGACTTTTATCATTAAATCATTATTATCCCCGAAAAAATTCTTAGAATAAAAAAAGATTTTCTGGCTTGAAATAACCTACAAAAGGTTGATAAGCCATAAAAAACAAATCAATCAATAATAATCAAAAATGTTTAAATACAGGCAATATACAAAACCAAGAAAATAAACCTCAACATATAACATTCATATTGTAACTGAAAACTACAAACAGGGCAAATATATGGCAATGGTAATATTAGCCATTTCTTTATAGGGAAACATTTGACATTCATTGACCTTTGTCTGATCCTTTGTCCTCAATATGTCCAATGAATGTCAAATGTTCCATATCCTCTTTCTACATTCTGTGCCCTAAAAAATTTCAACTATCACTTTCCAATCTTAAGTTTGTGTCCTTTTTGTTTCCTTTTTCTCTAAAGCTTCATCTTTGCTCATATATTCAGTCCATGGTACTCTCAGCATCCTTCTGTAGAATCACATCTCTATTTGCCTCCAGTTTCTTCTTCATCTTTGAAGATTCACTGCTATATCGAGGACTGATCTTATTGTACATACAAGTTCAGTACTCTTTTCTTTGTTTCTAATGAAATTTTCCTGTTTCTTAATACTTTGCTTAGCTTTTATAAGGCATCTTCTTTATACAATATATCTCGCAGTGACAAATTGACTGAGGCTAATATACCAGATCTGGACCAATAATATTTCTTATTCTTCTTTGGATTTTATCAAGAATCTCTAAATATACAGCAGGAGCACCAGACCATATGTGGCAGCAACATTCAAGGTGTAGATGAATAGTAGATTTATAAATATACAAGATAGACAAAAGAGAGAAAATTATTTAGCATCACACAGTGAAATAACTTACTTAGCAGCAGATCGAGCAGTGGATTCAATATTGTCTTTCCACTTCATGTCAGGTGAGAATATAAGCATGAGAAGGCATAATGAGTCACTCTCATGGAGGTTAGCATCAGCCATACTGATGGAAGCAGGAAGTGTACCTCAAGCAAGGAAATAAAGCCACTAAAATGTAAGGGGTTACTGAATGTGAGAAATATGAGAAAAAGAAAACATTGTTAAGGAAAAAGAAGAATAAAAGAGAAGGAACCTTTCATTAATCTATTATTATTTCCATAGTTCCACTGAATTAGACTTTTAAAGTAAAAACCCATCATGCTATATAGATTAGGACATATAATTCTCTTCATATTCCATTAGTCAGAAGTAAGTTACATTTGAACAGTTTCTTCTCAAGAAACATTATTTTGTGAGACAGGCCGAGAGGATGCTTTCCCAATCACTGAACTCGTAACCTCTTCAAGCCTTGGCTTAACTGTTATCCATCCTACATATTTTCTTAACTATTACCGTCTCCTTTTATTCCTTTTAGTTTAATCATTTTAATAATGTATCTTTTTAAATAGTAGTTTTTTTCTGAGTAGAACACCCTTACCATAATAATCGGTAGGGAATGAGGGTGATTCAACTCTGTGGAAGTAACAAAGTTAGTCTTGGTTGCAAACATCTAAGCTGATGGGAATAAAGAATGTAGCTTGTCTGAACTATCAGAGGATTGATTAAATGAAGATGAGTATACCATAGAGTAAGATGAAAGGATAACAGAAGGAGCTATAGGTTGCTAGTCTGGTGCTAAATGTAGTCAGAAAAGGCTAGAGAGAAGATGTAGAGATGCATCAAAATCAAGCAATTATTGAAATGTATCTGGGAACAGAGGCTAGAAAATGTGATAGAGAAATCTGAAAGTACATTGGAATAGTGAAAGATGCCTTCCAAAAGCTAACAAGGTATTAAGAAACAGGAAATTTTCATTAGAAACAAAGAAAAGAGTGCTGAACCATTAGGTTGCGCACATGACATGACACATTTTTTGGTTGGTTATTGATCTGGTTGTCTAACGAAGTAACCTCCTTCGTATATAAAAAAAATCCTGACTTTTTCCTGACTTATTTTTCCAGATAATTTTTCTTCAATATATTGTTACTCATAAGCCAAATGAAAATGATTACTCGACATTGTTTCATTGTATTCTTACTGTGTGAATACAAACTGGGAAAAAGAACCATTTTTGCATCAAATCATTACATGCGATGAAAAATGGAAACTCAGAGCAGTAAGAGAGTAGACCAGTGGTTAGATGCAAGTGAATCATCAAAACAATGCCTAAAACCGCCACTGCACCCTAAAATGTTAATGGTTACTGGATGGTAGTCTTTCAAAGGGGTTATTCATTTATCATTATTGCCACTTGAAGAACACGCGTTCATCAACAAAGTTACCTATTTCAACTAAATAAATTAGTTATTTAGAATTTCAGAATCATTTTATTCATTTTCCAGAAGGTGCATCATTTCATGTGTGACAACCTAATACTATGTAATATCAATCCTCCTACAGGGCAGTGAATGCTGGACAATTTCATCATAAAGTAGAGGCTTGAAGCAACAAAGATGTAGTTTGACAGAAAGATGCTGAGAATACCATAAATGAAGTATGTCATCAATGAAGAGGCTTTAAAAAAATGGGAACATATAGAGAGAGTTAAAATTTCTGGGACACATAATTAGAAAGAACACTAGGAGAATTTGTCACTCACAAATCATACTGAAAGCAAGAGCGGCAGAAGGAGATATCAAATATGCTACTAAACAAGTTAGTATAAATGGATGACAGAATGGGGACTAGAAAGGATAGTAAAAGGTTAAATATTGCTTAGAACTACAAAGGATAGGAAGATGAGGAGAACCATGATCACCCACATCCTGAGGGAACATGGCACATAAAAGAATAAGAATATACATTAATTAGTTTGTTTTTTCTGTTTATATTGTAAAAATACACCTTGGAATTCCCCCAGGTTGTAGTTATTGCTGTTTTTATTGTTATCTTTTTGCGATTAACTATTCAAGACACCACTCTGATTCATTTCCTGCAAGCAGAAAGTTATCCAAGACTAGCTCCCAGCATGCTCTAGTTTTCAATATGGAAGATGCTCTTTGTCTGTTCTGTACGAATTTGTTGTATGCCCAATTCATTTGCAGTTGCATGTGCAAATATTGCTACTTTTCAGAAATGCCAAAACAAACAAACAATTTTATTTTATGACTTTGAATTCCCTTCAGCTTGAAAACTTTGTTTAATAGCCTCACGTAAAGACACCACCTTCTTCCCTGAGTAGAAGGTGAAAATTAAGAAAACATGTACAATCACCCTCACTTATTTAAGCAAATAGAATACCTTTAAGAGTATTTGCCAATGTTAATATTTACAAACTTTCAATGCATAAAACTGTTGATTCTTTGAGATGACACCACAATTTATAAAAAGAAATTAATCTGACTAATTGGCATTTTTCTTTTTTTTATTTTGTCATTCTTATCATTTGTTGGTTTTTTCTTCACTAAATTTTTTTTGTGTGGTGGGGGTATTTTTTCATTCATTCATGAAATTATTTTTCTTCTGTTTACTTAATCGTTTTACCAGTCGTTCTCAGTTTCTTTTAAATAAAAACCTTCTTTTCTATTTCTTTACTGCCTCCCCTGAATTTATCCTTGTTTTTTTCTCTCCCATTTTTTTTTTCAAGTCGCGGGGGTTTGGCTTTTTAATTTATTGTATTATTTATTTTAATTTTCTTTCCTTTTTTTCTTCTGGTTTTCTTTAAAAATATTTTTCCTTTTCTCTTTTTCATTTATTGAATTATTTATTTTATTTTTAATTTTGTTCTCTATTTTTTTTTGATTTGCTTTAAAATATATTTCCTATCCTCTTTCTCTTCTTTGATTGAATTTCTTTTCTTTTCAGTTTTTTCTTTCTTTTATGGTTTTCCTTAAAATATCATTCTTCTTCATTGCTTGAATTATTTCTTTTTTTTTTCCTTTTTTCATTCATTTATTAAATTATTTATTTTTTCCTTTTGTTTTCAAAAAAAATTATCTTTTCTTTTTCTCTTATCCATTGATTGAATTATTTCTTTCATTTTTTTGTCTTTCTTTTTTGGTTTTCCTTAAAAATATTTTTCATTTTTCTTTTTCTTCTTCATTGATGGAAATATTTCATTCTTTTTTTATTTTTCTATTTCCTATAAAAGATTTTTCCTTTCTCTTATTCATTTGAATTATTAGGTTGGTGCAAAAATAATGTCGTTTTTCTTTTGAAGTTGAACGTCAAAAAACGACATTATTTTTGCACCAACTTAATATCTCCTTTTATCGTTTTTTTCCTTTTTATAATATTAAATAAGTTGCATGAATCAAAATGAGCTTTCTGCAAGATTTGATCCTGTATTCTGTATCCTTAAAGACATAAAGACCACTATAATAATTTGCCCACAAATATCTAGTAAATATATAGGCTGTAAGTTCAAATCTTTTTGAAGGTTATTACTTTACTTCTAAGACATGTTCCTGAAATTTAAAAAAAAAATGACCTGAGCATTGGGATAAAAAATAATATAAAGACGATAAAAACCAAAAAGCTAGATATAAACCATGGACATGCAGATGGTGTAAGAGATTGTAGCTTGGAATGAGAAATCAGAGATCTGAGTTCAAATTCCAGCTGTGATTTCATTGCATTCACTTATGTGCAATTACTTAAATTGTTGTACTTTGTTGTTTTTGGTATTTGTATTTTGCATGTTAGTCTTTTCTGTTTAAAAATAGAAAATTAAATAGATTAAAAATGTGTATAGTGTCTCAAACATGTGTACATGCTAAATGTAATATTTATAGCAATAAAGAATATTTCAGATTAAAAAATCCATTAATTGCTTAAAAATCCATTTCTTTCCCCAGCTATGGATTAAATAGCAGAAATGTCTGGGTTCTATAGACTTGTTTGGAAACCATTCTAGAGATAGTGACTTGATAAAATGACCAATATCCATGCAAGCCTGGGTCATTCACGAGGATGCATTGGCCCATGAAAATGCACAGTGACCAAAAAGCTTCAGTTTTGTGAGTTGCACCTTCTGCTGCAGGTGGGAAAAGCATTTATTTTTTTAGTCAGATAGTAATGATAATTGACCTTGGTTCCACTAAGAAACTCAAAAGTCATTATAAAATTGTCTGAATCTATTTGTTATAAATGTTAATGGTAAAGCAAGTCTGGTCTGAAAGTGATTTCCCTGATTAAAATGAGAAGAGACATTCAATTTCTTGTCAGGAGACAAATGTTCTTTATTAAAATGTCCAGACTGATACAAATAAATTTTCTTCTTTTTCCATGTCCCTTCATGACATTGGCGATCATGTCTCTCCACAATTTCCTGTCCTTTGCAAATCTTAACAAATTTTGTCATTTTTCTATCTCTCTGAAACCTTGTTCTGCCACTGATTTACTCAAGTGCACTAAGTAGGTTATCTGTTGTTTTTCTCTTTCCCCGCTTGCCTTCAATCTGTCTTGTGAGTATCAAATTTTCTAAGCCCTCTTTCATTATTATTTGCTCTAGAAATTTCAGTTGTCTCTTTCATTTGTCTGTTCCTGTTTGCTCTTAAACTTTGTCATTGCTCACATATTTGGTCCTTGGTATTCTATGCATACCTTCTGTAGAACCACATTTCTGTGACCCATGGTCTCTACTTCATCTGTGAAAAGATTATCCAGTATTCACTGCCATATAGAAGGATTGGTATTATATAACAGTTCAGTATGCTTTTCTTTGTTTCTAATGAAATTTTCCTGTTTATTAATACCTTGCTTAGCTTTTGGAAGACTCTTTCACTATCCCAATATGCATTCAGATTTCAGTATTGTGCCTTCTGTCCTCTATTAAAACACTTTCCAGATACTTAAATTGTTCTACTTTGTTGTTTTAGGTATTTTTATTTTGCATGTTAGCCTTTTCTGTTTAAAAAAAACAAAATTAAATAGATTAAAAATGGGGACAGTGGCTCAAACATGTGTACATGATAAATGTAATATTTATAGCAATAAAGAATATTTCAGATTAAAAAAATCCATTAATTGCTTAAAAATTGTATGAATGTAATTTTGGCAGCATGTTTTCATTAAGACATGTCTCATTAAATAATTTAGACAAGTTTTGTCTACTTATTTTTAATAGGATCCTCTTGTAATTATGAACAAGTTTCTTAGTATCTTTATTAAAGGAAGAAAGAAAATTACTATGTTATTTTTTACTTTTTAAATTACTTTTATTCTGAGCACTTTTTGGTACAGCATGCCTGTCCACATTCACAAATTAGGAACATTTTTGTTGAAAATACATCTATGCTTTTTCATGAAAATAATAGACATAAACTGAAAATTCTTGAAGCTATCTATATTAAAAAATTGAAACCAACCCTTAATAAAATTAATAATGAATACTGCATAAATGTTTTAAAATGTTTACAGTGGATAGTTTAAAATATCTAGGTTTTAACTAATAGTTTTTTCATTTTTTTAAAAGATATTTAGATATTTCAGTAATTTAATTACCTCCTTTTGATGTTTGCTGGTGAATCTACACAATAAAATTTAAAAACTGTACAGCATGTAACCTTAGCATATTTCAATTCACGCATAAAAATTTAATTTTCAGATGAAAACAAAAATTTTACCTTAGAAAAATGATGAACACAACAATTTTTTTGTCTTAGAAAAAACAAGACCTTGATGATGACATTGTGTTAATGTGCGAATATATTCAGAATAAATTGAATCTGCATCAACAGAGCAATTTTCTTTCTTTCTTTGATAAGGAAACTAAGAAACTTGTTCATAAATACAAGAGGATCCTATTAAAAATAAGTAGATAAAATTTGTTTAAATTATTTAATGAAACATGTCTTAATATCTCTCTCTCTCTCTCTCTATATATATATATATATATATATATATATGGTGGACACTCCTGTCACATTCGATGTATGAGGGTCAATCAGCGCAGTTCCTAGGAACCAACAACCAGACACCATCATCTATGATTTGATTATAGTGGTGAAGGCTTTGTGCAGATCCAACGACACTTTTTGAAAGGCTGAATACAGAGACCTGGTGCACTACATGCCACAAGGTCCACAAATGACCCTCCACAGGTTTTGAATTCAGAGTTGTCCTTCTCCTAGATCAGTTGCCATCCAAGGCTATAGAACCCAGTCTTTATATATATTTATTATCATTTCACCCAATAAGCAAGAAGTGTGATAAAAGAAACTATTAATATGAAACTTATAGTTACATCTAGATATTTCAACATTAAAACAATGAGACCTAATAGTCAATCTAGTAGTAAACTTCAATTGATGTGGTCAATGTACCAAGGAGAAGAGCTCATTAGAACAATTCCTATGAAAGTTTTTATAAAAAAAACTGAGAGAAGCCATGTCATGCTAGTAAGAAAGCAATTAAAGGAGAGATGCCATTAGAAACCCGTGTGTTTGTGTGTGTATATGCATTTATAGATATGCATATACAGAGAGACCTAAACACACACATATTCATATGTGTATATAGTTTTGTGCATGTTTTTTATATATATATCTATATCTTTAATGCCTATACATGAAAATGTATGAAATTATATGACCATTTTATATATATATATATATATATATAAAAGTGAACATAGAAGTCAACACTTAGAGACAACAGTCTGTTTCATGCTATATGCAATCATCAGGCCTGACGATTACATATAGCATGAAACAGACTGTTGCCTCTAAGTGTTGACATCTATGTTCACTTTTATATTTACACATGCTCTATCTCTGATATTATAGCACATCTTAAGACTATATTTCTTCATATATATATACATATATATATATATATATATATATATATATATATATATATATTTTTCCTTTTCGCTAGTGATTTAATTTTAAAATAATTTTTAATAAATTGTCTGGATGAATTTAAAGCATTTTGTAATTTGGGTCTAATGAGGCACACATAAAAAAATTTATTCATTGAAATAAATTTATTACTGCATTCTTTGATGATGTGTTAAGTTTTTTCCTTTTTGATGTATATTATATTGCTCTGTATATAAATACATTGAGCTCTCTTCATGGCTCTATATTTTTGATAATTTATATTAAAACGAGCTACTTTAAATATCCTTACCATTTACTGATTTGATATTATCTATCTATATATCTATCTCTCTCTCTCTCTCTCTCTCTATATATATATATATATATATATATATAGACTAGATCTGCTCTCCGATTGTATTGAGCTCTTTTTAGTTAGTTGTCTACTCATGTTGGGGTTTTTTCTTTAGGCTTTGAACCTGTATCTGTGCGATTTCTTCGACAGACTTTCATGTTCTTGGCTCTTTCTTTTTTAAAACCTTTTTTCCTTTGAGATTGATTTGATTATTGGAAAATCAAAAATTTGAAGGTTTTTCGAGATGACCTATATATATATATATATATATATATATATATATATATATTGAATTGTTTATTTGGGCAGCAATCTCTCTTTTAGACAAGTTTTGTTTAAAAATGACTGACAAGGTACTGCAGTTATTATCTACATAGTGTACATATATTTTAGATTCAATAACTTTTTTAAATACTTTGTTTTCAACATAAGGCATGCTGAAATGTTACTCATCCTAAAATATATATCCAGTATCTAGATGATAACTGCAGTACTTTGCCAGTCATTTTTAACATACATACATACATATATATATATATATATATATATATATAAAAGTAAGTATACAGTAACTGTTATACCAAAATTACCAGTATTAGAATAGTTGTTCTACAATTCATTTTATTTATTTTTGTATGCAAGCCACGTTCTTTTGATTCAGTTCATACAGAAGGCTTGACAGGAAATTGATGTTAAAGGCCTTTGTGCCAGAGTGTGCATGTGTTTCTATTCTCAACTAGAGGAGTGTCTAAATGCCGGGAACAGTTGATATGTTTGTATAATCAATGCACTAAGTTTTGTGGGCACATTATGTTTTTCATTAATGTATACCTACTTTTACAACCCCTTGTATATATATTTTTTTAGGGAAAACCATGACAAAGTGGAAAAAAATCTTCCATGTGTCATGTTTCATCCTTTAGGCCTTCATCGAACTACAGTGATGTTTATGTTGATGTGATTACACATGCACATGAAGGAGAGGGGATACTGAAATTTTAAATCTAAATTTTTTAATTTAACTTTGTTGAAAGTTTGTCTCTTCTAACGTTTACCAATCATGCCTAGAGAATTTAGTCTGCTTGGTTATTTAACCCATAGTTGGAGAAGAAGAGATTGATTCATATTTTTGCTAAGGGTATTAGCACGAATGTGTATGTAATGATCTTGACAGGAATTTGAACTTGGCCTGACAATTTAGCATTCTAAGCCTCTAACCATTACACCACCTGCACATCTATATCTATATCAGATTAACAAACACACACACACACAATATTAATTTTCTATATGGAAGACATTAGCAGCCAGGTATTGCTCTCCTAAGTGCTGACACCAGAATAAATTTTATTATACACTTGGATTACTTAATCCATTTTTGACAAACTTATATTTGGAATTCCATTTATCTTGTATAGTTACTAATGAACTGATCACAAGCTTAAAGTTGTAAAATGGTAATATAGAAATTAATTTTTTTTTTAATTTTTTTTTTTAATTGGTGTCCCCCAAAGTCACTAACACATAAGGAGTTACAGGGTGTGTAGGAATTAGGAAGAGAAACATTAGTAATGAGTAGAAGGCAAAAAGAACAATCAGGAGGGCAGTAGATAGTGATTGACATTGCTTTTAAATTTTTGCAGATTAAATTTGGCTGGAAAGCAGGGAGCCTGAAGGACGTTCCACAAGCAAGAAGTTAGCATAGAAGTTACAGCTACATGTAGCTAGCTCAATTGTAAATTGATGAAATTTCACTGCCAATCATAGTGCTCTGTATATAAATATATTGAGCTCTCTTCATGAATCTATATTTCTAATATTTTATATTAAAAAGACCCACTTGGATTATCTTTACCATTTACAGATTTGGTATTATTATTTATCTGTCTCTCTCTCTCTCTCTATCTATCTATCTATCTATCTATCTATATATATATATATATATATGTATATATATATATATATATATATATAGATAGATGCATGTTTCATTAAATAATATAGACAAGTTTTGTCTATTTATTTTAAGTAAGTTCCTTTCATATTGTCTGATAAGCTTAATAACCTTATCATTGAAAGATGAAAGGAAATCACCATATTAATACATGTTTAAATCCAATCTAAGCTTTCGGCTTACATAAGCCATTATCAAAGATGACAATTACTTTTCAATATATCAGCCAATACATGGACAAAACAATAATGATAGTCTGTTTTTGTTGCATGAAAAATTTCAAAGCAACAACTAACTCGTGTGTACGTGACGTGGGAGCGAAAATTTCGTCGCTGCTCGTGACATCACACATGACCACGCGAGAGTGAAAACGAGAAGTATTAAGTATGGGAAGCTATTGGTATAAACCAATGGCTTCTGTTATCAATTATAGACATTTAAGAATATTTGTGGAGATTTCGTAGTTTATTTTGTTCAGGTTAAGTCTCAACTGTTTTATGCATATAGCTTCAAGAATTTTTAGTTTTTGTTTATTGTTTTCATGTTTAAATATAGTTGTGTTTTCAACAAGGATTTTCTGGAATTGTGTACATGGCCAGGCATGTTGTTTTAAATGCCTAAAAATGTTGGAGTCATCATTCAAATGTAGAGTCAAGTGTCGGGAAAACGAGTTTGTGGTGTGACCAACATAAATATTATTTAATCCATTGGAGATACAATCTCCCAAAGGGAACTTGAATTTGTAAACTATCTTGGTTTTTTGCAAATCGCTAACAGGGAGTGGAGAAAAATCATTGCGAACAATTAATTTGGATATACTAGATTTAGTGTAGTATATGATTAACCTAATATAGTAATATATATATATATATATATATATATATATATATATATATATATATATATATATAATTATGCATTTGGGCAGCAATCCCTCTTTTAGACAAGGAAACATATAGAAGAGCTCATTCAAATAATTACCATGAAAGAATTTATAGAAAAGGCAAAGGGATGCAAACTTAAAGTGGTTGGCAAGTGACTAAAGCTGAGCCACCAGATCAGGATCAATTTTAGAGAAAGATACCAACCAACAGGCAGTTGCAAACTGTTATAATGATCTGTCCAACCTCCTGATACCTGGAAAGAAGGTTCTTATGACTGGGGTAATGATTGAACAACTTGAGAATTTGGCAGATGTTTTTGTTGAAAATCTTTAGATTATTGAAAATGAGGAGAAAATCATTAGGATTTTTAGTTTCTTTGTGCATCTTTCTCTGAGAACAGATTACAATAGAAGAAACCTTTTTCCAAGGAGATGTGCCTGAAGGGAATGAAAGGAACAGATGTTCATTGACACCATATTTAATGAAAGTCATCATTTTCAACAATTTTTATTTTTTAATAAATTGTTGAAATTCTTCAGCATGAGCATCACCTGCTCCTAACATGGGCATTTTTGATGACAGGTTTGCCATCTCTTCTCGTTCGTCAAGTGTATGGTTTTTGTGTGTTCTTTGGTGCTGAAATAATGTCTTTGATATCATATTGCAGTTATTTTTTTTACAAAATGATGATTTCAGTAATTGTTATGTCCAGAAAATGAATTTCACTATTAATCTTTCTATAATTACTATTTATTATAGAATTCCTCAGTCTCCTCGTTAACACAAACTAATTAGAAACCAGAACCCCACCCTTTTACAAATTCCAGAAATTAAACTTTTCCTCAGCTGGATTTGAACTCAGAGTGATAACATTAACTTTTTATCAATCAAGAAACCTATAGCTTCATTACTACTGCTATATTGGTGAGTTTTCTTACCACAACATTGCTGCCAAAAAAGAAAACCCTGAAGGGGTTTAATTCAGATAATACAGATTTAAAAATATGTGTAGGAAAGGATAGAGGAAAATGTTTTAGGGGGTGTAATGGATAAATATTCAGTGGGTTGGAATTGGATCTCAAATTCCAGTTGAGTTTAATACATTCACTTACAGGCAAATACCCTTAAGAAAGGTGTGAATTCACTGGCAATGTCATTGGTCTTGACCTGGCATCTCAGCTTCAGTCTCTTTCTTACTGCCATAATGTAAAAAGGAATAAGAATTAAGAAGATAGAAGATAACAATTGACATTGCATTTAAATTTTTGAAAACCAAATTTGCCTTTTCTATAAATATTTTTATGGTAATTGTTCAGATGAGCTTTCCTCTTTGGTACCCTGACTTTATGAATTTCAGTGCAGTATCATATTGACTGTGAGGTTTCATCATTTTAGATTTGAAAACTTTCTCACCACCATAACATAGCTTACCTGTGCCTTTCCTATAAATATTTTTATGGTAATGGTTTGGATTAACTCTTTATGAATTTAAGTGCAGTACTAGATTGGCGGCAAGGTCTCATAAATTCACAGATGAATTGGCTAGATGTAACTGTAACTTCTATGCTAACAGTTTCTTCCCTCACATTTCTCACTTGTGGAACTCTCTTCCGGCTTCTTGTTTTCCCAGTCAAATTTGGTTTTCAAAAATTTAAATGCAATGCCAATTGTTATCTTCTGTCTTCTGTCTTCTTATTCTTTTATTGTCCTCTCTTCTTAATAATATTTTTCTCATAATCTCTAAGACTTAGTACCCTCTTGCATCCTAGTAGCTTTATTACCTTGCTTGGAGTGAAATGATTAAAAAATATACATTGAAACAAGTTTGCCAGAGTTAACAGTCAGAATATATGTTTAGTGACTTGTCTATGAGGTTTAGTCAAAAAGTAATTCCTGTTCTAATTTAATTTTAAAAGCATTAGTAAGAATTCTTTGATGCTTTTAACTATACACTTCAAAATATCATGAAATTCAAGGAAGAATGCTGTGGAGATTTCTTCTCGTTTTCTACTTACAATCCTCATTCAAAATGTAACTGTAAGTTCTATGCTAACAGCTGACACTTCTCGCTTGTGGAACTCTCTTCCAGTTCCATGTTTTCCAGCCAAATTTGATCTTCAAAAATTCAAATGCAATGTCAATTGTTATCTACTGTCCTCTTTGTTTTTCTATTGTTCTCACTCCTTAGTAATCTTTCTCTTTTTTCTTATTTTTTCACACTGAGTAACCCCACTTGTGTCTCAGTAGCTTTACTGCTTTGCATGGGGTGATATGATTAAAAAAATAAATGGTTAGATGCAACCGTAAATTCTATACTAACAGTTTCTACACACTTGTGGAACTCTCTTCTTATTTTCTGTCTTCCTAATTCCTGCTCTTTTATTCTTCTCTCTCTTTAATAATGTTTTTTTCTTTTTTCTCATATTCTGCACACTCAGTTATCCACTTGCATCTTAGTGGCTTTATTTATTTCTTGCCTCATCCCAAAAGAGTAGTGGATAAACATCTAGAAATTATCTTTGGCATTTATTATCATAAAGAAAGACAAAAGCTTGTGCAATTGGAAGCATCTTCAACAATGGATTTGCCAGTATAAAAACAAATTTATTATTAATGTTAAATTTGATGGTAATGGTAGTTGTAGCCATTACCTTGTAATGAAACCATCAACATACATACAAGAAGAAGAAGAAGAAGTTATTATTATTATTATTATAACAAAAACAACAACAACAACACACACACAACAACTTCTTTTTTACTTCTCCAACAATGTACTGGAAGCAACCTCCTACAATCCGAAATGTTTCAGTTTATAGTAACCCACAAATGGTTGATAAGCCATAAAAATAAACAAATCAATCAATCAGTCTCTAGCAATGGCCACTAAATTGTATTTGCCTTTCACAAATTGTGTCGTTAGTCCTTGATAGATTCCTGTATAGTCTTTCATTGGGTAAATGTTGTTTCCAGCTGACATTTAATGCTGCTATATGAGAACTGTTTCTACAGTTGACCTAAAGAATATATAGTTTTCAGACTTCTTAAAAATACACAGTAGAAAAAAATCATCACATTAAAAAGAAAATTTATATTCTACTGATTTTCTGTCTGAATTTCTGTAATGATCAGTTTTGTTTTTTTAATCAGTTCACCAAGCAAAGAAATGATGTCATTAGCAAGCAGGGGGTTACAGAAAGTGAAGGTGAGAGAAGTGACTGGGTATAGTGGGGACCAAGGAAAGGATAAAAGCTGGATGAGGTTCAAGAAGACAGAGGATGGCAATTGACTTTGCATTTAAATTTTTGAAGATTGTAATTATCAGGGAAGCAAGAAAAAAGAAGAGAGTTCTGCAGTTGGGAAATGTAAGAAAAGAAACTGTTAGAGTAGAAATGGCAGCTGCCTTAACAATTTCAACAGTAAAAGCGTGGGACCTAGATTCCAATCTAGTAGTACACTTAAATTCATGTATCCAGGGCACCAGGGAAAAAAGCTCATCAGAGCAACTGCATTGAAAATATGTATAGAAAAGACAGAGGGAAGTCATATCATATTGGTGAGAAAGTGACTGAAGTCAAGATGCTTGGTAAGGATCAGTTATATTGCAGATTCTTCTTAGAATTTTGTCAAGAATCTCAAGATGTAAAGCAGGAGCCCCAAACCAAATATGGCAACAGTATTCAAAGCACAGATGAATGATAGATTTGTAAATGTGCAAGATAAATTCTGGTGAGAAAAATCTTTTGGCACAACACAGTGATCCAACTTTCCTTGCAGTAGATGCAGCTATTGATTTGACAGAGTTGCTCCACTTCAAATCAGTGTAAAAGTTGAGGCCAAGAATGCACTGTGTGTTGCTCTCCAGGAGTCTAGCATCAGCCATGCTGATCAAACAGAAAAGGTTCCCTATGGTGGTTATTTACATTATTTACCTTTGAACTAATATCCTCATCTTTATTTTTATTATCACATTCTAACTGATGTGCCTTGTCTTTCTTCAGGTATTTGTCAATCTGGATAACCACCAGCAAATTTTGAACTGAACTCTTTGTTTAATCTACAGAAATAGATTTTTCTTGTTCCCTTATCCATGTCTAGGGATCTCTCATGTTGTTCTGAACAGTACTAAAGAACAAGCATGATGAGATATCTCTAGGCATGAACAGAGAAATGAAATCAGTCAATCCCTTTAGATTATATAAAGGGTTCAGTTGAAAAATTCTCTGAAGGTTACCCAGTTCAACAGATACCTGAAAAATTCCAGAGGGGACAATGGCTTAAATGTTGTCAGTATAACAACAAAAATGAGGTTATTGGTTTCAATGTAAATAACATAAATAAAGAATTTTTTATTGATAATGCAAAGGTTTAAAACCCACTTCTATTCCCATATTGAATTTCCAGGAAAAAATCAGCAAATTAAAAAAATGTTTCGGCATCAGTAAAATTTGCTTACTTTTTCAACATTTAACAAAAATTTGACAAAACAAATTAAAATTTTATTTCCAAGTCCAAATTTTGTTTTTTATTATTCACAATGCACTAAAGAATCAATAAATTAGGTAGAAGAAAAAAAAAATAAAAGCAACTTCTTGCTTTTGTTCGAAGAAATTGAAAACATCTTTGTTCTTGTTTTTATATGAAAATAAAATAGATCATAAATTTCATATTGCATGAACAGAATTTTTTGTGTCTGGCAATATACGAGCTATTCTTTGAGTTATTATCTTCACACAGACTTGCTTGAGTTGCACTCTCAACTTCCTCTCATAGTAGAGCCAAAGTTCTTATGCCAATGGCTTCAGCTATTTAACAAAAGGATTCCTGGGGATGTAATTAACAAAAGAAAATACCTTTAGGGAAATTGAGAAAAGCACACTGGTTTGTCTTGTGGTTCTCAGAAAGACGAGGAAAATTTTATCGTTTCCATTTTACTTCTATTTCCTGAAAATCTCCAGAGACGTGTATTGCTTTTACTTCTTTTATCCCTGAAGGAAATTACCATTAGTGTTCAATTCTGTGTAAATGGTGATGCCATGAACAACAGGTTGTCTAAAAATGCAGTTTTCAGGCTTTTTCTCACATTGGTGATGTTTCTACAGCTGATCAATATGATAAGTGACAAGGCATCAGTTCGTTATGCTGATTGAATAATTTAATTGAAAAATAACTTATGTATATACACTGACAAGAGGAAAATAATATTATGGGGTCTCTACACATCCCTAATTAATGAGCAAATATATTACTACTGACATGTTAGACAAGCATGTTAACCACTACACTATGAGCATGCATTCCATTAAAACAATCATTCTATTTAATTCATATAAAATCTTCTTTTCAGTCTCTTTGCTTCTCTTTTTTTTTTCACATGCAACTGACTCTTCTCTTTATACTTAGGTACTTCACTCTATAGATAAGAAAGTAGTTTCTTTATATACAGTGGGGCTGAATAATTGATCATACACATGAAAATATTCCATATTTTTATTTGTAACATATTAAATTAACAAAATGGGAATATATCTACTGTATCAGATTGTATACTAAAAATGTATGCATATAACAGTAAATAATATTCCATGATTAAGAAAATATAGCAATATTTAAATTTATAGGGTTTAAAAAATGGTCATACAGCAGAACAAAAACAAGTTTTCTCCATATAATATTTTGTAGCAAAGCCTTTATTAAGTTCAACAGCAACCAATCTCTTCCTGTAGTCTTTAATTAATGATTCGCATACTTTAGTAGGTATTTTGTCCCATTCTTCCTGAGTAATTGTCTTCAGGTTTTTGATGTTTGTTGAACCTCGATCATGGATCTTATTTTTCAAAAACCGCCATAAATTCTCTATTGGATTCAAATCCAGCGGCTGACTGACTGTTAACATTGTTATTAGCAAGCCAATTCTTCATACTCTTAGCAGTATGCTTGGTATCATTGTCCTGCTGGAAGATCCAATCAGGAGGAAGACCAAGATTCTCTACAGAAAGTGATAACTTTTCGCTTAGGATTTGTTGATAATTTTCTGCATTCATTCTACCGTCTATAATTGCTTGTTTGCCAACACCTCACATCAAAAAGCATTCCCAAACCATGATACTACCCCCACCAAATTTGACAGTTGGTATAGTGTTCTTGGGTGTGTATGCTTCGCTGTTTTTCCTCCATACATAATTCAGGGAATTGCAATCGAACAACTCAATTTTATTCTCATCTGTCCAAAGAACTCTTTCCCAATAAGAATTTTCTTTATTTTTTTGCTCTGTCACAAATTTCACCTTAGCATCTCTGCCGTATCAGAAGGAGTGGTGTCTTTCTTGGGGAGCGCAACTATACTATCTCTGTGTAGTTCATTACTAATCGTTTGCTTAGTTAGGTTAACTCCTGACAAACTCTGATCATTCTGAAGGTCTTTTCTGATGGCCATTGGGTTATTTTGGACCTGTTGCATCAACTTTCTTGGTAATCTGCGAGAGATCTTCCTGGGAGCACCGGGTCTGCCTTTGTTCTCAACAGTATAACGTCTTTTAAATTTTGCAATAAATGAACCAATTGTAGAAAAAAGGTATGTTCGTGTCACTGGAGATGTTTCTGTAACTTTTTCCATTGTTCCATAGCTTAATAATTGGCTCTTTTTGAGCACAAGTCATTTCCTTGCGTCTAGACATTATTAGAACCATTATCAGTGAACAGTGACTGCAGAATGATCCAACTTTGAACTGAATGTTGTTACTGAGAATATTCAAGAAACGGTTTAGAATCTTCTACTTTGAAGTACAACCAAAATCTACCGTATTATAATGCAAAAATTGATATTGTACAAACACTTTTTCCACTATTTGAAATATAAAAATTTGCATAACTATCACTTCTCAATGAATTTCTAATTCTGATTCTATGCCCCAAAATACATATATAACATTGTTATTCAAGGTTTTCATTTGCTCTAAGTAAGAATAACAAGCATTTGTTTGTTGTACGATCACTTATTCAACCCTACTGTATACAAGGTCTGATCAAAAAGTACTGGGACTGTTGCTATGATAACAGTTCTAAACTATTCAGGGTCAAGCCTTTTGTCAGAGATTTACCTTGAACTGTGTTCCACATGCAAACTAATTTATAATGTTCTTGTTCACTTCTGTTGTTTATAGCAGTGCTTAGATCCTTCCAAGCACTGCTAAGTATGTAGAGTATGAGAATCTCACCACACCACAGAGGTTCCAAGGCAGAGAATCTGCATCAAATTTTGCCTAAATGCTTGGTGATACCTGTGCAGAGATATATGCAAAGTTGCAGAAAATGTATGGAGAGGAGTGTATGGGCTTAATATGAGTGTACGAGCAGTTCAAACGTTTCCAAAATGGACAACAGAGTGCTGACAGTTATGCACATTCTGGGAGACCCACAACTATTAGAAATGATGAAAACATCCCAGATATGCATGCAGCTCTTTGTTTATGGTCTGACCAGGTGGAGCATACTCATAATGACATTATGTCTATTAGACATAGGCACAATTACAAATATACATTATCATCTGAATCTCACATAGAAAAACTAGAAATTTTATATACTTACATACAGAAAGTAGTATTTATGATTTTTCAGTTAGGCTTGGAATCTGTTGTAGCAGAAAGGTACTGTCAACAGAGTCTTCACATTGCTTCAACTCATTCAAGCTTTCTTTGGTCTCAGTTGTGGTCTTTCACTTTCAAATTGAGATAATTTTCTATCATGTGTTGCAACATTTGTGGGATGCTGTTCACCAGAAAAGAACAGAATTGCATGCATCTAGTGAGTGGAAACCCCATTATGACAATGCACCTGCCCATTCAGCACAGCTTGTGCAGCAGTTTTTGGTCAAGAAGAAAATTCCCCAGGTTCAATAACCGCCATGTTCTCAAAATCTCATCACTTATAACTTTTTCCTTTTTCCAAAAAATTACATCTTACTGGAAAGGAACAGGATCTGAAGACATTGAGAAAATCCAAGAGAATCCAATGAGGCAACTTCTCGTTATCCTCAAAAAGAATTAGTTCCTGGAATACTTCAATCAATGGAAACTAAGCTAGATAAATTGTCTTCAGAACAAGACTATTTTGAAGGAGATTAAATGCTGAATTGATATATATTGTAGTTTTCTTTTTATAGCACCAGTCCCCACCATACATTTTGATCAGACCTCTGTATGTGTGTGTGTGTGTATATATATATATATATATATATATATATATATATATATATATATATATATATATATTAATGTATATTGCATATTTCATTAAATAATATAGACAAGTTTTGTCTACTTACTTTAAGTAAGTTCCTTTCATATTGTCTGATAAGCTTAATCACATTATCATTGAAAGACGAAAGGAAACATGTTTAAATCCGACCTAAGCTATCGGCTTACATCAGCCATTATCAAAGATGACAATTTCAATATATCGGACGAAACAACAATGATAGCCCGCCCTAGCTGCATGAAAAATTTCAAAGCAACAACAAACCCATGTATACAACCACTGTATACAACCACCTTTTAAGAGCAATGGTTAAAAATCATATTGACTAAGTGAAGCCTGTGGATATTGGTGAAGACTATACTTTTTTGAAAATTGTGGACCAGTGCCATAGAATCATAATCAAAGAGCTGTACTAGATGAAAGAAACCACAGCACTTGAGGACTTTCAACAGCAGTAACAAACAAAATGGATATCACTAAAAGAAAATAATGACATAAAATAAGATCTTGGCATTCCACATAACTTCAAACAAAAGCATAGACAGGAAACCATCATCAATAATGGAAAGAGTGATAACAGCTACTGGGCTTGAGAAGAGAAAGTAAAGACGTAATCAAGATGTTGACATTCCACATTACCTCAAATAAAAGGTTAGGAAGGAAACCTCCATTAATAATGGAAAGAGTGATAACAGCTACTGGGCTTGAGAAGAGAAAGTAAAGACGTAATCAAGATGTTGACATTCCACATTACCTCAAATAAAAGGTTAGGAAGGAAACCTCCATTAATAATGGAAAGAGTGATAACAGCTACTGGGCTTGAGAAGAGAAAGTAAAGACGTAATCAAGATGTTGACATTCCACATTACCTCAAATAAAAGGTTAGGAAGGAAACCTCCATTAATAATGGAAAGAGTGATAACAGCTACTGGGCTTGAGAAGAGAAAGTAAAGACGTAATCAAGATGTTGACATTCCACATTACCTCAAATAAAAGGTTAGGAAGGAAACCTCCATTAATAATGGAAAGAGTGATAACAGCTACTGGACTCTAGAAACCTATTTCCCTGTAAATTTGTTGGAAGAGAAAGATTTTATAAATTTCACTTGAAAGTCATACAGACTGTTCAGTCAATGAATGCCAAATATTTCCTTACAAGGAAACAATTAATATTACCATTACTATTACGATTAATCTGGAGTAAATTGAAACATATTCAAGATGATGCTTTTTTATTACCATTAGTGTGTGTTTTTATGTATCAAAGAGACAGAGTCTGTGTAGATTACAGATATATAAATAGTGATGTGAATGGATTGATGATCATGTGTATGCTTTTGTGTGTTTTAAAATCATTGAATGTAGTAATGTGAATATATTTTCATCATCACTTTTATTACAGTTATGTGCATCCATATGCAGGGTACATTGACTTTTTCGTGCTTTTTCATGCATGCATGTTTAAGTTAATGGTTTATCAGGTTCCTGTCAGCTTCTACTGGATCATATTTGAGGTTTATGCTCTTGTGCACCCATACATGTCTAACATGTATTTATCACAATGGATTTCTTTCTTAGCATAAAGTCATCTTCACCTGAAACTAAAATATAAATGTAATGACTTATATACCATTCTTATCTTTCTGTTATTTATTTATTGATCCTTTCTTTATTCTTACCATTTTATTATTTTTCTTTTTTTCTTTTTATCACTTTGTCTTTTCTTTCTTTTTTCTTTTATTATTTTTTCTTTTTTCTTTTCTTTTTCTTTTTTCTTTTCTTTTTCTTTTTATTCTTTTTTCTTTATTTTTTACTTTTTATTCTTTTTCTTTTCTTTTTATTATTTTTTCTTTTCTTTTTCTTTTTAATATTTTTTCTTTTTATTCTTTTTCTTTATTTTTTACTTTTTATTGATTTTCTTTTCTTTTTCTTATTTTTTCTTTTTTCTTTTCTTTTTCTTTTTATTATTTTTCTTTTTATTCTTTTTTCATTATTTTTTACTTTTTATTGTTTTTCTTTTCTTTTTATTATTTTTTCTTTTCTTTTTCTTTTATTATTTTTCTTTTTATTCTTTTTTCTTCATTTTTTACTTTTTATTGTTTTTCTTTTCTTTTTATTAATTTTTTCTTTTCTTTTTCTTTTTATTATTTTTTACTTTTTATTGTTTTTCTTTCTTTTTATTATTTTTTCTTTCTGACGTTCTTTTTCTTCAATTATTTTTTAGTTTTTCTCATCTTTACTTTTTCCATTTATCATTTCTTCCTTTCTTCTTCCTTACTTATTTTTCTTCTCTATATCTTTAGCTTCTTTTTTTTATTTTTGCCTTTTCTTTTAGTTTTCTTTTACTGTTTTCTTTCTTCTTTCTTTTTCTGTAGTTTTCTTTATTTTTTTTTGTGTTTTTTCTTCCATCATTTTCCTTTTTACTGTTTCTCTATTTTTCTTTCTTTATTCTTCCTTTCTTTTTTATTTTTCTCTCTTTCTTTTCTTTTTTCTTTCTCTTTCACATTTTTTGTCCTTCCTTTCTCTTATTCTCTTTTTTCTCTTTCATTCCTTTCATCCTCTTTTTTTCTTTTCTTTGTTTTTATTTCTTCTCCTTCAATGTTTCTCTTTCTTTCATTATATATTCTTCCTTATTTTGAGATTCTTTCAATGTTATATATTATTGTTCTTATCTATTTTTCCTTTCGTATTTCTCTCTCTCTCTCATTTCTTTTTTATAATTTCATTTTGTTTCTTTGTGCAATTTCTAT
>OZ010591.1:26094463-26116963 GCA_963932145.1 Acanthosepion lycidas
GGGTTTTGGTTTGAAATTTCAATGCATATCACCTAAAGAAGGTCAGAGTGTACAATGGCCAAAACATTGTGAACATGACAATAAAGTTATGAACAATAGTCCAGCTAATATCAATAGTGTAAATATTTACAGTACCCCATATTAGAAATATAAACAGAAGCCTCTAATTAGTGCTAGATTTTTTTTAAACTTATAATTAACATCATGTAAGTGCATGGCTGAATGATTAGAACATTAACATTCTGGTCAGGGACTAGGTTCAAATCTGACTATGATCAATTTGTTAAGGTAGTGACTTCTTGATAATAACAGCTTGGGGAGATTATCCCAGTGTGCAATTCTGTTAGGAAATGCCTGAAAACCATACTGTAGATTGACCTGATCATTGTGAGTGAAAATGGGCAGTCAAAACTGTTCAAAAGCTATTGACAGTTGTTTTAGCATAAAGTTACAAGTCATCATGACTGAGGGTTTGAGCACACGGATCATTCAAGATTATGAACTCTCTCCCAGACACTAAGATTTGTCCAGCATAGCTGCAGGATAAACCACAAATTGGCTCTGTGGATGTTGATGAATGGCAAAAGTGCCCAAGCAGATGTCTGCCACAGGGATTGACTAGCCTCCATAGCAATGAGTATATTCAGAAACCAATAGACATCCATTTATTTATTATCTGTCTTATAATTAATACCAGATTTTTATAATAATTTTAAAAATGAATATCAGATTTTTATAATAATTTTAAAAATTAATACCAGATTTTTATTATAATTAACCCCAAATTTTTATTATAATTTCTATAATTAATACCAAATTTACAAGGAACATTAATGGGTTAAATATGCATGAACTGATTTTATCTTGCTTTGATTGGACTATGTTTAAAATTGATGTGTTACATAAACTTCTAAGGTCAATTCACACATGTTATAAACATGTTATAATACCAATACCAGATCATTAGCTAACATAGTTTAATTCTCCCAGATGTCCCACATTTGTAGCTTTGTAAAAAATCTGGTAATAAATATAATGAAACAAGTATTATTTACATAAACATAATTATGTACATTGTCATACATTGAAATCAGTGTGAACACAATACTGTGTAATGGATTACAAACTTTTCTTATTTGATATACAAATCATTTGAATTTATTGCTTTTCTCATTTTATCAAATTTTCTGTCACTTCATTGTTAGTTTGATTTAATTTGACTAAATGGATGTTACCCCAATTTTTCTTCTTTTTTTTTTTTAAAGCATTTTCATTTCCATCTTTTATTTCTGTTTTGCTTAGGTAATTCTTTTCTTAAAAAAAAATGGGACTTTGTACCGAGGCTTACTTCCTGGATATATTCTGCTATTTCTTTATATGAAGACAAAAATCTCAATAAACTTTGCTGTCTTTTTGCCATTTTTTTTAATCAGGAATTCTAGAAGAAATTTCTCAATAAAAATATTTTAGATTACTTCCAGCCCCTTATTTTTCTTTGAAGAAAGTTCTTTTCAGTATTTTCAAATGGATATTTATTAGGTTGGTGCAAAAATAATGACGGTTTCTCACATATGTTACTATGTGAGAAACCGTCATTATTTTTGCACCAACCTAATATATTAAGAAAAACCACTCTAAACACAATGCCTCCTACTTATTTTCACAGAAAATACAAAACTTACAAGAATACAATAACACCATTTGATAAAGCAAGTTTTTCAACTATAAAAGTACTTTTCCAGTTGGTTAAACCCACTGGCTATGCCATTTTGCAAGCAATGAACAACAGGTTTTTGCTGTACTTGTAAATGTAGCTTGTCATGAACACTGGTGTCATTACTTACTGCCTAATTCTAAATGTATTACCTACTGCATAACTGTGCTCACATCCATTGTTTGATATCCATTAATGTTAATTGCCAATGAATGCTAATGGGTTCAGTTTTATTCAACATTTTTCTCCAATTTCACACTTCCGATTTGTATTTAATTTCATGCCTGACACCATTTCACCAGACTGCCATTCACCTCATGTATAACAAGGTAAAATATTATATATTATAAAAGGTTATTGATGAGTAGTTTCAGCATTATTGGTCAACAAAATAAAGTATAAAGCATTACTTTCAATCATCACACATGTACACACATAAACACACACCCATACACACAAACATATATATATATATATATATATATATATATATATATATATATATATATATATATATAAGATATGATCAGTGGTATTTCCATTACACTGGCTTCTCTGTGATGAAATACTTAGTGAACTCGACTACTCTTCGCTTCCATGTAGTCAGTCGTCTCAGCCATCAGCATCATTGATTAAGTGCACACCATAACTTGTGGGCCACACTTCATAAAGTTGGACAGACCAAGTGAATTAGACCTCTTGCTACCATGTGGTTAGGCAAAGACAAAGGGTGGTTAGCTCACCATGGCCTGAAGACACACAGGTTGGGTGACCATAATTCACAAAGTTACACAAATTAAGTGAACTTGCTTCTGATAATGCATCATGGTCAGATTGGTCAAGTGTGCACCACGGCCTGGGGTCTCTGGACACATGACATGCACCTATCTTTGTGTGATGAAATACAATTCACAAATTTGGACAAACTACTTCTTTCTGTGATAGATAGATAGATAGATAGATAGATAGATAGATAGATAGATAGATAAAAGAAAATTTCAACTTTGACATGTTTTGTGATAAACCAGTATCATTAGAAAAAAAATTTATTTCACAAAAGCAAAATCTTCATTAATAAAGATAATATTAGCCATTTCATTATAAGAAAAACATTTGGCATTCATTGACCGAGCAGCCAGTGCTACTTTTGGTTGAAATTTATAAAATCTTGTTCTTAAAACATTTTTTTTTAGGAAAATAGGTTTCTCATATCTAGCAGCTGTTATTGCTCTTTCCAGTTTCCTTCTTAAACTTTTGTTCAGTGTAGCTTGGAACATCAACATCTTAATTATGTTATTATTTTCTCTTTAAGTTACATGTGCTAACCATTTTAGAAGTTATTGTTATTGAATATCCTCAAATGATATGGCTTCTGCTATTTGGTACAGTTATTTGTGATTCTCTAGCGCCAGCCCACAATGTTCGAAGAAGTATGGTCTTAGGTTTCACTTGCTCAAAGCTATTTTTAACCAGTGATCTTAAAAAGTGGTTACATACAGCTGGCAGTCTAAAAGAAACAATTTTAACCTTGGCAGTGCTCTTTGAATAAAAGGTTTTTCCGTCTAACATGGTTCATCATTGCAAGAGCAAGATCAGGCCGAAAATAGAGTACTGTTGTCATATTTGAGCAGGAGCTTCCCAGACCTCACTCTCCAGCCTTGATAGGAGTCCAAAAGCATCTTTGAGACATTGTGGGTGACAAATTATTCTCCACCCTCCAACCTCTCACACAGGCAGGATGTGGCAAGCCTCTCACTGTTCTATCACTATTTCCACAGAAAGTGCTCAAGTGAACTATATTCCTTGTCCTGCCAGTTCAATCCTTTATGCCATTCCATTTACATAACAGCAAGCCACCCACATTCCTTCTGTATTCCATTAGTGAGAAATAAGTTCCACTTTAAAAGCTTCTTCTCATGAATCACTTCTATGTGGAACTGACTCCCAAGAGAATGTTTCCCTGATCCCTACAATCTTGACCTGTTCAAGACTAGGCTTAACCCTTATCTTTCTTCTCCTATATGCACAAAATTGCCTCCTAATGTAACCCTCTACCTTGAGTGGGCCCCAGGCCTTGTTCAGGGTGAAATTTACTCTAAAAAAAAAAAAAAAATAAGGACTTAATCAGACTAATGTAATATTCTTACTGATGGAAATATATACACTACAGTTCAAAAGTTTGAAGCCACCCCCAAAATTAGCATGGGATAAACTTGACACAAGAGTGAAACCTTTCCATCCTAAAAATGAAAAAGAGCTCTTAGAAAAAAGAATGGAATTAATTATCAAACTTATACTTTGAGGAACTTTTGCAATGAATGCCAAAAATTTGTGCTGCAGTAATCAAGGCGAAAGGAGGATATTCTGACGAGAGCTAAATTTAAATCTTAAATTTAATTTAAATCTTAAATTACTTTTTTTCTTTTTGTCATAATACAATTTGGAATAAAAAATCACATTTCACTTTTTTTTAAACATCTATAATAATTTTCTCTTATTTAAAGTACAAAACAACTGCTTTTGGGGCCAATTTAAAAATTTATCAGGGGTGGCTTCAAACTTTTGAACTGTAGAGTGTATATATAGGTTCAGTGGGGGATTATAAATGTTGGTTGTAACTGTGGACTGAGGGTAGCAATGAAGATATAGAAACGCACAAATTTAAGTATTTGATCTTGTTCAGTTTCCCAATGATTTTGTTTTTGCTTTTATTGCTTTTTAAACATCCCCCCACCCAATGCCAATAGAAGATATGTTAAGAAAGATGAAATGTTATAAGAACCTGGATGTCATATAGAAGATTCAGGAATCAGTTTACTGCCTATACATTATCACTATAGCAAATTTCTTTCATCTTTAATTAAAGTAGAATTTTTTAAATTGAAATTATGGTCAGATTCATTACAATTAACAAATAATACATTCTTTGATTCATTCGTTTACAGCTTATCAATCCTTTGTAATTTATTTAAAGCCAGAATTTGTTTTTTGGCAGATAATAATGGTTTAGTGATATAAGGCATACAAATTAACCCATAGCTAGGGGAGAAGAACTGCATTCATACCTTTCCTAAGTATTTTGTGCATGTGACTATAACAAACCCAATGGGAATTGGAACTTGACTCTCCTTAACAATTCTGAGCCATTATCCATTACACCACCTGCACATCCAAGCTTACAGCACCAGGCATTCCTAAGTGGTCACCTATCTAGCTACTGACCTTGCCTGACATTGCTGAACCTATCAGTGTATAGGAACTGATGCTTCAAAATGATGTGGCCATAAGCCTAGAGATAGAAAGATAAATAGATATAGATATGTGTGTGCACATACACACATACATATAAATAGCAAGATAGAAGGGTTCGAGAGAGAAAGAGTGAAATATCATTAAAGAAGTTCAAGTATCTGGCTCTTGTCACTTGCAGCACAATGAAATACTTTATATATAAATCCCAACAAATTCCAGCCATATTGGAGCCCTTGTTGCTGAACTTGTGTAAGGATTTCTCTTTGTTTTGTTTTTTTCTATTCTTGGCTTTTGTATCTTGTGATTCTTCCTGTAGCTGCTGATTGGAGACTGTATCCTTTTACTAATGTTGTTGTATTTGGGCCAGAATGTTTGGCACCATTGCAGCCTTGACCAAGGTTGGACTTTCAGGCAGTGTAGAGGCCATCCATTCTAACTCCAAAATCAATAACTTGTGAACGTTTGGTGATCAGTCAAAACCTCCAGACCCAACTTCCATGTTTATGGCCACCTAAGAGAATTCTGAACCTGACTGAACGGCCATCTTAGATTTTGTTTCATGTTTCCCTTTTTAGATATTTTCGTTCATTTTTTTTATGTTCATCTCTTTATACTTTATTTTCTTGTACCACTTTTGTATTTTGTTCTGTTTTCTCCTTACTCCTGCCTCTTCCTTCAACTGTTCCTCCTCTTCTAATTGCTCACTCCCATTCATCTGTTTTTCACAGTTTTTTTTTCAGCTTTACATCTTTCATTATTACTATTATTTTATTACTAGTTTGATTCCACCTTATTTTTGTTGCTATTTTATCCCAACACTCTGTGGCTTATGGCCACATCACATAGAAAAACCGGTTCTCATACAATTACCAAAGTTAAGCAACATCAATTCTGGTCAATACTTAGATGCGTGACTATTTGAAAATACCAGGTGCTAAGTTCATCTTGTCATTGGTGTAATAGATAACAGCTTAGATTTCTTAATCGGAGAACCGAGTTTCAATTTCACTTGTGTTCGTTATATTCACTTGCACATAAATACTCTATGAATATATCTCTTCTCCCCCAGCTATGAGTTAATTAGTAAGACTTGTATCACTAAAACCATTATTATCTCAAAATAAATGATTAAATAAAATAAAATTATGTACAAAATATTTAAATTTCAGCATTAAATAACCCATAGAGGTGTTGATATGCCACTAAACAAAAACAAGCAACCAACAATATGGATCAATATATTCTTCATTATTACAGTTATTTTATTACTAGTTTTATTCCATCTTGTTATTGTTGATTTTTATCCAAACACTCTGGCTCTACACACTCTTCATTATTACTATTTTTTATTAGTAGTTTTATTCCACCTTATTATTGTTGCTTTTTATTTTGACACTTTATTTATTGATAGCTGATCTCAAAAATAACCTACATTCTGTTGTTAACTGGGGCAAAGAATAGCTTGTTAATTTTAATGTTTCCAAAATGAAACTGCTCTCTATTAATTGTTTGAGAGAACTTCCATCAGTATGGCTGATGCTAACCTCCAGGAGAGTAACTCATTGTGCCTTCTTCAACTAATGTTTTCCACTGACATGAAGTGAAAAGATTATACTGAATCAATTGCTAGGTCTGCTGCTATGAATGTTGGTTCACTGTGTCATACGAGACAATTTTTCTTGCCCTTATCTATCTTAGATATATATAAGTCTATCATTCAGCAATGCTTTGAATATTGCTGCCACATATGGTTTAGTGCTCCTGCTTTATATTTAGAAACCTTTCATAAAATCCAAAGAAGAATCTTCAATGTCATTAGTCCTGTTCTGGCATCTTGACTTCACTCACTTTTCCCCCCCGCCATAACGTAGCTTCCCTGTGCTATTTCTATAAATACTTCCACGGTCATGTTTCTGATTAACTTACCTCTATGGTAGCTAGACTTTATGAATTTGTGTGCAGTCATAGATTGACAGCAAGGTCTCATCATCTTACAGTTGAAATGACTAGATGTAACCATAAATTCTATGCTAACAGTTTCTTTTCTCAGTTGCAGAACTCACTTCTGGCTTGTTGCTTTCCAGTCAAGTTTGATCTTCAAAAATTCAAATGCAATGTTGTTATCTTCTATCTTCTTAATTTCTGCTTTATTATTGCTCTTCCTCCTTAATAATGTTTTTCTTTTCCTTCTACATTCTTCCATACTCAGTAACCTTCTGCATCTTAATAGCTTTATTGCCTTGCTTGGGGTGAAATGATAGAAAAAGAAAACACTCTGTGTCAATAAACTCTTTATTATTACTATTTTTTTTTACTAGTTTTATTCCTTCTTATTATTCCAGCCACTTATCTCGACACTCTTGATCAATACACTCTTCATTATTAATATTATTTTATTACTAGTTTTAATCCTTGTTATTACCATTGCTTTTTATCCCAAGTCTCTGGTAAAAATGTATTCTTCATTATTACTATGAGCTTATCAATAGTTTTACTCCAACTTATTATTGTGCATTTTTTATTTCAACACTCTGGCTGAAGAGGTTCTTATTATTACTATTAGGTTGGTGCAAAAATAATGACATAATAATGCTGTTTTTTGACATATTTTTTAACGTCAAAAAACGACATTATTACATCATTATTTTTGCACCAGCCTAATATTATTTTTATTCCATCTTATTACTGTTGCTTCTTATAACAACACTTTCGAAGTTGATTGCTATATATATATATATATATATATATATATATATATTGATTTTACAAGTGTAATATATATATATAAAATAGTTATTATAAAAGCAATTAACGGAAATCATTGCAAATTTTACAAAAGTTCACAGTGGTTTCTATTAAGTGTTATTCTGGGGCAAAAAACTTGCTTAAGATATAAATTTTGATTGAAGTTTTGACATACAAATCCGGTTTAAGTTTAAATAATGTTAGCCAATTTTGCCTCAAAAGATATTTAAGTAATTACTTAGTTGTCTTGAAAATCATTTAAAAATTTATACTTTGAGACAAGTTGGAAATTTGATATCAACATCATACAAACTGAAAATGTATATAAATTGACAAAAATGTTACTTGAACTTCCTTCAGGGCTGATTTTTTTCCAAAATGTGTTCACAGTTTCATTTTAGATTCATGAAAGTGTTTGCGAGTTATATATATATATATATATATATGTATATATATATATATACCCGAATGTAATTAGAATGAAAATAATATATAAATTCTAACGTTCACAGCATTAATCTAAAAGGGGGCTCAATACCAATAGTAGAGCAATAATTATTTAATATAATTTTTTTAATATAGACAAAAACAGATTACTCACTACAAAGATGATACTTTGTTTCAATGCATTTAGTTGCACCTCAACTCAGGAGAACCAAAATGGTTATGAACAATTCTGTGTTTAAGCAGGCCACACATAGAATCTCACTTCCTTTTTTCTATTTGTTTGGAAAAAAAGGTACATTTTAAAAGGGGACATATAAGGATAAAGAAAAGATAGGAAAGGCAAAAGGGTGACAAAGTGCAAACAATATTGCTTGTTGATAGCAGTTTGGTGAAGGACATTAAAGTGATAGCTCAACCCCAAAAATTTAAATCGACAACGATCAAGGGTTTAGGCACAGCCTTTGCAAGCCTCCTAAGAGTGAGGGGAGGGGGAGGAAAGATGGAAATAGAAGAGAGTAAGATGAGGAAAGAGGAGTAAGTTCAAACAATGGTTATAGTACTAACTGGAAATGTTTTTGATAACTTTAAAACAAAACCAGAACTGAATTGTGTATATTTAGGCTGGAATTATCGCTACTCGTTTTGTAATCAATGAATGTATTTTGTAAATTAATAAATTAAGAGGTGGAGATCTTTTCTTGGGATATTGAATACATAAGTTATTTGTTTGTTTTTTTTAACAATAAATTTTAGTTCAGAATTTAAGATATAAGTAGAAAGGTATATAAAAGTATGGAATATTAATATCACTTTTATAAGCAAATTTTGACCTACTGTCAGAATGTATAACTTGTAGAATACGTATGGATGCAAATCAATTTATCTAATACTATTACTATTATTATATATATGCAAAAAACGTTTTAAGAATCATAATCTAAGATAGATTAGTAGAATATATATAAGAGGGTAGAAAGTATATCAAATGAGGTGAGTTATAATTTTAAATGTTTATGGTTATCGTTTTGGAAGTTTAGCAATATTGTAATGTTAGATCTATGCAGATCTTTGTAGAATATGCCTACAAAAAAAGGTAGTTTCAAATCTTTGATTTAATAATTGGCTGTTGTTCAAAAATTTAATAATACATATTCTTACCTGCAAACATAAAAAACAAGCTTTGTTCAAAGACTTGCAGGTTCTGGCTTGTTTTAAGAATTTTCATTTAACCTTAGGTGTTTTGCCTTCCTCCTTCAGTTCCCAAAATTATTTAGAAATTGATGTCATATTGCATTTGTTTGTATTAGTAAAAGAGGATATGTGATTGTAATATTGATCCTTAAAAGATCTTCTAGTAGATGCCACATACAATTTAATGTCCTTGGGTTACTGTCCTTAGTTACTCTAGAAAAAACAATAGAGAAAGGAAAATAATTTGGTATACACCTCCCTTTATCAAATTAGTCTATACCAAATTCAAACAGTGGAATAGGCAAAGACCTATACAATCTCAATGGTCAAACCAGCAGAAGATGTAAATGCTATTCAGGCTGGCAATACCAAGATGGACCTTGAAAGCAAGCCCGATGCAACTAGGTTTGCCAGATCTTGCCTGTCTCAATCTCCTTTGAACTGTGAGATAGGCACTTCTGGCCAATTGTGTGGGCTTCTCCATCACATAAAATATGCCCACACAGATACAATGTCACCATCATAAATAATTTAATAAATAGAGCACATTTAATATCCTCTAAATGCACAATGCATTATAATGAAAACATAAGACAAATATTATCCATTAGCAGTGTCTTTGAAAATTTCAAAATTCCTGTGAATTTTCTGATGAATATTAATTCTTAATTTAAGGATTTAATAAGCTGTACTTTTTGGGGAGATAATAATACAAGTCCTATTCTTTAACACATACATGGGGAGAGAAGGAGCGGACTCATATATATCCGAAGGGTATTTGAGCGTAAAGAAATATAGCGAATCCGTCTGGGATTGAAACCAGTTTCTCCAATTTCAAATTTCGTGCTGTTTTCGTGCTGGTATTTCCTAGAGGTATTGACCAGGCTCAACATTGCTTAACTTCGGTGATCTGGCGGGAATCGGTGTCTCAACATTACATGGCGTTAAGCCTACCATTTCTATAAAGAAACAATCGTCTTGGAATCATTTTGCTTTTAAAAACATTACTTGTTTTTAACTGAAATATGATATTTTCATAACTTATTTCTTTTTATCCTAAAAATGTTGCAAATACCCATGAATAATGTATAGTTAAATATTTCAACTCCACAAATTTAACAAAATATTGCAATCTCCTGATTACTCTTTTTTTGATCTTGCTCTTTATCAATGTTTGTGTCTCTAACTCTTCCACAATCAGTAACCTCTTATGTCTCAGTGGCTTTACTGCCTTGCCTGGGGTCAAATCAATCAAAAATATGTATAAATGAAGGTCATTATTTAAAGAAGTAAGTGGATGCAAAATCAGAGATTCAAAATTGACAAGGGTTTCTATTTCACTGAAGCAGACATTAAACACATGACAGCATTATCATCAACTTTATCTTCCTTTTCTTTCTTTCATATTGTTATGCATGCTTTCTTTTACTCACCAAAACCAAACATCTCTTATATATCTTGTTTTTCTGTCTTTCCTTGCAATCGAAACAGAATGGTCGATTATTTATCTGAGGTAATGGTAGGGCATAACACATATATGTACTCACTATTCTTTTTACAATAATGTTCACCCTATACAAGGCCCAAGAGCCGCTCAAAGTAGAGAGTTACAGAGAAAGCAACAGTTTATGAGGATATGAAGGAAAGATAACAGGTAACCCTATATTTAAACAGTCAAGCAAAGGTATATGATGATGACGACTTTCTTAACTACATAACAGATAAATAAATTAATACTAGAAGAAATTTAAAAATAATAATGGTGGTCTTCGACTTATGACAGAGTTTCATTCCTATGATGTGTTGTAACATTATTTCCCTTGTAAGTCGGAATGTACCTGTGATTTTTCCATGAATAAGCACTTACATCACTCACCTATGCTAACACAATAATAAAGTAATAATCTGGGACCAATACACTGTTTAGTAATAACAATGGATTTCATTGGAGTAGATCCTTTCACATGTTCAAGGATGCAATCTTTATTCTTGATAATTGTCACAACAGTCGAACGAATTATGCCAATCAACCAGCCAATGTTCATTGCTGTTTCTCCCATTTCAGAGCACTTAACAATGTCTGATTTCACTTCCATGGTGATGGCTTTCCTTTTCTTCGGAGTACCACTATAAGAAGAGGTTATACTATGCTTGGGAGTCATAATAAAAGGCAATAAGTTTCCACAATCACAAAACAAAAGAAAGAGAATGAATGCACAACAGTTCAATATAGCATACAACCAGGAACTGACCAGTGCTACCTTCCTCACTCTAATGCTGTATGGTAACGTATTCTTCCATGTCACAATGTATTCTTCCGCTGCACAGTGGAAGTATAAGTGGCATGGTTTGCCTCATATATACAATGCAAACAACATAGGTCAAAACAAGATCAAGGAGCTTGCATCATATAACCATGAATGTTCATAGGTTTGGACTATTGTAAGCCAGAGATTTACTGTATGAATAATAATAACATAAAAAACACAATTAAACTATTTCACAGAACCCAACCATCATCATTATTATTATTATTATTATTATTATTATTATTATTTCAATAACTTTGCTCATCAATCAATAAAAAGCACCCCCACCTAATATTATTTTGGCTCACCTTTAAGGAGGAAATTTCTGTGTTTCTGGAAATGATCACAGAGTACCCGAATTATTTTATTATTCTAAAGATTCTGGCATTTTATCTAAAAGATTATCAACAAATTTCCCTTGAGTTTATTTGGCTAAAAGATTAATTCTTCAATTCTTATATCTAATTCTTGGACATGAAATAGGTTTGAAATTTCCATTGTAATTCTTTTTAATTCAGTGTTTACATTCTTTGCTTCCTCAGTCGATTTGTTGGATACTGGCAGTAACATTTGTTCACTCATCATAATGTTCTAATTTGGTTGGCTTATTGCCATGAAGGCATAAAAGTGCAAAAGTATAAAGTTAGTGTGCTGATGTATGCAAATGCATGGATAGTAATGGTAATATTAGCCATTTCCTTATAAGGAAACATTCAGCATTCATTGACCAAGCAGGGTGAAAGTGTCTGTCTTCATCTTGATATGAAGACATTTCTTGATATGAAATCATTTCTTACAAAAATCAATAAACCTTTATGAAAATCAAGTAGAACACAAGATAAACTTTTTCAAAACAGAAACTGACCTGAAATTGAAATGAAAGCAGTGATGGTACCTACCCTGAATCAAGATTAAAAATAAAAATAAATTTCCTAATAGAAAAGTGATTGCAAAAGTTTTCCCCTCTCCTCTTATAGTCAGAAGTTACACAGAATGCATTCTTAGCCAATAAAATGAAACAGCTTGTGTTTTGACATGACAGTCCAGATCTGCCTTAACTACTAGACAGATATACTGTGTTCACTTGGTTGACCTTGCTTTTGTGTACAAACACCAACTCTTAGTTTGTGAATTCTTTTGCCTTCTTAGCAGTTTTGATTTCCTTTAACTATATTGTTTGTTTGCTTACATGATTGTTGCTGTTTCATCTTTTTTGACTTTTTTTCTTTTCATTACAAACTTTATTAACTCTGATCATGTTATTTATGTTGCACTTTAACAATGGCTTCTAGACCATCAATAAACATTTCTTAGTTATATATTTTAATAGTTACGATAAGAATTATTTTAGACAAAAAAAAAATCAACATTCTCTACCAAGTGTTCCAAGAAGTAGAACACAAGATAAACTTTCCAAAACGAAATCTATGATCAGGAACTGGAATGAACACCATGATGGTGTCTACACTGAATCCATCATAATAATTCAGTATATGGTATAGGATACAAATCCTATATCATTCCAACAAGTGACTAAAAAACACAAAGTAGATTTGCACACCCGCAAAATCGGATCAAAACGATTAAAAACAGATTTCACAATAAGGTGTGAAATTAATTTTCTGACCAATGAAAGGAGGCAATTTGCTAAACCAAAAAAAGATAACGAGCCAGTGTGAAAAAAAAAGTCAACAATAAATACAGAGTTTCAAGTCAGTCGCCAGTCAGAAGC
The DNA here is from genome assembly GCA_963932145.1 of Acanthosepion lycidas. NCBI lineage: Eukaryota > Metazoa > Mollusca > Cephalopoda > Sepiida > Sepiidae > Acanthosepion > Acanthosepion lycidas. Next base: position 26,107,854 of record OZ010591.1, read on the forward strand.
GCGCAGAGATCACAGAAGACTGACAGTAAATTCTATCACTGACTCAACCCGACACTAAGAGCCGAAAGTGGATTAGGAAAAAAAAACAACAACAACAACAACAACAACAACAACAACAAATTTACAACTGACTCCAAAACGATTCATAAGTACATTTTCCTTTTATCTTTTTATTCCTCATCACACTCTCTTTTTCAACTTAAATTGATCGCTCCTTTTTCCTTTACAACTATACAAAAAACAAAAGAAACAGACATTACTCTGCTACTCTGTTAAAAGACAGCGAACACAGACATTTTTACCAAAATCACATTTTGCTTAAACTAACTAAAACATTAATCCTTTTTACCCTATTCACAAGATAATAAATATACAATGTTCTATTTTCAACAAACGTTCCTTATCATGTTGTTTCTTCTTGAAATTTGCGTTGTATTTTGTGGGCAGGGTATCCCATATTAAATTCTCCTTTAATCCGGGTACGCTGAACCCCACAATGGTATTAATAAATACTAAACACTTCAAATACCTTGGTGTATTTAGTTACAACAAATTTAGTAGAGATAAGGAAATTGAACTTAGGATAAGCTGTGCTCAGTGTAGTTTTTGTCCAACATAGAAAGATGCTAGAAAACATTAGCATTAACTTAAGAACTAGAATCATGTTCTTGAGCAGCTTTGTCATATCATATGAATATCATGTCTGGTACACAACCCATTCAGAAAAGTCTAAACTGTCAATTATATAAAATCAGTATCTCAGATCAATGATTGAAAATAACTTTGGGCAAATGAATATTGTAGGTCTTTGAGAGGACCATCCTTCTTCAAAACTCATGGACTCACACTACCAGAACCACAAACAAAATAGTGTACCAGATAGCAGAAACTATATCATTTGAGGACTTTCAACAAAAGCAACAACTAAAATGGATATCACATGTAACTTAAAGAGAAAATAATAACATTATCAAGATACTGATGTTTCACTCCAGTTCAAGCAAAAGGAAGTCCCTGTTAATATTAAAAAGAGCCATAACAGTGGAACTGTGAAGCCTATTTTGCCAGAAAACACTGGTCTCTTCAGGCAATACTTTTAAAATGACCACTTTAATGCTTTATTTAAAAAAAACACAAAGAAGGCTGCAGAATTATCTTTCAAAAAAAAAGTAACAGACTCATGATGATTGAAAGGCAGGTCATTGAGTGTAATGGAAACAAAGGGTAAAAGGAAGGTTGAAAAAAAAAAGAAAAGGATGGAAAGGAAAGGGAATGTAAGTGTATTGTAGATATATACAGTAAAGTGGGAAAGCAAATATGTAACTTAATTATTAATAAGTAAAGTTAAAAGCTCTACATGTTATTTTTATTTTTACTTATATTTTTTTTTCTTCTCATGTGTATAGAGCACTTTTTAATACCACTGTTTCCAAGTCTGATTCAACTCTGACCATTAACCTTTATGTATATTTAATTATGTGTAACATCTATAAATAAATGTATTATTTGTATATTTTATTATGTATTTTTTTTTTTTTTTACAGTAAGGTTCACCTTGTACAAGGCCTGGTGGGAGGGGCACTCGAGGTTGAGGGTTATATAAAGGGGTAGTTTCTATGGATAAGAGTGAAAGATAACGGTTAACTTTAGACTTGAACAGGTTAAGATTGTAGTGATCAGGGAAGCATCCTCTTGCAGTGTCTTGTTGGAAGAAGCCATTTGAGTGGAATTTACTTCTCACCAGTGGAATACAGAGCATGGAGGGTCCTACTCATGAAGGTTAGACCCAGTGGAATTATGTTGTATATTTTATTATATTGTTATATATTTTCTCCTCATTAATATATATTAAAGAAATGCTGGAAAATATTGCATCAAACTTATAATAATAATGTGCCAATGGAAATAGAATTCTAATCTGATTACTTCTGTTTAAGATGTTTAGCCAGTGGTCAGACATATTTGTAACACGTTCACACATCTACTTAAGCTAAAGCTTGCATTTTTTAACATGTTTATCTCTGATCTTTCAAACGAACCTAAAATGGTCACAGACAATATGGCTCCTTGACTCTTTCTGACACAGCATGTATTCCGTTTAGCCAGAATTGACTGACCTTTTCAGGGTCACTTTTTTACAGTTTTATTGATGTCTTCAATTTTAGCTTTTAATAGAATTTGCACAATGATAAAATGGGAAACTGGACTCTGATAAACAGCGTCAACCATCTTTGCTGGTAATAAAAAGAAGACATTAAAAAGATTTTGTTAGAAATAATGAAAATAGCACTGAACTGTTATGTAATATCATTCCTCCTATATGGCAGTGAATGCTGAAGATTTTCCTCACATGTGAAGAAGAGAATACCATGGACTGAACATGTGAGCAACTAGGAAGTTTTAAGGAAAATGAAACCAAAATATATACTATATATTCTATATACGTAGAATCAGAAAGAGAGAGTTAAAATTTCTAGAACACATAATGAGGAAAGAGGTCTTGGAGAATTTAATACTCACAGGATATACAGAAGGCAAGAGGAACAGAAAAAAAGCAGAGAATAACCTACCAGATGAGTTTGTGTAAATGTATGGTAGATCAGAAACTGGAAGAGATAGTGAAAAGACAAATCTTATGACAAGCAACAAAGAATAGGATGTTGGGAGATATTATCGTCCATGTCCTGAAAGGATGTGGAGTTAGTAACCATGGTCAAATGCAAAATAACAGAACTTTCCAGCAAACAGAATTGACAAAGTCTGCAATAACAAGAAAAAGGTAAAGAAAAGAACAAGTAAAAAATTAATATAAAGCAAAAAACAATAATTTGGCAGAATGTTTGTAAACTAAAATTTGGGGTTGACACACAAACGGAAGTTCGGACAAGCAAACGTAACATTCTGACTAGACAAGACATACTGTGACTGAGTCAGATGAAACTGAGAACTGTCTGATTTTATTGGCTAGGAAAAACTCCCAGCATGCATTTGTGTTCTTCTACTTATAAGATGGGAAGAGGCAAGAGTTTTGTATCCATTCCTACTTCGATTGAAACCAACAAGGGACATAAGACATAGAAGAAGAATATGATTATTTCAACTGTAGTCATTATTTCAGTGATAAATAACATTAAAGTCTCAACTTTAATTTCTCAATGAATTTCTAGGATGAGAAGTTATCATTATTTATATTAATCACATATGGACTATTATCCTCATCTTTGCTGTTATTATCCCTGATTACCTTGTGTCTGAATTTCTGAGATGAGGAATTATCATTATTCATATTAATTACATGTGGCCTATTGTCCTCATCTTTTTGTTATTATTGCAATGTTTCAGCTGTTGAGACCTTCATTAGGTGTTATCAATGTGGATAAGGTTCAGAGAATTCCAAACTGAACTCTTTATTGAATTTAAGAGAGTAGAGTGTCCATGTTCTATTGTTCATGTCTTGTTTTGTTCTTATTTAGTATTGTTCCATTATTGTCCATCTTGTTTCCATTGAATCTAATCTGTACTCCCTGGTGCAAAGATTGAACCCACAATTATTATATCACGAGATTCACAAACCAAATCTTTATTCAACTAGACTATTGTTCTGGGTGAACAATCTGCACTGGTAGGTTAGATAAAGGGGTTTAGTTGGAAATTCTATGACATTCACACAGCACGTCATGAAGGCTGAAGGGCATGATAGCCACAACAAAAAACTATCACCTCAAAAAATTTGAGGTTATAGTTATTTGATATTAAACAATAAATGTCCAGCCCTAAAAATCCTTCAAAAAGTCTTTCAGACAAATCTTTTTAGAGGTCAGGGGAATTTTATTGTTCCATATTAATTCTGTTACCTTTTTCCAGTAAACAGATAAAAATTTAGCTATTTTATTAAAATCTGATAATTATTTGATTTTTTGCAAGAATTTCCGAAACAATGTGTTTTTTAAAACCAAAAAGATACTAAAATTCCCGATACTATTCTCTAGCCTCTTGCTGACACAAGAAAAACAAGATTTTTAACCAAAATTTAGAACATACAAGAAAAGATTAAAAATTTCATGAAATAAACAAAAAATAATTTGATCTTTCCTCTTCATAACATAAACATTTTGATGATAAATCTTTGTTTTTATCAAGTTTAGGGCCTTTTTTTTCATCATGGTATACTCTTTTTGAGAAAGTTTTTGTAGGTACCTAATACATATATATGAAATACATAAAAATGAAACTCAATTTTACCTCATTTATATGGCCATTTTGCTCCTTGATAGAGAAATTCCCTGGAGCTTGTCAATACCAAAACGTTTATATAAAAAAACGAAACATAACTTTTTTTTTAAAATTGAAAATTAAAAAAGATAGGAAGAAAGAGGAAAAAGAGAGGGAAAAAGAAAATAAGAAAAAAACGTAAATAAGGGAAAGGGATTTAAGAGGGAGATAGAGAGAAAAAAAGGAAAGACATCCAGCCAACACGTCTCATGAAATGTATTTGTGAATCAGAAAGAGATCTTGATTAAACATAGTATAACATATATCATCATTTATACATATTATAAGAAATCCAATTTGGATTTTTCTTTGGAATTGATGGATATGACCAAATAGATATAAACGTGCTAGGATAGTTAAATTTGGCCGAACTGAAAGAGATATGAAAATAGATACAGTGAAATGTACCACAATTTTGTTTGGAATTATCCTCTGAAAAGTTAAGCCAGTTCTTTGAGAGTCAAAACTACTTATCTCAAAAACAGTTGCAGTTATCCAAAATCTGGAATAAAAGTTTGTAAATTCTTGAAGTAAAAAAACAGATACTTGAGGTGGAAATCTTCCAAAACAAGTTTCTTTTATAGCAAAGAGATTTTTTTGGCATTTTGCAAAATTATAAGACATCTTGGACGCTAATTGCTTTGACACTTCAGGAAACCAGCAGGAATGTTTTCAGCTGGAATTGTTTTCTGTTGAACAAATTAAAAAAAAATTTCATCCATCTTTTGCTTTAACCTGAAAACCAATTTTAAATTAGTGATTCTGTCGGTTGCATAAGACTCCCACATTAAAAGAATTCATTCAGGGGGAGGTTTAAAAATACAAAAGATGCACTATTTCTTGCTTATAACAAAGAAGTTGATATTTAAAAGTACATCTCCCTGTGTGGTATTAATTACCCTCTACATATATATATATATATATATATATATATATATATATATATATATATATATATATATATATATATATATATATAATGGGTACATGGCCAAGTGGTTAGAATGTTCACTTTCCAACCATGTGCCCTGGGTTCACACCTCAGTCTGGTCGATTTGTCAGGAAGGTGACTTCTTGATTTTATCAGCTTAGGGAGGCAAATTATGGCATGTGACATGTTTGAAAAGTACCGGAAAATGATACCAAGGCTTGTAAGTTAAATTGGGTAGACGGAATTATCTGTCAATGGTTTAGCTAGCCCAAAGTACCAAGTCATTGTGATCGATGGTTTGAGCATGCTGGCCTTGTTCAAACTGATGATTACACCAGATGATACATTCACTCACAGAAACTGTAACTAAGGTCTGCTTAGGATCAGTTACAGTATAAACAAAGGTCCGCTCAGTATAAGTTACAGTATAAACAAAGGTCTACTCAGCATAAGTTACAGTATAGACAAAGGTCCGCTCAGTATAAGTTACAGTATAAACAAAGGTCCGCTCAGTATAAGTTACAGTATAAACAAAGGTCTGCTCAGTATAAGTTACAGTATAAACAAAGGTCTGCTCAGTATAAGTTACAGTATAAACAAAGGTCTGCTCAGCATAAGTTACAGTATAAACAAAGGTCCGCTCAGTATAAGTTACAGTATAAACAAAGGTCCGCTCAGTATAAGTTACAGTATAAACAAAGGTCTGCTCAACATAAGTTACAGTATAAACAAAGGTCCGCTCAGCATAAGTTACAGTATAAACAAAGGTCCGCTCAGCATAAGTTACAGTATAAACAAAGGTCTGCTCAGCATAAGTTACAGTATAAACTACAAGAGAAAGCATTTTTTCTTTTAGACTATGTCAGTATCATCATTTTCAGATATTGTAAAACTATTAGAATAGAAGTTATTGTTACATCGAGCTATTTCAACAGTAAAACAATGGGACATAGCGGTACACTTAAACTCATGTGCCTAAGGTACGAAGAAGCTCATTAGAACAACTACCATGAAAATATTTATAGAAAAAAAACAGAGGGAAGTCATATCATGCTGGTGGGAAAGTGACTAAAGTTGAGATACCAGATCAGGACTGATAACATTACAGACCTTTTGGACTTTTTGAGAATCTCAAGATATATACCCTGAACACCAGACCAACTATGGCAGCAATATACAATGTGTAGATAAATGGGACATTTATAAATGTGCTAGATGGGTTCCAACAAGAAAAATTGCCTAGCACAACACAGTAAATGTACCTTCTAGGCAGCATACCTAGTAATTGCTTATCAGGTACCATAAGCATTGTTAACTGGAGAGCCGAGTTCCAATTCACATTGGGTTCATTATATTCACTTACGTACAAATACCCTTGAGAAAGGTATGAATGAACTTCTCCTCCCTGATATGGGTTAATTAGTAAGAATTGTATCACTAAACCTTTATTTCTAAAAATAAAAAAAAGTTCTTACAATCTAAAAAAAAAATTTTCTGGCTTTAAATAACCTGAAAATGTTTGGATCAAGCAATCCATCTTGTAACTGATTCAATATAATTGTTCCACTTCATGTCGGTGGAAAATGTGAGACCAAGTAGGTGCAAAGAAGGTGCTATCCTTACTAATGGAATACAAAGAGAATGGGGATGATTTGTCTCATTGTACATAACATTGCAGTCTTAGCAATGAAAGATAGAACTGGTGGAATTAAGGAGTGTAGTTGTCGAAATATTTGTCTATATTTATTTGATGTGCAAAACAGCCAGGTATCTCATAAATCTTAATTGCTATTCTTAATAACAGTATTTATTTTCATGTCTATCTTTCTGAGTAGTCATAGCTATCTATCCTAGCTTTAGAGAAAAAAAAAATGGTGATGAGGAGGGGGCGTCAAAAAGTGCAGTACAGAGCTCGCCACAGGCCAGCTATTTTTTCTTCTTCTTTGGTCGCCTCAAAGAATTCGATTGTGTGGCTCCCTTTCTCAGCCGTTACACTGGGCAGCTGTGAAGCAGACACCAATTCAGCCGCGCATACTTCGACTTCCTCTTTGTCATCTGTCAATTCATATGTCCAGCTCTATTGCACGCAGTCCACCGAATCACTCCCAATTCAGTCGTGCTGCTGGCAGCCTGCTTTTTATGCTATTCCAAGATGGCCAAAATTTGCATCTGTGCAAATATCATCTCGTTTTGGATGAGATCGGTGCACCTAAATTGCGTCATCAATAGCAGCCATATTTCTTTTTGTCATCACTTTGCAGGCAAGATATGTTCACACTCGTTTCAAATTCTGATGTAAAATCATGTCTTTCATCACACTAGCATGTACATATCTATCTATCATTCTGGCTGTAGCTACCATTCTCATAATATCTATTTATCAGTCTGGTTACAGCTATCATTCTCATCATATCTATGTATTTAACACTCTGGTGATAGCTATCATTCTCGTCATATCTATCTCTGTTTAAATCTATGTCTGTTCTTAAATGTCACTTGATCTACCTGAGGCTTTTCAGAACACTCAGTTGAGCTAGCTCTCAGTCTCATCACTAAAGTTAAGCCCAGTCTGTGCCTTCATGGGGGACTGCTTGGAGCAACGCCTACAATCCAGAATATGTTTTACCTTTAAATAGCCCATCAAGGATTGATAAGCCATAAAAATAAAATCATCAAACCTATCTATTATTCCCTTCATATCTATCTATCTATCATTCTGAACATATCTATGTATCATTTTCTTCATATCTATCTCTCTATTTATTTATCTATCTATAACTTTTTTTATGTAAGCTTCAAGAATATGGTATTACAGGATGATTATTTGATTTAATCCAATCATTCCTGTCAAACTGCGAAATGAAGGTCATTGTAAACAAGTTCTCCTCCAGTTTCTTTCATACGAACGCTGGTGTTCCCCAAGGCTCTATCCTGGGTCCTACACTGTTTCTGATCTTAATCAATGATCTTCCTGATGTCATCAGTTTTCAAGTAGGCATCCATGCAGACGACACTACAATTTACTCCTGTCTCAATAGTAAATCCGGCATTGCTGACAATGTTAACCTGGCTGTTGGTCATGAAAAGGAATTCCAATCTATGGTTGACTGGGGCAGGAAACAGCTTGTAATCTTTAATGCCTCCAAAACGAAACTGTTCTCATTTACCCACCATAGAGAAACCTCCCTGATTCCTGTCAGCATAGCTGAGGCTCAACTTCATGAGAGTGTCTCTTTGTGCCTTCTTGGTCTCATGTTTTCTACTAACCTGAAGTGAAATAACCACATTGAATCAATAGCTACATATACTGCAAGAAAAGTTGGTTTCCTGTGTCACATCAGAAGGTGTTTCTCATCTGAGTCCATCCTTTACATCTACAAATCTAACATTGATCCTTACATTGAATACTGTTGCCATATATGGTATGGTGTCTCTGCTGTTCATCTTGAGGTCCTCGACAAAATCCAAAGATAAATATACAATGTGATAAGTCCTAACCTGGCATCTCAAATCCAGTCACTTTCTTACACATGTGATGTGGCTTCCCTCTGTCTTTTCTACAAATATTTTCATGGCAACTGCTCTGATGCACTATTTTCACTGGTGCCCCTACAGCATGAATTTAAGTGTGCTACTAGGTTGGCAGCTCAGTCCCCCCCTTTTGCTGTCAAAACAGTTAAATGTAACCACCTCTTCTACTCTAACAGCTTCTTCTGTCACACTTCCTGACAATGGAACTCCTTTCCTCTTACATGCTCCCTTGATAAATATAATCTTCAAAAATTTAAATGTCATGTCAGTTGATATTTTCTGATGGCTTGATCTTGATCCCTGTCCTTCTCTTTATCCTTTTCTGAAACACCCCTCTTTTCTCTTACTTTCACTCTCTGTAACCCCTTGCATGCTA